>CM047811.1:66268044-66868044 GCA_026214975.1 Gentiana macrophylla
TGAATAAAGAAAACCAGCCCAATCAAACTTTATGCTCCTTGATATGATTAGCATCGATCTATTTTGGAGTCGGATAAAGTATCAAGCTTCCAACAAACCCCAAACATTATTAACAATGATTTCACTCAGTGAGTTGTACTCATAACCAATATTCTTGACATTGATGTTCAACGCTTGGTGCATTAGATTAGTTTTGATCGATTCCACAAGAGTAGCCTTGATAACACCATAAGTGCGGATTAGTAGGGCTCCATTCCTCGACCAAATCCAAAAGACCTCTCTCGCAGGTCTCAAGTAATTTCTATCTCTTGGCCATTCTACGTTGTTGTAAATGCCTCCAACACTTCATCTCTAATCACCATATTCCTCAGTAAATACAAACATTGTGATAGAAATCTTTTCCAACTGATATTCAAAGACATTTTCTCCAAATCCTTCAAACCGCCTCGATTCTTCTACCAAGATTTATTGCCAATTCAGTAGAGTTTGTATCGGTGACATAGCCTCTCACTTTGACTGGTGCCTAGATGAACATCTTTGTCTCCCATTGTTACGATTTGGGAAAGATAAAGAAAAAATGATGTGTAAGCTATGTTCACACTTGTATATTTTAGAGAAAAACGATCTCGAGTTTGCATATACACTCACATGTGTGTATGTCTGCAGTATATATATAGAAAAGTAGTGGGTGAGAATCTTGGGGAAAATATAGTGCCACATCTTTGTAGCATTAACTACGATTTAATTTGGAATAAATGTGATGTTTGCCACGTGTCCCACTAAATCCGATCCCATTAATTGTAGTAACCGTTGGATAATATAACGGGTGTGATAAATGATAAGAATAATATCCAATTACTCCAATGTTGACTTTCATTAAAGTCTAGAGCTTTTATCTCAGTAACGATTCATTCGTAATGGTTGATCTTTAGTAGACTTAAGTCAGCGAGGTCCCTTGGAAAATACTTTCTTTGGTCTTATTGGTTCAAGACCTAGCGACCAAAATGCACTACACATCTTTGTACAACATAGTTTTGTCAAGCGATAATACAAGATGAAGTTTAATACCAATGACTGATCCGCCCAGTGAGCTCACCCAACAGGAAAAGACCAATCCCTTGGCAACTTCATTTGCTCAATTGTCCAAACTATAAGAGCACTTAGGAATCGTTGATACCAATGACTAATCTACCCAGTGAGCACACCCAGCGAGGAAAGAGACTAGTCCTCTTGGTGAATTCCAACACTCTGTGACCAATAAAAATTCAAATAACTTTGATGATGCCAAGTTCAGTTCTTAACTTAGCAAATCTTTCACTATCCAAAGGTTTTGTAAAGATGTCATCAATATGATCTTCAAGAAGGATATGAGAACCACCACATCCTTCTTTTCAACATGATCTCTTATAAAATGATTTCTTATCAATGTGCTTGTTCTTGAGTGCAAAATAAGATTTTCCTGTGGATTGCAATTGCACTTGTGTTATCACACATTATGGGAATTTTTTAGTTCTTCAATCCTATAATCCCTTAATTGCCGTTACATCTTAACCAAAGTACTTGTGCACAAAGGCGACTAGCAACAATGTATTCAACTTGATGAGTGGAAGTTGATATTGAATTTATTTCTTGCTAAACCAGAAACAAGTTTATTTCCCATCAATTGACAAGTCCTCGTGGTGCTTTTTCATCAATCTTGCACCCAAAGATAATCGAATCGAGTAGGATATAACCTTGAAACTTCCATCTTTTGAATACTAAATCCCTACTCCCAAAGTCTCTTTAAGATACTTGAGAATCCTTTTACTGGCAACTAAGTGACTTTCCTTGGGTTTTGATTGAAATCTTGCACACTACACTCATCGCGAAGGATATATCAGTCTGGCTGGCTATAAGGTACATCAATTTCCTATCATCCTTTGATATAAAGTTTGATCAACATCTTTGCCATTTTTGTCTTCATCTAATTTGATACTTGTGCTCATAGGAGTTGAAACTTTGGTGCTAGTTTCCATACCAAACTTCTTCATTTCATTGGTGTACTTTGTTTGATGAATGAAGATTCCATCTTGCATTTGCTTGGCTTGTAATCCCAAGAAATAGTTCATTTCACCCATCATGCTCATTTGAAACTTGATTTTCATAAGATTTGCAAACTTCTCACATAGTACTTCATTTTCGGGAACAAAAATTATGTCATCCACGTAAATCTGTACAAGAGGTAATGCTACCTTTATTGATTCTCAAAAAAGAGTCTTGTGAATGGTTCCTTTGGTAAAACCATTATTCACCAAGAATTGAGATAAAGTCTCATACCAAGCTCTTAATGCTTGCTTTAGTCCATAAAGTGCTTGTTGAGTGCTCAGACACTTTATCTTCTTGATCTTTAACTTCAAATCCGAGGAGGTTCTTGAACATAAAGCTCTTCTTCTAGAATGCAATTCAAAAATGCACTTTTGACATCCATCTCGATATACTTTGAAGTTTTTATATGCAAGATATGCCAAAAAATAATCTTATAGCTTCCAATGTTGCAATCTAGGGCATATGTCTCATCAAAATCTATTCCTTCAAGCTTGGGAATAGACTTTTGCCACTAGTCCGACCTTGTTTCTAACAATGGTTCCAGATTCGCCCAATTTGTTTCAGATACCCATTTAGTACCAATCACATTTGCATGATCAGTGCCTCTCCACTAGTGTCCGAACTTGTTTTCTTTCAAATTCATTCAATTCTTCTTGCATAGAAATTAACCAATCTGGATCGTAAATTGCTTCTTCAACAACTATAGGTTTTATTTGAGATAGAAAACAAGCGAACATTGCTTCTAATTGTCTTCTAGTCCTTACACCTTGATGTACATTCCCAATTACTTGTTCAAAGAAGGTGATCCTTCAACTCATTGTAAATCTTGGATTTGCTTGATTTAAAAGAACCTCATCTTCAGTAGGGTCTGCTGTTGATTCAGTAGGGGATTAGTAGATCCTTGAACTGCATCTGTTGTTGCATCAGTAGTGTTACCAAAGGAGTTCTTCAGCCAGGCTTCTTCAACTCAAAGGTGTCGAGACCTTTAAATCACTTATCTTCTTTAGAACATCAACACATTCGGATTAGTGACTTCCATTCATAGCGAGGTTCGAAAGTTCATCATCTTCCATTCCAAAGGTGAACTTAGGTTCATAAAAACAACATGTATTGATTCTTCATGTTTCAATGTCCTTTTGTTCAAGACTCGAATGCCTTGTTGATCAAGAATATCCCAAAAAGATTCCTTCATCTCGATTTTGGTTGAAAGTCTTGCTTGCTCTTATGATTTAAGATGAAACATTTACTTCCAAATGGATGGAAATATGAAATATTTGTCTTTCTTTCATTCCATATCTCATAAGGTGTCTTCAGCCGTTTTTGTTCACTGAGGTTCTATTCGTAGTGCAAGATGTCATGTATTGATTGCTTCAATTTAATATCTTCAGGTAGCAATGCTTCACATATCATAGTCATCCCTGCTTCCTTCAAACTCATATTTCTTCTCTCAGCAACCCCATTTTGCTAAGGTGTTCCAACAGCTTCTAATTGATGCAGCACACCATTTTGTTCACAATATTCTCTAATGACTTTGTTTAGGAACTCGGTACTTTGTCTCGATCCGATCTTCACTATTGTCAAACATTTCTCATTTTGCAATCTCTTCAAAAGTTCGCATCTTTTGAAGTGTTTCACTTTTCTTATTCATGAAAATTACCCAAGTGTACCTTGAATAATCATCCACAACTACTAGAGTGTACTTCTTCCCATTACACTTTGTTGGTATAATCGGTCCAAATAAATCCATATGCATTAGTTCCAACACTCTCTTTGTTGATTGTTTGGTCTTTGACTTGAAGCTTGACTTTGTCTATTTACCTTGGTCGATGGGCATCACATATTCCATCTCTCTTGAATGTGATTTCGTGTAAACCAATCACCAACTTCTTTTTCACCAACTCATTGATATCTTCAAAATTTAGATGATTCAACTTCTTGTGCCATAACCAATTGAGTTCTGACTTTGTATGCACAATAAGACATGTTTCTGAAACAGCAGTAGACCAATCCACCACATACATGCTTTGTTGTATGCGCGTCCAAATCAACACAACTTGTTCTCCCATTGCACTCATGATGATGTAGTATCCTTTGTCAAAAGTTACTTTGTAACCCATGTCACTGTAATTGTCCAAAGGCTCAAAGAGTTGTAATCCAAACCTTCAACATATGCAACATTTTTTATTGTCAATCCATTCCATATCCTCTTGTACATCCTGGTGTGTCCTTGTTTCCAAAATTGACTCTTGGACCATCCTTTGCCACAAAAATTTGTCAAATAA
Source organism: Gentiana macrophylla (assembly GCA_026214975.1). Taxonomy (NCBI): domain Eukaryota; kingdom Viridiplantae; phylum Streptophyta; class Magnoliopsida; order Gentianales; family Gentianaceae; genus Gentiana; species Gentiana macrophylla. The sequence continues at coordinate 66,272,412 of CM047811.1, forward strand.
AGGCTTACTTTGTCATATTTCGGAACAAATGATCACAAAGTACGGACACCTACAAAACAAACTTAATATGTTTTAGGTACCCAAACCTATTTGGGTCCATAAGTAGTCAATGGTAAGCGCAACTTTTGGAAAATTTCTATATGGTCTTCTTTGGAAAGTGTTGCACTTTTGTTCATATATGTATCCTACATTTCCGTAAAATCTAACATTTGGTTGTGTAGGATTCACATATGGTTTCTGGCCTTTTGGTACAAAGTGCTGTTTGAAGTGATTTTTGTTGTTAAAAGAACTAGCATAACCATAAGATTGCTGTCTGTTAGGAACAACCCTATATTGTGGTCTCTCACGAGGTGCTGTGGTGATACCTATGTTGAGTCCTCGGCAAATTCCACTTGAGGTCTTACCTAGCATTATGGTTAAACTGCATTGTTTCAAACAAATGGGCGGGAATATTCAATCTTTCATCAACAGGGAATAATCGCCTTTCCTCCTAAGATAAGTATCCCTTGAATGATTAACATTTTTGGGTTTAGCATTCTTATCTTTGGAATATTTACGATTTTTCCTTTTTGTGGTCCAAAGGCCAGGACTTTGCAATGTGTCTTCTATCATTAGGTCTGAAGGTCCAGGTAGTCATACCCTTGGATGTACCCTTTTTGTTAGGTACTCTTGTCCTTTTGGACTTCTCGATTTTGCTTCTTTGCGGCATTCTCGGTGAGGTTTTATTTGCCTTAGCAACCTTTTGAGGTGTTGGATTTTGTGTAGGTACAAACTTAGGACCAATTCTAGTACTAGGTTCGAAGAGCCTTACTAGATCCAACCTTAGAAGATTGTTGAGCTTCAAATCCAAGGCATGTTCTATCACTATAAGGATTTCCAGATTTGAATGCAATGGTGGAACTGGATTGTGCTATCTGATTCGTGAGCTACTGCAGTGCAATGAGACTTAGATTGATTCATTCATAATCCTTTTCCTTAGCTTTGAGAATTCTTAATTCAACATTTGACCTTTGAATTTCCGATTGAAGTAGCTCTCTTTTAGCCTTCACAATCTTATAACTTGATTCTATTTTCCTCAGTTGATTAAAGAGGGCATCTAGGGTTCTTCACGACCAAATGTTTTGGATTTGAACCACAAGTAGATTCACAATGACTTTCAGCAAGAGTATTTACAGATACAGAACTATATACCTCCTCACTTTCATCCATATTGGCCATCAAAGCATAATCATCCATATGTGCAGTAAGTGCAGTATCATCAGATTCATTTTCTTTTTCTGATTCCACTTTATAGCCAGATTCATCATCAGCAACCAAAGCTTTCTTGCCAGATCTTCTCTGCTGACTCTTGTTCTTCCGTAGGTCTGGACAGTCAAGTCTAAAATGTCCAGTTTCTTGTAGTTAAAGAACAAGTAGTCGGGATCCTTCTTTTGTTTTAATTCAAGACATTGTGTTTGAAATGTCCTGGTTTCTTGCAGTGAAAGCACAAAAGGTCATGATCCTTCTTGGATTCTTCCTTTTTCTCACTTGTCTTTTTTGTTGAAATTCCTTGAAGATCATCTTCCAGATTTCATAATGTTGATCTTCTTACTCAGCAGGGCTATTTAATCTTGCATCTCATCCTACACATCATCTTGAACACTTGATGATTCTTCTTTATGTGCAATAGCCAATGTAGTAGTCTTTATTGTTTCTTTTTCAGCACTTGGAACAAGATCCTTGCTGAATTCATATGCTTTGAGATCTGAAAACAATTTGAAGGTGTCTTCTTCATGTAGTCTCCTGGATTCTTCCATAGCAAGAACCTTCATTTCCCAAACTTCTTCCTCGGCAGTAAAGCTTTAAGAATTCTCGTGTTGATTGATGAGTCAACTTTCTCAGTACTTTGGGGTGCAGTTTAACCCCGTTTATCACCTTATTGGCATGTTTTGGGTAGATATAGACCGTGTCGAGTAATATCGTGGAATTATATGCATGGGGAGTTAAATCTGTCATATCGATAGTAAATTCCGCCTTTTAGCGATATTTCACTCTTTCCGAGTGCTTTTGTCTTATGGAATTATGCGTGGTGTTTGTTTGTCTATGTTATTGCGGAGACTTAGGTGACTCGAGGATCCGGAAGGCGATGTTTTGGACTATGAGACGTGATCGTGGCCCAAATGTAGCATAAAAAATGAAGAAAAGCCAAGTTTGGGATGAGGACAAGCCAGACAGGCGTTTGATATGCCTCAGGCAAGCGTCCCGAGGGAAGCGCCACATCGAGGCGGGCGTTTTGCTCATTCAGACGGGCATCCTCGGCATTGACACTCATTCGAGAAAGTTATGTTTTTGGCTGGACGGGCGTCCAAAAGACCCCCAGACGGGCGTTTGGGTAGGCTCAGCCCGATTCACGAAGCTCATTTAACATCAGACGGACGTCCAAGTTTACAGACAAGCGTCCAGGGCCTAAAAGCCTCAAGTCATAAGTTACCGCACGGGCGTCTAGAGGAATGCGAACGCTGTCAATGAAGACAAAGCCCTAATATCTTCTTATTTTCCAGCGGACGGGCGCCTGACTGGACTGTAGACGTGCGCGTCCGGGACCGACAGCAGCAGATTTCGACCTAATCTATAAATACGCAGCTCATTCAGCCCCTACTCATGTTTTTGCAGACTTCAGACTTTTCTTAGGTGATTTTAGCATAGATTAAACACCCTTTGATCCCTTGATTCCTAGATAATTTCCTTTGATTCTAAACACTTTTTATAGCTTAGTTTTACGTTTCAAGTTCCAAAGATTGTTCTTTTGGTGGATTATTTCGTCACACTTTTTCAGATCAGATTTCTCCTCAGTTTTATGGTAATGAATACTTTCTCTTTTATTATTTCTAGCATGATTTCAATTCTTATTTTGTTTTTAGCATAATTATGAGTAGCTAAATTCATGTATAGTCGAATTATGTGAAAGCTGAGCTTAAAACCCTAAGGGGATGAGATAGGGAGTTGTGTAGTGCGTAATATTATTGTTTAAACGATTAATCCACGTCCCTAAAACTTATTTTAACGTCTTTGAATTAGATTGATCACCTAGTTCACTGTCACACACACCGAACTTATAGATGTATTTTGCGGTGAGACGTGGGATAAGGGTTTTAGGATCGTTGCGTAGATTCGGCCTAGTTGTTAGGTCCGTTTCCAATACTGCAGGTTTGTCATCGTTGTTCGAGCGACTCTAGAGCTTAATCATGTTAGGCTAATCGGTTTTCTAAAGGGAGAATTAATTAACTTCACATAGGGTGGTTAGATCGAGTTGCTCAGTCTAATCGCTAGAATTAGGAGTTGGCACCCGTGGATGTCGTTAATCTACATTGGATAGGTAGGTCGGTTAAGACACGCCCCTGTTAAGTCCTTCCTGTGGGGTAAAAGTAGCTCGTGGGATCATAGTTCGACTATACCCTTTAATACCTAAAGTAAACTCATTAGTATAATCTTTACGTTTGCATTAGTATAATATCTCTCTACCACTATTTTGACCTGAACTAAGTTCTAAGTCGACTTTGGTACTTGAACATTACTCCCTATGGATTCGACCTTGACAACACTATACTACCATTGACCCGATACTCAGTCAGTCAAAGTTAGCGGTTAGTTATTTTGCTATCAAGAATTTTGGCACCGTTGCCGGGGATTAACGTTTAATATCTTGTAAGTTGACCGAAAGCTTGGGCTTAGGTCGTTTTTATTTTGTTTTCTTGTTGTTTCTTGTTTGTCAGTGAATGACCCGAAGCTCCAAAAAACCACTCATCAAGCCCTTGAAGAAATTGAAGCTTTTGCACGTCATAGAAATAGTCAACGCCGAGGAGAACCTCTGATTGCCAGTCCGAACCCTTTGTTTGAGGAAGAAGGGGTAGTAGAAAATTTATTTTCAGAATCCTCAGAGGGAATGGAAGATTCACCGAATCATAGAGATGGCAAAGAGCCCCTAATCGAGCACAATGCACCGGGCGGTACATCCAACCTCGTAGATACAACTTTACAATTGACCCCAATCCGTGATCGATAGAACAATTGGAGAATGATGGGTTGAGACTCCGACCAAGCGATCGACCCTCAATACACTCGAGAGAACCGGAATTGGGAGTAACCGAGGTGGGCAGGCTTTGAATGATTGAACCGGTGATAGGCGACTTGGGGTAAATAGAGCGAGGAACACCGAGCGTACTCGGCGGCCGCGCCGTTGCAACAGCGAAACACTTTCGGCGATTGGGCGGTATGACCAATCTACATCGAAAAGTACTACAAATGCTAAGGAGCAGGAGAATCAACAGGGGTTCCAAAATCCAGATCCTCAAGAACCCCACAATGCGGCGGTTTTATCAATTTGCAACAACAAAGAGAATTATCATTTCGATGGCTCGTAGTCTACAGAGACCGAGAGTCCGTCGAGACTATGTTACCACCCCACAAAAGGTTATAGGGCACAATCCAATTAGAGTGCCCCAATTAATGCAAACAACATGGACATCAAGCAAAATATTACGAACATGTTGGGGAACATGCTCTATTCCACGGAAATCAACGAGAACCCAAACAGCTTTCTAGATCATTTTCTTCAAATTTGTGGGACGATGAGATATATGGGGTTAGTGACGAGGCAATAAAGTTGATAGTTTTCCCATTTGCACTGAGAGGAGCTGCTAAAGATTGGTATGATTCATTACCCAACGATTCACTACATACTTGGGTAGATGTAACGCGAGTGTTTCTGAAGAAGTATTTTCCTCCGGCAAAGATTCTGGATCTAAAGGAAGAAATCTCTTCGTTTGACGGTCTCGAGGGAGAGACCTTAAAAGAGACTTATGAGAGATTCAGGGGTCTACTGAAGAGATGCCCTCCACACGGTTTTTCTATGGTGGAACAGGTTATTATATTATTCAGGGCCTTAGAGCCAATGAACCAGAATAAGCTGAATGCCGCCAGTGGCGGAGATATCATGAATCTGCTGCCCGAACAAGCTATGAGACATTGAGAATGCGGAAGATGGAGAAAGAACAATGGGGGTCGAAAGAAAGAAGAAGAAAGCCCCCATGGAAAGTGTGAATTTGCTAAAAGAGGAACTCGATCGAGAATCGGCCATGCACGACAAAATGCAAGAAATGGTATTAAATATGGACCGAATGGAATTAGAATGGAAAAAGGCACAGCAATGCCAACTTTGTGGAGGTGGACATTTTGCCATGGAATGTGCATCATCGAAAAAACCCACTTATCCCCAACGATTGACACCTACTCCAAAGACAACAACGATCTGGAAACCGAGAATGACCAACGAAATGGATATCTATGCAATGGGGCGGATGAATATGAATCGACAAGAGTTTGGCGGCAATAGTGGAATCGAACTTTGATAACCAACAGGCCAGCGATTCGAGTATGGCATGGAAGAAGCGGCGAAAGAAGTACAATGTGAGCTATATTGGACAAGGTAATGGGGGTAACTGGAATCGAAACCAACATGGGCGAGTGGAATCGAAACAATAACAATCATAACCAAGGGCTCGAGGCATAACCAAAGCCCAAATAACCAATCTTGGAATCGTAACCCCCGAATCGAATGCCTATCAAAATACCGATCAAGGCATGTATCGAACAATCGACAATGAGGCCACCAACAGCGCCAGAATAATCAGGCTCAGGGCGAGAATAATCAGGGCGAGAGAATCGGATGGGGCGAGTCAAGAGTGGAATCGAATCGAGGGCCGGCGGGTAATCGGCAAGCAAATCGACCACTCGAAACTTGATGAATTCTCGCACATATCAAGATCCGAATGCTCATCTTCACGAAACAATCGAACACTCAACAATTGAACAATTACGGTGCTCGAAAGGCGTCCACGAGATAATCCCGAAAGATTGGATAGATCAGTATCTGAATTGAATAAAAATCTTTGTTGAGCAAAAAGTGGCCACTCACTCCGCCATTCGAATTTGGAAACCCAAGTTGGGCAAATCACAAACACACTGAAAAAGAATTTGAGTGATCTTTGAGCGAGAACCGAGACAAGTGAATGCAATATTCACGAGTGGTAGAGAATTTGGAGTGGACCGGCCAAAGAGAGGGTCGAAGCGGAGAAATATTTGGATGAAATGGATGAAACTAAGGCGTGAGAGAGAGAGATAATGGAAATTGAGTTGGAAGCTATGAGAAGAGAGTTAGCTGCTGTCAAGAGAGATCTCGCGATTTCTAGGAAAGAGAGGGCACTAGAAGCTGAGAGAGAGCAAGCAGCTCAATCCAAGAGAGCTGAAGAAGGGAGAAGCAAGATTTCATAGTTTTGGATATAAAAGAGGAGGAACCGAGCAAGCCAACAGAGACAAGACAAGCTACATCTCGGGCCTCCAAGGCCAAAAGCTCGAGGTAAACATGAATTTATGCCCCTCCCCTACGATTTTGATGAGAATACGTTGCCTTACCCACACAAAGGCCACTAAGAAGCCGGATTCTTCTGAAAATCAGCATAGGTTCCTTGACATTCTTAGGAAGGTAGAGATCAATGTCCCACTATTAGAAGCGCGATTGCTAGTGTGCACGAGTATTTTAAGTGTTTGAAAGGGATGTTGGCCATGAGAGAAAATGGGTAAGGTAGTTAAGATGAGGAGGAGTGTTCAAAGAGTTTATGATGAAAGAAAATTCCCCCAAGATGAGAGATAGATGAGGTTTCACCATTCCTATCACCATAGGCAATCACAGAATTGAAAATGTTTTATGTGATTTAGGAGCTTCTATGAGCTTGATGCCTAAGGCTTTATATGAAAAATTAGGGTTAGGTGATTTAGAGCCTCACGGGAATGACCACAAATGGCTGATAGGTCGGTGAGGAAACCGTTGGGGGTAGCTGAAGATGTTCTAGTTCAGGTAGGCAAGTTAGTGTTCCCTGTAGATTTTGTGATTCTTGACATGAATATGGACTCTAGGACCTCTGTCCTGTTAGGTCGTCCCTTTTTGACCACTAGTGATGCTCAGATTGGAGATATTTCGTTTGGAGTTGGGGGCGAGAGAGAGCGTTTAAATGTCTACAAGGATAGAGGTAAGCCGTTCACTAGTTCGAATCTTTTGATGTTTGCACTAGGTATATCATTGGGCATGCTCACACTTATGAATACTGAATTTGGTTGACATGCTATGTGCTTATTTGGTATGTTATTTGAGGTTGTTTTGAGTTGCGTCAGTTGAGCGTCATCCGGTCGAGCCCACGACATAAAACAAAGGCGCTCGGTGGGAGGCAACCCACCACTATCTGAGTTTTTATGAGGTTTGATAATAAATTGTGTTGAAACGAAGGTTACAATCAAAAGGGATCAAAAATTATGTGCTTTACCCGCTTGGGTCAGTCATCCATCTATAGCAATCCACTGTGTGCTTTACACTTGCATATCGAATTTTCTGACGTGACAGGGCCGTTTTCTTGTTATTCCTCTTCCCTACCCAATATTTTGGCACGAGGACCATGTCCCGTGCATTCTTTGTTGTGGTTGTTTTTGTTTGGTATAGGGATTCGGGCCGTGTTTTCTCACGGCTGTTAAGGGATTCGATAGCGCCTTTCTGGCGGGTCTAAAGCTAAGTCTCCTTTTCTATCTCATTCACACACTCGAGGCGATTACTTCATTCGAAGTGGGGGTGAATCACGACTTAGCTTTATTGTTTCGATTTATAAATATGCCATTAATTGTGATATGCTTAGTTAATGTCCGTTTTCGAGTCAGTTCGTGGCTTAAAATTTTAAAACTTTTCATGATTTGACACCGCGTTATATGCATGTTTCTCAAGATGGATTTGGTAGATGTCTTAGTAAATGAGTAATGTATGCCGGGCGATTTTATTTTGTCATGATACGAACCCTTTTTTACTGCACGTAGACCTTGGTTGTACTTAGTCTGATTGCTATACACACTCATACCACTAGTTTCGAGGCGAAATAGAGAGGTTGACCTAGGCCGGATACGGGATGAGAGTTATGGCGCTCGTTGACTTAGCTGTGAGCCAAATAAGCCAAAATCCCAACATTTTTCCTCGTAACCCCTCTAAGCCTTGATAGGATGGTCGACCACCGTCCGAAATGAGCCATTTACTTACTTAGCTTTGCATTACCCTAACCCTAAGCTTTATTATTGGTCATGTTTCCTTTGATCACCCTACGAGTGGACTTAGTCGTTGCTTTAGACACACTTGCTGAAGCAAGTGTGGGGTGGGAGTTGGTGCGTGCTTCGAGAGGAGTTAGTGAGTGCGAGCTAGTATATGAAGGGGAGGAGCTCGTATATTGTGAGGCTTGTGGTTCGAAAAAAAAAGAGAAGAAAAAAATGAAAAGCAATGAAAAAGAATGAAAAAAAAAGAGAGAAGAAGTTTGAATAAAGTTGAAAAAAGAAGGAGTCAAATAAGAGTATGATGTTAAGGTTGTGGTTGTTTATAAATGAGTACAGAAAGAATTGAAAGAATTTTGGTGTGGTTTGGTGTAGTTTCAAAGCGAGAATACATGAAATGATTAGGTTCACTCGTGTTTCTCTCTTTCTCCAGTCCCAAAATTTCCTTTCGATTAACCCCGTCCCGAGCTTGACATTATAACCCTTCAAGTCCTACTTGACCATATTTAGCCTTGGTTGCCTCGATTAGTGGAGATTCTAGCCCGGTATGAGTTGTGTGTAGTCATTTGGTCGGTATTCAAAGCCGGTGATCATTTTGAGTGTAGCCCTCGGTTTATATCACACACACTTCGTTTTTGTGGTAAGATAGAGTCAAGTGGTGTACGTTCATTGTCTACTTTACTTTTGCCTTGATGTCGTGAGCGCTATGCATGTGTCGTAAAGTTGATCCCATTGTCTGTTTTAGAGCGCCTAACTTACTCGAGGACGAGCAAAGGCTAAGTGTGGGGTGGTTGATGGGAGTCAACTTTACTGTACTTTGGGGTGCAGTTTAACCCCCGTTTATCACCTTATTGGCATGTTTTGGGTAGATATAGACCGTGTCGAGAGTAATATCGGGAATTATATACACGGGGAGTTAAACTGTCATATCGATAGTAAACTCCGCCTTTTTAGCAATATTTCACTCTTTTCCGAGCGCTTTTGTCTTGCGGAATTATGCGTGGTGTTTGTTTGTCTATGTTATTGCAGGACTTAGGTGACTCGAGGACCCGGAAGGCGATGTTTTGGACTATGAGACGTGATCGTGGCCCAAATGTAGCATAAAAAATGAAGAAAAGCCAAGTTTGGGATGAGGACAAGCCAGACGGGCGTTTGATATGCCTCAGACGGGCGTCTGAGGGAAGGCCACATCAGACGGGCGTTTGCTCATTCCAGACGGGCGTCCTCAGCATTGACACTCATTTAGAAAGTTATGTTTTTGGCTGGACGGGCGTCCAAAAGACCCCCATACGGGCGTTTGGGTAGGCTCAGCCCGATTCACGAAGCTCATTTAACATCAGACGGACGTCCAAGTTTACAGACAAGCGTCCAGGGGTCGAAAAGCCTCAAGTCATAAGTTACCAGACGGGCGTCCAGAGGAATGCGAACGCCTGTCCAATGAAGACAAAGCCCTAATATCTTCTTATTTTCCAGGCGGACGGGTGTCTCGACTGGACCAGACAGCGTCCGGGACCGGCAAAGAAGCAGATTTCGACCTAATCTATAAATACGCAGCTCATTCAGCCCCTACTCATGTTTTTGCAGACTTCAGACTTTTCTTAGGTGATTTTAGCATAGATTAAACACCCTTTGATCCCTTGATTCCCTAGATAATTTCCTTTGATTCTAAACACTTTTATAGCTTAGTTTCGTTTCAAGTTCCAAAGATTGTTCTTTTGGTGGATTATTTCAAGTCACACTTTTTTTGGATCGATTTCTCCTCGGTTTTATGGTAATGAATACTTTCTCTTTTATTTTTGAGCATGATTTCAATTCTTATTTTGTTTATTAGCATAATTATGAGTAGCTAAATTCATGTGTAGTCGAATTATGTGAAAGCGAGCGAAAACCCTAAGGGGGATGAGATAGGGAGTTGTGTAGTGCGTAATATTATTGTTTAAATGATTAATCCACGTCCTAAAACTTATTTTAACGTCTTTGAATTAGATTGATCACCTCGTTCACTGTCACACACATCGAACTTATAGATGTATTTTGCAGTGAGATGTGGGATAAGGGGTTTTAGGATCGTTGCGTAGATTCGGCCTAGTTGTTAGGTCCGTTTCCAATACAGAGGTTTGTCATCGTTGTTCGAGCCTAGAGCTTAAGCATGTTAGGTTAATCGGTTTTCTAAAGGGAGAATTAATTAACTTCACATAGGGTGGTTAGATCGAGTTGTTCAGTCTAATCGCTAGAATTAGGAGTTGGCACCCATGGATGTCGTTAAACTACATTGGATAGGTAGGTCGGTTAAGACACGCTCCCTGTTAAGTCTTTCCTTAGGGGTAAAAGTAGCTCATGGGATCATAGTTCGATTATACCCTTTAATACCTAGAAATAAACTCATTAGTATAATCTTTACTTTTGCATTAGTATAATATCTCTCTACCACTATTTTGACCTGAACTAAGTTCTAAGTCGACTTTGGTACTTGAACATTACTCCCTGTGGATTCGACCTTGACAACACTATACTACCGTTGACCCGATACTTTGTCGGTCAATGTTAGCGGTTAGTTATTTTGCTATCATGAGTTATGGTAATTAGTGATGCTTATAGTTGGCATAGTCTATTCTGTTACCTAGAACTTATATGATTAACTTCGAGGCGAAATAGAAAGGTCAATCTTGGTAGATTAAGGGATGATGGTCCTGGCATTTCTTTGACCCGACTAGAGCCAAACAGCCAACCCTGTACATAATTTCCACAGAAACCCCTCTGAGCCTTTGTAGGGTGGTTAGACCCCCACCCGAACTTTAGCCATTCGTGATTGAGCCTATAATTACCGACCCTTAGCCTTTATTTGTGGTCTACATTTCTTTCGCACCCTACGAGTGAGTTTTAATCTTATTTTGGGCACACTTGCTAGCACAAGTGTGGGGTGGTGAAGATGTGTATCAAAGTATGGTGTTGGTAAATCTTTTGTACTACGAATGAGAAGGGATAGAAAAAGTGTCGGTGTTTGGTTTATGGAAAAAAATAAGAAAAGAAAAAAATCAAAATCAAAATCAGTCAAAAAAAATGGAGCAAGTGTTTGGAAAAAGTTGAGTCAAAGAATGTTTGATGAAGGCCATGTATTAATTCTTCCAAAGTGGCGTTGGTGAACGAGTTTTCATTAAAGTATGTTGGAATTTGAGAGTAAAGAAGGAGAATGCTTGCTTGAGCCAAGCTAAGGAGGTGAGTTATGAGGCAATTTCAAGAAGTTTTGATTAAGCTCACTCGTTTTTCTCTTTTGATATTCATTTTATCCTTTCGTTTAGCCCCATCCTAGCTTAACGTTACAACCATGAAAGTCCTGCCTGACCTTAGTTAGCCTTGATTTGACCTCGATTAGTGGAGATGTTTATGAAGTATAAGCCTATGGTGTAACAACAATAGTCATGCATCTATAATCGAACCGGTTAAGCGTGATGAATGAATGAGAAGCTATGCACACACTCACATTCCGTTTATGTAATAAGGGAGGATTAGACTCAATTGCATTTGCCTGGTTGTTTACACTTGCCCTTTGCATATGATGATCCTGTGTATGACTACAATGTTGACTCTATGTTACATTTTAGAGTCGCTTTGTTTGCTCGAGGGCGAGCAAAAGCTAAGTGGGGGGTAGTTGATGGGAGTCAAATTGTTGTGTATTTCTTATATGAGATTACCTCCTTTTACGAGTTATTCATGGTTATTATGGGCTATTATGGGCAGGATATGAACGATATTCACATATATGCATGTTTCGAGACTAAAGGCATTTTCGTCCTAAAAACTCGTGTTTTATGTGGATTTCGTTACGTTTCTGTCAATGTATATTATGCCTTGGTGTTCGTGTCTTTGTTTTCAGGCTTAGATTGATGTATAAGGTCAATAATAAGGAAGAGAGTCGTGAGAAAGAACGAGATTTGGGGCCAAGGAGGAGAAAAGAGTGAAGAATCATTGACGAAATCTGAACCAGTCACTTCAGGGGCATTTTGGTCACACTTGGAGACACTTTCAGGAATATTTGTCTTGATAAAAGTTGTAGAGGATTGAATCAGCTTTCCAATGCATTTTGAATCATCTCATTTGGAGCCCTAGAAGTGAAGTTATGATCAAAATACTGAAGCTTGGTGCAAACTGGCGTCTGGACAGCTCAAACGGGCGTTCACATGATACTGAAAGTTGGGTTTTCGGGCAAACTAGCGTCCAAATCACCTCAAACGCATGTTTGGATGGGTTTGGCCCGACTCGTATAAGGCAAACTGGCGTTTGGCCCCGACAGCATCAGATTCGCCACGCCTGACCCTTTAATCGTCATTTTAGGAGGCATTTTCTGGTCAAGTCGTCTTCATGAAAATTGTAGGTAATTGAACGAGCTTTCCAACTCATCTTGAATCGTTCAAATAGGATCTCTACACAGGAAGTTATCTCTGATTTACTGAAGACAGGTCAAGTTGGGCCAAACTAGCATTCGACATGACCCGGACGGGCGTTCGGGAATGACAGGAGCAGATTTTCGACCTACATTATAAATACACAGCTCATTCAGCCCCTATTCGATCGGGGACGACTTTGGGCATCTTAGGGGAGGTTTTTGAGTAGTTTAAACACCCTTTGATCCCCATATTCCATAGATTAAATCCTTTGATTCTACATACTTTCTCCTAGATTAATTTTCCGTTTCAATAGAAAAGATTCGACTTTTTGGTGGATTATTTCTTCAACATTCAAGGTTTTATTTTTATGATGATTATGCTTTCGTTTATTATTGTTCTTAGTATAATTTCCTTTAATTACTTCGTTGTTAGTATGATTATGAGTAGCTAAAGTAGTTGTGTGGCAGAATTATGTGAAAACATGTGAAAATCCCAAAGGGGGATGAGATGGGAGTTGTGTAGCGCTTAATTAAACGTTTGTATGATGAATTCATGTTCTAAAACTTGTTTTGATTGTTTTAATAGCTTTGAATGAGATTGACAACCTTGTTCACTGTTACACACACATCGAGCTTATATATGTATTTTGCGGTGAGGTGTGGGATACGGGTTTTAGAATCACAAGACATAGCCTTGATTGTTAGATTGACAACCTAGCTAGACGTTAGGACTATGCCTATGTGAGGTTCCTATCGGGTTCCCGAGTGGCTCATTATTCTGGTCAACCATGTTAGGTGAGTTAGCTTTATAAAGGGAGGGTTAATAAGCCTAGTATAGGGGGTTAAGCGAGAGTTGTTCAGACCTTAACGCAAGAATAAGGAGTTGACACCTGTGGATGTCATATAAACTGGATTGGATAGGTAGGTCGGTTAAGACACACTCATTGTCAAGTCTTTCCTATGGGGTAAAAGTAACCCGCTGGATCATAGTTCGGCTATGCTTTTTAATCATATAAGTAAAACCAGTAGTGTAATCGTTATTTCTGCATTAGTTGTTAATCTTTTCACTTAATATTGACCTGAACCAAGTTTAGACATCGACTTTGGTACTTCACTATTACTCCCTGTGGATTCGACCTTGAAACCACTATACTACCGTTGACCCGATACTCTGTCGGTTAAGGTTAGCGGTTAAGTATTTTGCTATCATTGATATCTTCCTTTGTGTAGACCACATTCAGCAGGGTGAGTTCATCCATGTTTGCATTGAACCTAGACTCCATCTGTTCAATGGTTTCATCTGATTTCATTTTGAACTCTTGAAATTTTTGTTTGGCCACACTGATTTTGTTTTTTCTTCATATCATCAGTGCCTTCACAAATTAGTTGCAATCTTTCCCACAACTCTTTTGCAGTTTCGCAATCTTTCACCTTCATTTACATATTGCTATCTAGAGTTCTGTAAATGATATCTATAGCAATATTGTTCAGGTTTGCTCTTTTTCTATCTTGACTTTCACTCTCTTTTGGCTTTGGAACAATCTGAGTTTGACCATCCATAGTTATGGCTTTAGTGATTTCCGGTGGTCCATCAATCAAAGACATCCATCATCTCATCATGTGTAGCAGCTAGAAAAGCCTGCATACGACATTTATACTCATCAAAACGATCTAGAGAGCACATCAACATAGTCCTAGCTTACTGATTGTTATCTATGATGCAAAGCTTTGAAAAACAGAAACTAGAAAAAGTTTTCAAAGTTTTTCACAAGCACAACAAGTACGATTACTTTAGAACAGAAGCACTGCTCTGATACCAATTGTTGGTCCCTTGAAAAGGCTTTGGTTAAGTTTAGAGGGGGGTGAATAAACTTAACACTTAAAAACTTTTTGGAGCTTTACAAACTCAGTAGGGTCAATAGTCTACTGACCACTCAATAGTCTGCTGACTATTAAAGCTATTGAATTTGTTGCAGCGAGATGTATTATATTAAGCCTTGTTACTTGTTGTTAAAAATATGATACTAAGTATTGGATACTCAGCAGTGCAAGTAGTGTGATTCAGTTTCTAGTTTCATTAGGTTGATGTGATGAGTATGCTGATAAAGTAAATTGCAGAATGTAAATGCAATAAAGTAAAGTAGGCAAGATTTATAGTGGTTCCAGGTGGTGTAATCTGTCAGTCCACTCTTCTCCTATGATGTTGGAGGAAATTCACTAGAGATTCCTGAGGTTGCTGTTACAAAAATCCATAAGCTGTTTGTCCTTCACCAATGACTATGGCTTCACAAACTGAACACTTGAAACATGTAGGATTGCTGCTCCAAAGTATTCCACTGGTCCTTAAAGGGTAGGATTGCCTCTTCACTAGTTTCACCACAAACAACCGTTCTTGACACTTCAAAAGTGCTTCTCAGTCTTCAATAAACTTTTTGAAAAAGAAGGGTTGAATCAAGTAAGTTATTCAGCTTTCAGAAGCTTTTGATCAGGATGAAATGATCAGAAGCTTAAGGTCTTCAAGTGTGTATACCTGATGTAACTTGTTAGCAGGTTACACTTGAAGAAAATTCTTGATCAGCAAATTGATAGCTCAGTGATGCTCAACAGGGTAAGATTGCACTTGATAAATTTCCTGCTTTATTTTCTTTATATTATTGCCTCTGTAAATCTTTTTCATCATCTTCAATATGAATCAAGAGTCCCCTATTTATATGTGTGAATACTGTGACTTGTGTTTGAAATTCAAATATAGCCGTTTCAGATTTGTCTCTATCTTGACTTGCTTTTTACCTCTGCTACATAGTACTGACACTGTCAGTCTTGCTTTTTGACAGTCTGGATTGTCCAACCATTGACTTATTTCCATTGGATAAAAGATCTGAATCTTTCCAACGTTTTGTTTATCTTGACCATTGATTTTCTGAATAATCTAGAGCTTGTAATCCATCCTTATGCATTTAATTTTCCAAAGATAAAGTTGGATTAATTCGAATCTTTCATTCAGCAGACACCTGGAGTGTAAGTCTGCTGATGTCCAAATCTGTCAGCTGACTTCTAGTCTGCTTTGTTCTGTGTGTTTTTATAAACACTTGGTGGATCGCTTCATCTAAATTTTTATTATGAAGTTAGAGTACACCATTATAACCCTAACCAAGTTCCAATCATCACTTCACTTTTATGGAACTTAGACCTTATACACAAGGTATATGTAATCAGTTTGGGTCATCACAGACTTCCCTAAATTCTGATTCCACATCCTTGACTATAAATACTAAGTTTGATCCCTCAGCCTTCATAACTGAGTTTGAACCCTCAGCCTTCAATAACTGAGTTTGAACCCTCAGCCTTCAACCATCAGCAGGTTCTTAGACACTCTACTAATATAGACACCTCTATCGACTGAGATAGGTCTGTGATAAAGTCACCGACCTCTTTTCTTGTGCTTATTTGATCAAACCTATAGAAAATCAAACTCTAGTAAACCTATGCATTTAATCTAGACATCTTTTTGCCTTTGCTCTATAATAGCTAGTCTGGCACTCATCATTAAAACTATAATATGTCCAACATGAATATCGTAGGCTACACTGATTCTGGCTTTCAGTCAGATAAGGATGATCGTAAGTCGATCTCAGGCTTAGTGTCTACTCTTAGAGGTGGAGCCGTATTTTTTAGAAGCATAAAGCAACCTAGCATTGTTGATTCAACTATGGAAGCCAAGTACATAGCAACCTCTGAGGCAGCTAAGAAGACTATATGGCTCAAGAAGTTTCTTGGTGATTTGGAAGTAATTCCGAATAAAAACGCTCCAATACCACTTTATTGTGACAAAAATGAAGCGGTGTCGAGTTCCAAGGAACCGCGAAGTCATAAGAGGTCAAAGCACATAGAGATAAAGTACCACCTGATCAGAGAGATCGTGCACATAAGCGACATTCAGTCATAAAGATCACCTCGGCCGACAACCTAGCTGACATGTTTACCAAGACGCTGGCATCTAATGTCTTTGACAAGCACTTGAAGGGTATGGGAATGAGAAACATGTCTCATCTGCTTTAGAGCAAGTGGGAGAAATATGCTAGTCGATTAAAAACAATAGTTGCTTGTCATTACGGGCAAGTGAGAGATTGTTAGGTGTAGTGCCCGTAAGACAATTTATGTAAATTTTTTTACATAATAAATGACAGATTTTATTTCATCTTATTATTTGCTTTGTGCTTATGTTTAATACACTGCTGAAAACCCCAAGTCGTATCATATGTAGCCATATAACTTAGTGTGTGTCACACATGAGGATTAAGTTTATGGTGATACACTTGAATTGTTAGTCCGTGGTGAAATTAATCAAAGTATGGGGTCTCCTGATTAAACCACCATTAATGGGCACATAACACTTTATGGTGTGACCGTCTTATCTGGACCGTCGATATTGGTTATCTAAGTGAGGCATTTATATATGATGTAGTCATATAGGACTGGACCGATTTAATGTGCATTTCTCATATAATTCCGAGATTGAGAAATCTTATTAAATCACAAGATGATCATATATGGATTAACCTTAATCCTGAAGTGATTGCAGATTCCTACTTGTTTCAAGATAGGGTTTGATGTGTTCGTTAAGGATTACTAAGAGGCGCGGTCCAAATCACTTTCACGTTGGCACTATTCTGGAATGAGTGAGGAGTGTGTGTTTCACATATATGGAATCCGTTCCTTCCTGTGGGAAGCAAAAAGACAATCCCCTTATTTGTTGATCTTAGAAACTGATCGATCGGCCGAGTTCGTATTGGTTATGAACTAATTGATCACTAGTGGGTTGATGGTAAATAAGGATAAGATGTAATGAAGAAGGTTTACGGAAATAATCCTTCTTCGTTACGGATAGTCTATTAGGGTTAGTCTATATGTAATGATTATATCAATGGACACTTATTGACTCGACGCTTTGAGAATAAGTTATATCTATAATCGATAGAGTTCAGTTTCGGATTTATGGTGGTGTAATTCCGGAATTAATAAGCTGAGTAGAAATGGTCTGTTCGATGAATATTTTATTCAATTTATTTTAGCTCTTCAAGTTATAGTCCATGGTCCCCAGGTTAGCTCTAAACACGCGAGTGTTTTCTCGTTTTGGAACTCTTGAGAATAAATTAAATAGTTGGTCTATTTAATGAATATCTGCGAATATATCACAATTTTATTTATTTGGTTAATAATATGTAAATAAGAAAAGGCATTTTTATTAAAATAAATGGCATAGGTGGCGCCATATTTTGTGAGAAAATTAGGAAAAGAAATTTTTCAAGATTATGTCACATGTGTAATTAATTATTTATTTATTTGTTAGATAATTAATGAGAAATATATAAGAGATTGATATTATGAAAATTATCTCTTATTTTATGGAAAATATCTATTCCTTATGCAAATAGGTAATTGTATTGTGAAAAAGATAACTCTCTCTTGACTAGTTAATTTCCTATATAAAGAGAGTTTCTCCTAACACAAATTACATTACAATTTGCGCCACTAATATATAAAGAGAGTTTCTTGTTCTAGCAATTAGGAGGAGGAAAAACTAAGGTTTTTTCTTGGAGCATATTCAAGGAAGTTCTACTACGAGGATCGACGTCCACCAGTCGTCGCTTGGTGATACAATACGGAAGACTGCGCTTCTCCCTTTTGTTGATTGCTTATCCCCTTCTATTGGGTAAATTCTTCATCCTTCTTGTAATATGTTAATTAATTATGTGAATTAAAATCATGGTAAAATTGCATGCGAATTTGATTCGTAGCTTCCGCTGTGCATGATCTAGCGTCTCGATCGGTGCTGTGAATCAGATCTGATGATCTAATTATGGATCGGATCCGGATTCGGGTTTCTGTATATCCAGTAAAGACACGGAGATGCAGTGACACCGTGATGCAGAGACACCGCAATTCAGAGACACCATGAATGTAGAGACACCGCAATGAAGTGGCACGGCGATGTAGTGACCACCCCCGATGCATTGACCTCCGCGATGTATTGACCACCCCCGATGCATTGACAATCGTGATGTAGTGACTACCCGATCACGACCACCCCGATGAGTGACCACTCCGATGCATTAACGACCGCGATGCAGTCACCACCAAGATGTAGTCACCACCGAGATGCATTGACCACTGTGATGTAGTGACCACCACGATTCTTTGACCATCGCGATGCAGTGACCACCCTTGATGCATTGACCCTCCGATGCAGTGACCACCGCGTTGTATTGACCCTGAGATGCAGTGACCACCCCCGATTCATTAACCACCCCGATGCATTGACCACCTCGATGTAGTGACCACCGTGATGCATTGACCACCGTGATGTAGTGACCACCATCGATGCATTGACCACCGTGATCGATGACCATCGCGATGCATTCACCACCGCATTCGATGACCACCCGATGTAGTGACCACCACGATGCATTGTCCACTCTTGATGCATTGACCACCGTGATGTAGTTACCATCGCGATGCAGTGACCACCGCGATGCAATGACATTTGATGATGCAACAATGCGATGACATTTGATAGTTTTTTGACTTAATTTTAGAAAATCAATTTTTTTCTTCTTCATAAAATCGACTTCAAACGGCTATATCTTTTGATATAAAACTATGATCGACATAATTCTTTCACCATAATTCATATTTTTTCGTTCTCTTTATTCTGATATCACATTTTATGAAGTGAAACCTTATGCAGTGACACTCAATGACACCAACATTTTATGAAATGACACCCACTGACAACAACATTTTATGAAGTGACACCCTATGCAGTGCCACCCAATGACACCAACATTTTATTCCAAATCATACTGAAACCCACTATCAAATTAATGTCAATGCACCAATTTTCTTCCAAATCAAACTCAAACCCACATCTGACTATATCTCAAATCACCAATTTTCTTGAATGTAAATTGAAGAGTCCAAGTTTATGATGTTGTGAAGTTAACAAATGAGAATTTTAGCCACAATCACAATAATACCTTATACTTAATAAAATTGTTCTCAAAAAATGTGAGAAGTGTACCATTTTATTTTTCTTGTTTCACATGTCCCGTATTGCATAACCATTACAAATAATCCTGGAGAATGTAATAACCTATGCAACAAATAATACACTAGCTCTGACTCCCAACATTAAGTGCAACACCACGGAAAAAGCCCCTTCAATCCCATAAAGTCTCTCTTGGAAGTTGATTTCTCCATGGGTTAACAATGGAAGATTGTTGTTGCATTTGTGAAAACCACCAAAACCAACAGAAAGCAAACCATAGCGCCTGTTTTTTGTAATTCAAAACGTATTATTCGAGTCGAGTATTAGACGAGTTGTGCCCGATCTTGTTATGTTTTATTAAAAATTAAATGAATTTTAAGAAAATAATTGAGCTTACGAGCCGAGTCGAGCTATATCGAGTACTTAGCAAGTCGAGTTTGATCTTGCTTTTTATGGCTCGATTGAGCCCAAGCTTTTTTAGACGAGTCGAGCTCAAACCCTAGGGAGTATCGACTAGACTCGGCTCGATTACACCCTTAATTTGAATGACACTACACTTATTTTACAAAGTTACCAAATTTGTGTATCAAATTGTATGTGCAGTGACATCAATGTCAATTCATCAATTCTCTAACTGTAAATGAGTGACATCAATGTCATTGCATCTTCAAGTTTGATTTATTGAGGCCAAATCACTTGTCAGTGCTAAAGAGATGGGAAGGGAAGGAGGGTAAGGGGGTATATATTGTGGAAACATGATGCAAAAAATTAAAGAAGTAAAAGAAAATATACTGAGATTAACATGTTTGATTTTGCTGAAGGAAGAGTTTTTCATCTGTTGCTGATCCTGTTCATGCTAAATGTCCATTTGATGTTGAAAGTTAAAGAATTAGCAACTTATAATTACATCTCTCAACCCTTTGTTCAAGATGATCACATAACAAATGGCATACAAAAGTATTCAAGCTTTCTACTAGGTTCTTCACTATATCAAAATTTATTATACTTAAGAGATTTTATGGTACAACATGAATAGGATCAGTAATCTCAGGACCACACCTCTTCAAGAACTCAATAAAATCACTCCGGTAACTCTCGCCACCTTCTTCATCCAACCATATATGTGTCTTCCAAATACATATTCGAAGTTGCAATTCATCACATCACAATTCACATCACAAAAAAAATACATACCGATCAAAAGTCAAAAGACACCCCTTGTGTGTGTGCTTGTGAAAGAACTTCAGCAGATTCCATTGCAATAAAACAAAACCTTAAAAATTACTTGGCAAATTCGCACCCGAGCCTTGCAGGCATATATGTTCCCAGATAATGTGATTCTAGTTTGAAGCATCCCATTTGTAAACATCCTACATCCATTAAAAATGGCAAATACCATCTCAATTAAAAACACCGGTTAAGACATCATCAATTCAAAGCAAGAGTTCCACCTCTGTTAAGGGTGATTTTATACGTTTTATAAGGATATGTTTTATGTCAATTTCCCCCATATCTGGATGTTTTCATAGAAATCGAGCTTTATAATTGAAATATTGAGCAAGTGGTGTTTTCAATAGTTAAATTGCAAAACGTAACGAATTATGTGCTTAAATTGTGATTTTATATTATTTTGGAATATCGTCACGCTTTGGTATGTTTTTCCTACATTGTAGATACACATTGTTGATGGAAAAGATGATTTTTAAAGAGATAAATTCGAGTGGAAAGGAATCAATCAGATTTATGGAAGAATAGAGGATATAAGGAAAGAAATCAAGTGTTGAACCAATGGGGGGCGTCGCCCGATTCATCAAACCGGCTTCCAGTGGGGCGGGCGTTTGACATCTTTGGACGAAAGGCCCGGGAGGAGCTTTACATTCGGGATGTTCGATTTTGATGGTGGCGTTCAAAATTGCACAGACGGGCGTCGGCGAAGACTCGGCCCGACTCGAAAGTTCAACGCTCGACGGGCGGGCGTCCGAGACATTTTGACGGGCGCGTCCACGGCCGACTTAACCACAGCCGACTTAGTATTCTATATATAGCCGCATCGCCCCAACCCTAATTACATCAGATTTTTCATACACAAAATACACTCAGCAGCCGCACTTTCTGAGGGTTTCAAGGCCGATCACCCGAGCCTTGTGCTCGGGTGATCCGGGTTAGATTAGGATGCTTTTCTTTTCGTTTGTTGATTCATGGAGATCATCCATTGTACCAAACTAAGTGAGTTTATCTTTTAATTTATTCAATCCTTTGTTTATTCTTATGATCTTTGATTCGTTTTGTAGCTTTCTATGATTTATGATGCTATTGTGTGACTAGATCGAGAGATTGGTTGCTAATTGTTGTCTAACGTTGATGAGAGTCGTTGTTAGGCTAGATCACCATAGAAAGATAGGATCTTTAATCGTTAATTCGTGACAAATTAATTGGTTAATTATCTAGGTTGCTAGATTCTAAAATACGGGAGTTAACTTGAATCTACACCTTCGTTTTGTATGAAATTGGTCTCAACATTCGAGAGAGGAGAGATCGATAATTGGATTCACTAAGGGATTAGGAATTCATAGCTTGAGAAACGGATTCACTAAGGAATTAGGAGTTCGTATCTCGTGTAAAGGTGAAACCACAATATTGAATTAAAATCATGAGATGAACTTGGATTGAAATCACTTAGTTTGTGTAATGTTTAATCTCATGTATCTTTAGTTTAGGTCGTTTTATTATTCTTAGCTTAGGTTTATTTTTCTATGTGCTTATATGTTTGTTCTTTCGTTTATTTGTTTTCGTAAGTAACAATTTAAGGAATTAATAAAACTAGATTCAACATCCCAATTCCCTATGGATCGACCCCTTACTTATCCCGCTTTACTAGCAATTACCCGATATTCGGTCGGTTAGGAGTTAGTTTTGCATATAGGTTAGGGTTTATAAATTGTTTTTGTTTAATGATGCAAAAATCCTCCGAACAAATTGGCGCCGTTGCCGGGGAATCGGTGTTTTGTTGAATCTAATTGAGTTAATTTCTCTATTTTGTTACGATTTATTTTTCTTTCAATAAAAAGTAGCGTTAAATCAATTGAGGTTTTTTTTTATTTTTGCCGTGTTTCGATGACCGTAGGGTTAAGAATGTGTAAAAAGTTTTTTTACTCGATTTGTTAAACGTGAAGTGTAACCTAGTTTGATTCTGGGACATCTGAGGTTGAATTATCTGACTCCACGTTTTGTACGATCGAACATTTGGATATAAGGGATCGTTTTAGCACTAGTTAGTATTTTGTCCATAACTTTCGGCTCGAGTGTCCGTTTGGCGCGCAGGACCCCAATTCGGAAAGCTCGTTCCGACGCCGACGACGTGGCGGACCGCCTATGGCCGTTCGACACCGTTTTTGAGGTCAAAATCCACTGTTTTCCTTCCATTTTGGGCTCAAAAGATTTCAACACGTTTTCTCCTTTCATTGTTTTCTTTGTTTTTGTTTTAAATAAATAAATAAAGGATTCCTAGGGTTTCTTAAGTATCTAGGGTTTTTGATGTTATATCTAGGGTTTCTGAGGTTGCTCAGGTGTCTCGAATTGATGATCTTTTAAGCTATTTAGGGTTTGTGGTGTTTTTCCTGCGTTTCTAGTGCAAAATTTCCAGGCAAACGCCCGTTTGGTATGTTGAACGCACGTTCAGGTTCCAATTTTTCTTGACTTGATTTTTAATGCTTTATTTGACATGGTTGTTCCTATATGAGCTTCTGTGGCTAATTATTTTTACGTAGATGTTCTGAACTTGCATGTTTACATCTTTCCATCTACCGATCCATGTTAAATAATTGATTAACTTTTATATACATGATTCATCCATGCATGTTATAGTTAATGTCGGTTCTCGTATGCTATAAGCTCGTTTTATTATTGTTATTTAGTAGCTAATGTCGGTTTCCGTATGCTACGTATCGTTGTGATGAATCTTGTGAGCTTTAAGACCTATGTGCTTTCTTGTTATTTTTGTAGCTCGTATGGGTAGCTACTGTCGGTTTTCCGTTGCTACCATTACTTCTTATGAGTTATATCTGTTTAGTATAGCTAACTGTTAGTTTTCCATAATGCTATCACCTTTGATGAGTCTTAAGGCGCGTCTACACTGCATGTAATGAATAGTCTCGCTGCTTATCGTAAACTATCATTATTTGGTAGACGTTTATGATATACATGTCGTGTTGCAAATGAGTGGGCTAGTTTTCTTTCTTTTATTTTCTTTTATTTTTGCATATCATTTAGTTGCATGTCATCTAGTTGCATTGTTTTTCTATTTTTCTTTTATTTTTCTTGAGGGTAGTTCTTTGTCCGGCTTGTCGTGCGCTACCACTTTTATTTTATGTCCTTCATTTTCTGATTACGCACGGGTCGTGTAGTCACTTTGTAGAGTTGCCCTCCCAACTTGCTCGGCTGAGCACAAGATTTTTTTTTTTTATATAATTGCATATCATGTAGATTGCATTGTAATATATTTTAAGTATAGTGCACCTAGCCTGCTATTTTGTAATGTTCCATGTGTATGTTCCATCTTTACATGAGCTTAATCAAAAATCTCTCTCGACTTCTTTTCCATGTGTTTTACATGTACAATCCTCGCTACTTTGTAGTGTCCTCTATCCTTAGTTCTTTATGCACATGTTGGGCCTTATTTGTATTATATGAGCTTCGTGGCTTATTTGACGCTTAGATGTCCTGTGTTTTAACTGTGTGGTGATTTTTCCGTCTGAGCAATTATACCATGTGCTTATATCATTATTGTTGTATGTTATATTCCCCCGTGTTCCCCGAGATACTGCCATGTTTTTCAAGTGGTGCAGGCATATTTTTAGCTGTTCTTGTTAAGCTGTCCTTGGAAGTGAATCTGGAGAGGAATGCCTATGACATCTCGTGCCTCGGAAATGCGGATCGATTTTCTATCCTTCTTCAGCCTATCTTCATATCATTACCAAATCAGCTAAGTTCTTTTATCTTTTCTTTAATTCTGCACAACTTGAGGACAAGTTGCAATCTAAGTGTGGGGGAGGGGAATGGTTTGGTGTATCTACATATCATTTGCTTAATTCATTACGAGTCTATGCAAAATGAGCTAGAATTTTCAAAATTTTCCGACATTTTTGTTTTTATTTGTCCCGAGTAGGCAATTCAATTCAATGTTCGTTACATTTATAGTCATTGATGCTATATATCATATGCTTGATAAGTTAGTTGTTTCACCCAACACTATTTTTCACGAGCCATAGTGAACGATGAGCTAATTTATAAAGTTATACCCCTTTTTGGACGAGTGATTTCTGATTTTCTTATAAGTCATGTGCTTAGTGCTACGTATATATCTTGAGATTTATGATAGTTTGTATTTAGATCCGGAGTATGTTATACTGTGAATATCCGAGGTTTGAATGTGATAAGTACCACGTAACTTATTGTCAAATGAAAAAGTTGAGTTTATAATGAATTGATTGGGTGTGTCGGAAGCTAGTCGATGATTTGAGTGCGATAGGGGGTACCACGTATGTTCTATTCCACTATGATGACTAAAAGCTCACGACAGTCAGAAAAAGCTGCCTTATGATTGGAGTAAGGTAGGGTATATCTTGAATATCCTATTCTGCTATGACAGGGCAATAGCTCATTCTGAAGTGTGTTTAAAGTGAAGTAATTAAATCAACTTATATGAAGAATTGGTATGAAATGGATATAAGACTGAGTTATTGTCTATCTTATCCCCAGTAGAAACTGATAGATATGCTGTAGGGATTATCCTCTGAGTATTTCAGAAAGGCCCTAGATATATTCGATCATCCTTTTCAGGATATTTTACGTTTGTAGGGTACATCTTATGAGTGTCATTTATTGCTAGTCTACGAGGGGGTATTAGCTAGTTTTGCTTTGAGTTACTCAAGTTTGGATTTAGTGGAAGTTTTCTATGGATTTGCACACACACCGGGGTGAACCTCTAAGTTATTGCATATGTGTTATATGTGCTGAGATGTCTATCTTTTTCCGAGCCTAGTTTTTGTTTTGTTTTGCTCGGGACGAGCAAAAGCTAAGTGTGGGGAGTTGTTAAGGGTGATTTTATACGTTTTATAAGGATATATTTTATGTCAATTTCCCATATCTAGATGTTTTCATAGAAATCGAGCTTTATAATTGAAATATTGAGCAAGTGGTGTTTTCAATAGTTAAATTGCAAAACGTAACGAATTATGTGCTTAAATTGTGATTTTATATTATTTTGGAATATCGTCACGCTTTGGTATGTTTTTCCTACATTGTAGATACACATTGTTGATGGAAAAGATGATTTTTAAAGAGATAAATTCGAGTGGAAAGGAATCAATCGATTTATGGAAGAATAGAGGATATAAGGAAAGAAATCAAGTGTTGAACTAGCTGGACTAGCGTCCAGATTCATCAAAACCAAGCGTCCATGGGGCGGGCGTTTGACATCTTTGAACAAGCGTCCGGGAGGAGCTTTTACATTCGGGATGTTCAGATTTTCGATGGATGGCGTCCAAAATTGCACAGACGGCGGGCGTCGACGAAGACTCGGCCCGACTCGAAAGTTCAACGCATCGTCGGGCGGGCGTCCAGCACCTTGACGGGCGTCCACGGCCGACTTAACCACACGGCCGACTTAGTATTATATATATAGCCGCATCGCCCCCAAACCCTAATTACATCGATTTTTCATACACAAAATACACTCGCCACCGCGCTTTCGAGGTTTTCAGGCGATCACCCGAGCCTTGTGCTCGGGTGATCCGGTTAGATTAGGATGCTTTTCTTTTCGCTTGTTGATTCATGGAGATCATCCATTGTACCAAAGTAAGTGAGTTTATCTTTTAATTTATTCAATCCTTTGTTTATTCTTATGATCTTTGATTCGTTTTGTATCTTTCTATGATTTATGATGCTATTGTGTGACTAGATCGAGATATTGGTTGCTAATTGTTGTCTAACGTTGATGAGAGTCGTTGTTAGGCTAGATCACCATAGAAAGATAGGATCTTTAATCGTTAATTCGTGACAAATTAATTGGTTAATTATCTAGGTTGCTAGATTCTAAACTACGGGAGTTAACTTGAATCTACACCTTCGTTTTGTATGAAATTGGTCTCAACATTCGAGAGAGGAGAGATCGATAATTGGATTCACTAACGGATTAGGAATTCATAGCTTGAGAAACGGATTCACTAAGGAATTAGGAGTTTGTATCTCGTGTAAAGGTGAAACCACAATATTGAATTAAAATCATGAGATGAACTTGGATTGAAATCACTTAGTTTGTGTAATGTTTAATCCCATGTATCTTTAGTTTAGGTCGTTTTTATTATTCTTAGCTTAGGTTTATTTTTCTGTGTTTATATGTTTGTTCTTTCGTTTATTTGTTTTCGTAAGTAACAATTTAAGGAATTAATAAAACTAGATTCAACATCCCAATTCCCTGTGGATCGACCCCTTACTTATCCCGCTTTACTAGCAATTACCCGATATTCGGTCGGTTAGGAGTTAGTTTTGCATATAGGTTAGGGTTTATAAATTGTTTTTGTTTAATGATGCAAAAATCCTCCGAACAACCTCAGATTTACCATCTCAATCAAACTGTTGATCTACATCCTTATTAGTAAAATACCATATTTAAAAACCAGTTGAAAGAACCGAGAATCAAAGATCTACAATGCACAATTTCAACCTTCAATTAAGAAAAAAATCCATATAACTTACATCAATAAAAACTTAGCAGAAGCTATCTCTGAAGAAAATCTAAGCAGCAGCCTTTTTAGGAGACTTGTGGCGTTTTCCGGAGATTTGGGTTCAATGCATCATTCGCCTCCTTCTTGGTCCTTGACATGACATGAGGGAAAAAAATCGAGGTTGTGTTGGGAAAACAAACAACCGCAATGCCATACGTAGCACAAATATCCAAAAAGTCTTCCCAATGACACGCAATAGAATTAAATGAGGTAGCCCCAACGAAGATAAATCACAAATAAAGCGAAACGAAAACACAACAAAATCAACACCACAATTTTAACATGGAAAACCCCTCGATGTGAGAGAGTAAAAACCACGAGGTCGAGGCCCACAAAAACTCCACTAATCGGCAAAAGATGATACAAAACTGTTTCAAACACATCAACCAAATCAACTACACCAAAGCATCAACTAAGAATGCAAAATACAAAAGTTGTTGAAAAATATTATCGGAAACGCATCAGTCAGGTCGTCGCCTTATTTCTGGAGATTGAACCATTGAAACAAAAATTCCACCGTTCAAATTGAAGAACAGTGAGAGATGAACAAGCCCTCAAAGAATTTTGTGCCAATCCGAGTCCATTTCAATGCCCGATCGTCGACGTCACGATTCTTTCTTTGCACATGAAAAAATCGCCGCAAATTTCTTCTCTTTTTTGTTGTGAATATTAGAAAAGATTAGAGAAAAATAACCTAGCTTGTTCCTTAAATAATACTTGACATATATATTTTTTTTTTTTATTTATTTAGTGGGCTAGGGCTCCAAAAGGAGTGATCCACCCAACAAATCTCCCCCTCACGACATTGTGGAGGAATTCGTCATTCCCACAATAGAACGACATATCTCAAGCTTCTCCCTTGTCAATGCTTTTGTCAACATATCCGCATCATTGTCATCCGTGTGCACTTTTTCAAGTGCTAGCAACTTCAAATCCAACATATCCTGAATCCAATGATAACGAACATCAATGTGCTTGGTCCTAGAATGAAAAGCTGTATTCTTACCAAGATGAATAGCACTATGGCTATAACAAAGTAACACATACTGATCTTGCTTCAAACCAAGCTCTTGGAGAAACTTCTTCATCCACAACAACTCTTTACATGCTTCTGTTGCTACAATATACTCAGCTTCAATAGTTGAAAGTGCAACACATTTTTGCAACCTCGACTGCCATGACACAGCTCCCCCTGCAAATTTAACGAAATATCCTGAAGTAGACTTGTAAGAATCCACATCTCTGGCCATTTCAGAATCAGTGAAACCAACCAATATGAGTTTTTCACCACCAAAAGTAAGGCATAAATCAGTAGTACCCCTGAGATATCTCATAATCCACTTCACAGCATTCCAATGCTCTCTACCAGGATTAGAAAGAAAACGACTGACCTTACCAACTACATAAGCTATGTCTGGTCTATTACATACCATGGCATACATCAAACTACCAACTGCTGAAGCATATGGGACCTTCTGACATCTTTTTCCTTTTCATCATCGCTAGAAGGACCTTTGCTTTGATACTCAACTCGAAATGAGATGCCAAATTGGATCGACACCTTTGCTTTAGCATCACTCATGCTAAATCTCCGAAGCACCTTATTTATGTACTTCTGATGTCGGGTCAAGTAATAAAAATACTCAAAACCTAAATAACACACTAGCAAGAGAACTAGATTCAATCGTAGTATAGTTAGATAGAGTCGAGGTCGATCCCATAGAGACTCGGCTTAAACGAAATATGACTTATTAAACTAAAAGCAAATTAAAGACGGTCTACGACCAACAATTAACGTAGAATTAAAATTGACACAATAGAAACACAAAACCAACAAAAGACACAACGACACTAAGACACTTATTTTTATAGCTTTTATAAATAATGAACAAACGGTATTGATAACGCTAGTAGTAATTACTCCCCCATGTAGATTGACGACGAGACAAAATAAGACATTTACAATTAATTATTCTGACTACGGGAGTCATTCCCTAAAATATATCTAGCTCCGGGTAGGCCATCTAGATCATCGTGTCTCCGTTACGTGACTTCGCCCGTGAGCCTCCATCTCATATAACCCGACATAATTACAAAACTATAGATGCCAGATATAAATCGTAACCTCATCTAAGCAACATTCCATGGTTAGCGTACTTCTTAGACACCGATTCAATCTATGTCCTAAGTGACAATCACTTTTTGAGTCTCAAGTTAAATTACGATGACAAATGATTAAGTTGATCGGGTTTAATTACTCATTTTAATTACAAAGCAGAGAACCTGACGTAGTCGTAGCTGTTCACAGACAAATCAAGAACATCATAGATCTTGCTACCATCGAGACATAGGCTCGCTGCCAGCGAGCTCAGATCTGAACCAGATTTGCTCGTGAAACGTCTTTTACGTCTCAGATCTACATAAACATGGGTTCGTAAATTAACTACATCAGGAAATCAATACACAAAACAACTACTCCATAACGAAATAAATTAGATCTACGAATAAAGATTGCATAATTGAGTAGACATTACCCTCGAAGACGAGCGTGATTCCCACTCCTTGATACGATCTCTAACCGGCGATTCTAACGACTCTGTAATGAAAGAACATAGAATAAAGAAAACTTGTATTGAAAATAGAACCAATGTTGTGGAATTGTATTTTTCTAACGTGTGTCTAATAAAATTAGTGCTGCTCCTTTATATAGAGACTTAGACCGACTTAAAGATATATTTGAAAACCCTAAAAAGCGTAGAGATAACTCCCAGCCGATCCTCGAGATTCTGCCAGCTCGCCCCCAGCGAACTGATGACTCGCTGCCAGCGAGTCCTCTCTACTCTGATTGCCTCGCTGGATTTTCTTGTTCCTTACTCCACTTTTCGTGTTGCTTCGGTAATTATCTTTAATGTAGTCCGATGCTGCCTTGATTTCTCTTGAGATTTACTTCCTCCGATAATAGATATCCTCCGATTCGTCGCAATCTAAAAAATCAATATTTATCACACAGTAAATCACATTTAAATAATAAAAACATATAAATACCAACTTATATCTTATAAATCACATTACATTAAATAATCAATATAAACATGTGATTTAATATAAAATATATATTGTTAAGCTCGATTTAAGGACAACGTTGATGATTTTTACGGGTATAATTTGACCGTCATCAACTTCTCTTATGACAAATAAATTTTCCCGGCCTCTCTGTCACGAGTAATCTGCATCCCTAAAATATGCTTTGCATGGCCCAAGTCTTTCATTGCAAAAGACTTGCTCAACTGCTGCTTCAACCTGTCAATCCTTGAAGCATTCTTGCCAACAATCAAATTATCATCAACATAGAGTAAAAGAATGATAAAACCATCCTTTGAGAATCTGCTAATAAACACGCAATGATCTGAAGTAGTCTTTCGGTAACCCTGCTCCTTCATGACAAACTCAAATTTCTTATACCACTGTCCAGGCGCTTGCTTCAACCCATAAAGACTCTCTTCAATTTGCACACAAGATCCTCTTTTCCTTTCCCGAAAACACTCTCAGGCTGCTCCATGTAGATGTCTTCTTCCAAATCACCATGAAGAAAAGCTGTTTTAACATCCATCTGCTCAACCTCCAAATCAAGACTAGCTGCCAAGCCAAGAACAGTCAGGATAGAAGACATTTTCACAACATGAGAGAAAATCTCACCAAAATCAATGCCCTTTCTCTGACCAAACCTTTGACTACTAATCTTGCCTTATACCGATGTGTAGAATTATCGTCTTCATTCTTAATTCTGAAGACCCACTTATTTTTCAAATCTTTCTTCTCCTTTGGCAACTTCACCAACTCATATGTGTGATTGTCATGCAAAGAATTCATCTCGTCTTTCATAGCATCAAGCCATTTATCTTTATGTTCATCATTCATGGCCTCCTCAAAACATTCGGGCTCTCCACTATCTGAGAGCAAAACATATTCAGTCACTGGATATCTAGTAGAATGTTGTCTCTCTCTAGTAGATCTCCTGGGAATAATTGGTGAAGCCTCATATGGTACTGGTTCCTCAATCATATCATCATCAATGTTCTGATCAAAATCAATTGCATCATCTGCATCATCCTGCTGATTACCCTGATCATCAACTGCACCATGCTCCTCTATAGGTGTAAGAGAAATTATCTCCAAGTCAGCTGAACCATCACTAACCAGAGGTGTTGAACTCTGATTTTTATCAACATCCTGCAAAGTCTCATTCTCTGCAAACACAACATCTCGGCTTCTAATCACTTTCTTGTCAACAAGATCATAAAATTTATACCCAAACTCTCTGATAACACTTGTTGGGAAAACAAACAACCGCAATACCACACGTACCACAAATATCCAAAAAGTCTTCCCAATGACACGCAATGAAATTAAACGAGGCAGCCCCAACGAAGATAAATCACAAATAAAGCAAAACGAAAACACAACAATTTTAACGTGGAAAACCCCTCTCGATGTGAGAGAGTAAAAACCATGAGGCCGAGGCCCACAAAAACTCCACGAATCAGCAAAAGATGATACAAAAGTGTTTCAAACACATCAACCAACTCAACTACACCAAAGCATCAACTAAGAATGCAAAATACAAGAGTTGTTGAATAATATCACTGGAAACGCAGCAGTCAGGTCGTCACCTTATTGCCGGAGATTGAACCGTTGAAACAAAAATTCCACCGTTCAGATTGAAGTGAGAGACGAACAAGCCCTCAAAATATCGTGCCGATCGGAGTCCGTT
Organism: Gentiana macrophylla; assembly: GCA_026214975.1. NCBI lineage: Eukaryota > Viridiplantae > Streptophyta > Magnoliopsida > Gentianales > Gentianaceae > Gentiana > Gentiana macrophylla. Next base: position 66,304,514 of record CM047811.1, read on the forward strand.
TGGATGCCCGATCGTCGTCGTAAAGTTGCTGCTGCAACACAAAAAACTGCTGTGAATTTCTTCGCTTTTGCCTCTCTTTTTGTTGTGAAGATTAGAAAAGATTAGGGAAAAATAACCTAGCTTGTTCCCTTAAATAATATTTGACATACATTTTTTGTTCTTATTTATTTAGTGGGCTTGGGCTCCACAAAGGAGTGATCCACCCAACAGGTTGTCGTCGGCAACCGAGAAGGAATTTTTCCGAAAAGAAAGTCGAACAAGCTAGGAGAGGAACGATCGGAATCCGGCAAGGGAGACACATTAATGTAGAGGAAGGGAAACAGAGGAAGAAGAGACGAGAGGAAGAAGAAGTTTGAGAGGAAAGATGTAATCCATGGTAGCTGTCGCACCTTTCTGTTAGATGTGATAGATGGGAAATCAGGGAATGTTAAACAGAATGCGTGCTTATGAAAGATTATCTTTTTTTGGTGTCCTAAATACCTAATTAAATCTCCAAACTGGTCATTGTAAACAAAAACTCATAAATATATCTATAATTCCCTTTAAAAAACGCGTCCAACCATCACACGTCTATTTTAAATTGCATTGCGAGTAGAGATAATATCACAACAAAAATGATCAAAAAAAACACACATGTATACTTTTTCTAATGATATCATACCTATAATTTATTGGTTCCTTCAAATCTCATAATAATCGACCATATAAAAATGTGTCGTGTCCCCTCCAATTTTTTTTTTTTTGTCTTGATAATTGTTTTTTTTTATTGAGAGAAACCTTTTCCACCGCATAATTCGCCGTAATCACCCTGAATTTGAATCCGTTTGTAAATAAACAGTTATTATGATTTCAAAAATAAAAGAAAGAAAACAATTATATTTAGTTATTTATTGGGTGACGGGCCAGAACGACAAAATAAGATACAAAATTGGAAAAAAATGATAAAAAAAAAAGATAATGATTGAGATGATGAAAAAAATGCCATTGTCTCACACGCGTTCTACAACCAATATAATGAATACATATACCGTGTTTTTATCCTTCTCAACAACTATCTTTTTTTTCTTATCCATTTTTCTATTTTAGATTAAAAACAATCGTTCAGAAATTTTAACCTTTTATTTTTTAAATTTTGTTTTCTTATTTTTTTTTGGGAAGGGAAGACTCTATGAAGAAACCGTAAATCATTTCTGTAGATCCAATCCATTATCCCTCCCGAGACCGAGAGGTCGCTCAAGCGTTGGTTCAGTCGACAATGGCTAGGGTTTACGACAACTGGGAGAGGTTGGTGAAGGCGACGCTACGGCGAGAGCAGATCAGCCACACTGGCCAAGGCCACGAGAGAACTTCGAGCGGCCTAGCTGGAGCGGTTCCTGATTCGCTCAAGCGCACAACTAATGTCAATGCAATTCTCCAAGCTGCCGACGAAATTCAAGCTGATGACCCAAATATCTCCAGAATACTTTGCGAGCAGGCATATACCATGGCACAGAACTTGGATCCCGACAGTGATGGCAGAGGAGTCCTTCAATTTAAGACTGGTTTAATGTCTGTTATCAAGCAAAAACTTGCCAAGAAAGATGGGTCTTCATTAGATCGTAGTCGAGATGTCGAACACCTATGGGAATTTTATCAACGTTATAAGAGGCGAAACAGAGTTGATGACATCCAGAGAGAGGAGCAACGATGGCGTGAATCTGGAACATTTAGCTCCAATTTTGAAGACTTTGGGCTTCGCTTTGATGAAATGAAAAAGGTTATAGCTACCGTAAGAGCTTTAGTTGAGGTGATGGAGGCTCTAAGCAAAGATGCCCCCGAAGGAGTTGGCAGACTAATCACTGAGGAGTTGAGACGGATCAAATGGTCAGATGCAACATTATCTGGTGGACTTACCCCTACAATATTGTACCTTTGGAAGCACCTTCTCCCACCAATGCTATTGGGTTTTTCCAGAAGTCAGAGGTTCTATATCAGCAATGAAATATACAGATCAGTTTCCTAGGCTTCCTACTGATTTTGAGATTTCTGGACAGCGTGATACGGACATGTTTGATCTGTTGGAATGCGTATTTGGTTTCAGAAAGACAACATAAGGAATCAACGTGAGAATGTTGTCCTTATTCTAGCAAATGCACAGTCACAGCTTGGCACACCTGTTGAAGCAGATCCGAAAATTGATGAAAAAGCTGTTAAAGATGTCTTCTTGAAGGTGTTGGATAACTACATAAAGTGGTGCAAATATTTGCGAATACGACTGGTGTATAACAGTCTGGAGGCCGTTAATAGAGATAGGAAACTATTTCTTGTGTCTTTGTACTTCTGCATATGGGGTGAAGCAGCTAATGTCCGTTTTCTACCTGAGTGCATCTGCTACATATTCCACCATATGGCTAGAGAGTTGGATGCCATTTTGGACCATGGAGAGGCGCATCCTGCACCAAGTTGTACAAGTGCTAGTGGTTCTGTGTCCTTCCTAGATCAAGTCATTCGCCCCATATATGATACTTTGGTTAAGGAAGCTGAAAATAACAATAATGGAAGAGCCTCACATTCAGCTTGGCGGAATTATGATGACTTCAACGAATACTTCTGGTCACCTACATGCTTTGAGCTTAGCTGGCCAATGAAAGAGGATTCAGCGTTTCTTCTAAAACCTAAAAGGAAACGGACTGGGAAAAGCACATATGTTGAGCACCGGACATTTCTACACTTGTATAGAAGTTTTCACCGAATGTGGATTTTTCTTGCTTTAATGTTTCAGGGATTGACAATTATAGCTTTCAATCACGGGCACTTAAATCTTGGCACTTTCAAGAGTTTACTCAGCTTGGGTCCAACCTTTGCTATCCTTAATTTTTAGAGAGTAGTTTAGATGTTCTCCTCATGTTTGGTGCTTATACTACTGCCAGAGGAATGGCTATTTCAAGGCTCTTCATTAGGTTTTTCTGGTGGGGTTTGAGCTCTGTCTTTGTAACATTTGTATGTATAAAGGTGCTGCAAGAAAGGAAACAAGACACCAGCTCTTTATACTTTCGGATCTATGTCTTAGTGTTGGGTGTATATGCTGCACTCAGGCTGATTTTAGCGCTTTTCTTGAGAATACCGGCCTGCCACACATTTTCAGAAATGTGTGATCAGTCATTCTTTCAGTTCTTCAAGTGGATCTATCAGGAGCGATATTTTGTTGGGCGAGGTCTTGTGGAAAGGACCACCGACTACATAAGGTACGTGTCTTTCTGGTTGGTTATCTTTGTCTGCAAGTTCACATTTGCGTACTTCCTTCAGATTAAACCTCTAGTTGAGCCAACAAACACTATTGTACATCTCCCATCCTTGCAATACTCTTGGCATGATTTCATATCAAAAAACAACAATAATGCATTGACCGTGGCTAGCTTGTGGGCACCTGTTGTTGCTATTTACATCATGGATATTCACATCTGGTACACTATATTATCTGCAATAATTGGAGCTGTCATGGGTGCTCGGGCTCGACTAGGAGAGATTCGGTCTATTGAAATGGTACATAAACGTTTTGAGAGCTTTCCAGAGGCTTTTGTCAGGACTCTTGTGTCATCAGAGATGAAAAGGTTGCCTTTTCATAGACTTGCATCCCAGGACTCCCAAGATAACAATGAGGAGTATGCAGCCATATTTTCTCCATTCTGGAATGATATCATCAAAAGCTTGCGTGAGGAGGACTATATTAGTAATAGAGAAATGGACTTGCTCTCGATGCCTAGCAACACCGGGATTCTAGGACTGGTGCAGTGGCCTCTTTTCCTCCTTAGCAGCAAGATCTTATTGGCTATTGACTTAGCTCTGGACTGCAAAGATACCCAGGCAGATCTTTGGAATAGAGTAAGCAGGGATGAATATATGGCATTCGCTGTTCAAGAATGCTTTTACAGTGTTGAAAAGATCTTACACACTCTTGTTGAGGAGGAGGGGAGACTTTGGGTTGAGAGGATATTCCGTGAGATCAACGACAGCATAGGTGACGGTTCAGTTGTCATGACCTTGTCTCTGAAGATGCTTCCCGAAGTGCTAAAGAAATTTACAGCTTTGACTGGGCTACTGATACGGAATGAAACTCCTGAACTTGCAAAAGGTGCTGCCAAAGCTTTGTATGATGTGTATGAGGTTGTTACCCATAAGTTACTATCATCTAATTTAAGAGAGCAGCTCGATACATGGAATTTATTGGCGAGGGCCAGAAATGAGGGACGCCTCTTTTCTAAGATATTGTGGCCCAAAGATCCTGAAATTAAGGAACTAGTGAAAAGGTTGCACCTACTTCTCACGGTGAAGGAATCTGTAGCTAACATACCGAAGAATCTTGAAGCAAGGAGGAGATTGGAGTTCTTTTCAAATTCCTTGTTCATGGACATGCCTACGGCAAAGCCAGTTTACCAAATGGTGCCATTTTGTGTGTTCACACCTTACTACAGCGAGACTGTGCTTTACAGTAACTCTGAGTTGCGGGTTGAAAATGAAGATGGCATATCAACACTTTTTTATCTGCAAAAAATATTTCCAGATGAATGGGAAAATTTCTTGGAGCGCATTGGTCAGGATGGTAGCGGTGATGCTGAAATTCAAGAAAGTTCCACTGGCGCACTGGAGCTCCGCTTTTGGGCATCTTACCGAGGCCAAACATTAGCCAGGACAGTAAGAGGGATGATGTATTACAGAAGGGCGCTAATGCTGCAAAGTTTCTTGGAAAAGAGATCTGTTGGAGTAGATATTCAATTACAGGCTAGTCATCCCAGAACAAATGGTTTTGAGTTTTCACGTGAAGCACGGGCTCAAGCTGATATAAAGTTCACCTATGTGGTGTCGTGCCAAATTTACGGGCAACAAAAGCAGCGCAAGGCACCTGAGGCAGCAGATATTGCTCTATTATTACAGAGGAATGAAGCACTTCGTGTAGCTTTTATACATGTTGAAGAAAGCACTGCAACTGAAGGGGGGGCATCCAAGGAATATTATTCAAAGTTAGTAAAAGCTGATGCAAATGGGAAGGATCAGGAAATATATTCGATTAAACTTCCTGGAGACCCGAAACTTGGTGAAGGGAAGCCAGAGAACCAAAATCATTCAATAATTTTCACTCGCGGGGACGCTGTTCAAACGATTGACATGAATCAAGATAACTACCTGGAGGAGGCAATGAAAATGAGAAATTTGCTTGAGGAATTTCATGAAGATCATGGACTTCGGCCTCCCACTATTCTTGGCGTTAGAGAGCATGTGTTCACTGGAAGTGTTTCTTCCTTGGCCTGGTTCATGTCCAACCAGGAGACTAGTTTCGTTACTTTGGGACAACGAGTTTTAGCAAATCCTCTCAAAGTGCGCATGCATTATGGACATCCAGATGTCTTTGATCGAATATTTCATATTACTCGAGGTGGCATTAGTAAAGCCTCACGTGTGATCAATATCAGTGAAGACATCTATGCAGGTAATGCGAAGATTTCTGCCAAGTATTTATTTATATTACTCGAGGCGGCATTAATAAAGCCTCATGTGTTTTTGTGTATTCTTTTATAACTCCACTCTTTAATGTGCAGGATTTAACTCTACACTTAGGCAGGGCAACATTACTCACCACGAGTATATTCAGGTTGGAAAGGGAAGAGATGTTGGTTTGAATCAAATTGCATTATTTGAAGGCAAGGTGGCTGGTGGAAATGGAGAGCAAGTTTTGAGCAGGGATGTGTACAGGCTTGGCCAACTGTTTGACTTCTTTAGGATGCTTTCTTTTTACTTCACGACCGTTGGTTTCTATGTTTGCACAATGATGACTGTTCTCACGATATATGTATTTCTCTATGGACGTGCATACCTGGCATTCTCTGGAGTTGATCGAGGATTTCACTACAAGCTAAGTTGTTGGGTAACACAGCATTAGACGCTGCACTAAATGCCCAATTCCTTGTCCAAATTGGTATTTTTACTGCTGTCCCTATGATAGTTGGATTTATTCTAGAATCGGGGTTGCTGAAGGCTATATTTAGTTTCATTACAATGCAGCTTCAGCTTTGCTCTGTCTTCTTCACATTCTCATTAGGAACAAGAACTCATTACTTTGGACGCATAATTCTTCATGGAGGTGCAAAGTATCGAGCAACTGGGAGAGGCTTTGTTGTCCGCCATATCAAATTTATGGACAATTATCGATTGTACTCAAGAAGCCATTTTGTCAAAGCGCTGGAAGTAGCATTGCTGCTTATAGTCTACATTGGTTATGGATACACAGAAGGAGGAGCTGTTTCATTTATATTAATCACCATAAGCAGCTGGTTTCTTGTCATATCTTGGCTCTATGCTCCATACTTGTTCAATCCTTCAGGTTTTGAATGGCAAAAGACTGTAGAGGATTTTGATGATTGGACCAGCTGGCTTTTGTATAAAGGTGGAGTTGGTATCAAGGGTGATAACAGCTGGGAGTCTTGGTGGGATGAAGAGCAGATGCATATCCAGACGTTGAGAGGCCAAATACTCAAACAATATTGAGCTTGAGGTTCTTTATTTTCCAGTATGGAATCGTATACAAACTACAACTGACAGGCAAAAACACATCTCTTGCGATTTACGGTTTCTCTTGGGCTGTACTGGCTGGAATAGTCCTCATCTTCAAGATTTTTACCCTCAGCCCGAAGAAGTCTACAAACTTTCAGCTGATGCTACGGTTTATGCAAGGAGTGACAGCCCTAGGACTGATTGCAGCCCTTGCACTTGCTGTGTCGCTCACCGATCTCACGCTTACAGACCTGTTTTCTAGCATTCTCGCATTTATTCCCACTGGGTGGGCAATCATTTGTGTAAGTTTGTAGCTTCTCTTTTGTCAAACTCAACCCCCCCCCCCCCCCCCCCCCTTTAAGGTAGTATATGGTAGGTTGGGAGTATTGGGACAACCAGAATAGGGTTGTTGATTGCATGGTAGTCAGATGAGAATCTGGAATCTCAAAGTGTTGCCAGTGCGCATGCTCAAAGTGTTTAGTTGCATACATTGTTTCCTGATTATATGTTGATATAATGAAATAAATATGATTTATTGTCTCACAGCTAGCTATCGCATGGAAGAAGATAGTGAGGAGTTTGGGGCTTTGGGAATCTGTTAAGGAGTTTGCCCGAATGTACGATGCTGGAATGGGAATGCTGATTTTCGCTCCAATAGCATTGTTATCTTGGTTCCCATTTATCTCCACCTTCCAATCTCGTCTACTCTTCAACCAAGCGTTTAGTCGTGGTTTGGAGATTTCCCTCATCTTGGCTGGTAACAAAGCTAATGTTGAGATGTAATGTGCGTTTTTTCTTCTCCAATGCTTGACCCTTCTTTATTTTTGTTGTGTTTTTTTGAGCTTTTTGGCAACATTGTGTAAAGCAAAAGATTAATATACTAACCGTTCATGTATTGGCTAGTGTTATTTTTGGCTTGTATTATTTTTTGGCCATATTTTGAATCCAGATCCCCGTTGATAATGTTACTGTTGTTAAAAGAAAAGAAAAGTAAAGAAAAGAAAAGAAAAGAAAAGAGCATCTTCTTGTTGTTGATGATGCTCATTCGTTGTTGCAGAATATCTGTAGTGCCCTTTACGCAAAGTGAGGGTAAAAAATAAAGAATCTTTAATGAGTCTTGATGTATGACGTGTGCAATTTTGTGAATTATGTTGGCTAGTTTTCTGTAGATGTATTGTAGCAACCCTTATTTATATTTGTTTATTTATTTACTTACTGTTCTTTCACTTTAGTGATACAATATTTACTTACCTACGGGAAATACTTGTGTGGTGTCTACACACATGTGGAGACACCGTGTGGAGCACTATGAATCTTACAGTTTCATTTTGTATTTAAATTGTGTGGTTCTGAACGTTTCAATTGTCACTTCACCTTAAAATACGCTTTCTATACAAGTATTTCCCGTCCACAGGCACTATCCCAAAACAGGTAACAGATACTATTCCAAAACAGGTGAGGGATACACTCATCTCAAGGGCACTATCCCAAAACAAGTAAGAGATATTTCGCATGACTTACACTGCACCATTATCATATTAAGTGCTATTTACATTTTAGAAACACAATCCTATCATGTGTCTTGAAATGGTATCCTTCATAGGATAATTTGATCTCCTTTCAGACAACTTCTGAAACACTCTTCGGGCATTAATTGCTTCGATCGAAATGAAGATTATTTCCTAAGTTGTTTATCAATCTCGTATTCATACTAGCTCAAACTTTTTGGACTTTCCGAATTTCGTACTCTACTAAGTAAATGCGGTTATTTCTAAAATAGTCAAAGAGAGCAATAAACAATAATATTGTTTGTGGCATTAAATGTGATAAGCAACAAACGTCAATATGTTTAGGCTTTAGGCAATTTTTTTAAGACTTTATAACCTTATCATAAATGGATATTTTAGTCATCTCTAGATAAGATACATATTACCCACATGATTCATAATCACATGGTTCAGATATCATCAGAATGATATTTGATTATACGTTTCTCTTCTAAATAGACTATGTCTAGAACAACCACAAAAAATTAAGAATAACGGTCATACAATTATATAGTCGAGACTTTCATCACTTAAATAAACTATATAGTGACATAAATCTTAGAGCAAGTGTAATGGCTTTTAAATAGATATCATTTAAAGCCAAGTGAATATGTTTGGAGGGAGTCTTTGCTTTTACATTGTAGTTTGTAGTGGTAGCTTGAAAATATATTTGAATTCTTTTGACTCCTTCTAGATAGGAGTCTAAAAATAGATGCCACTCTAGACTCTTTTTATTGGGATTATGTGATTCTTTTTCCTTTAAATTAAAATCCAATTTTTTTTTCTTTCATATTTCAGTTTCACGAATTTTCTACCTTAATAAACCAAAAAAAATAAAAATGAAAAATACCCACCAACCAACGTTTATGTCAACTTTTTTTTTCGGCCATAAGTTATTTATTTATTAAATATAGATATAAGTCACTATGATGATCGATTTGATTTAATTTATCAAAGATATCTCATTTGATACTTTCTACATAAAATAGACTCCATTATATGTTATGGCCATTACAATTACTCTTAATATGTTAGATTTAATGACTATTCATCTTTATTGAAATAACATTTATTCATTCCAATTGAATTGTTAGTCAAATCCTAACAAATAACTGAAAATCGTGTTTTTCATAAGAACTGAACGCAATAACATTTTTTTAGTTACTTTATCAATTTACTAGATTCAGAATATAATATGGTAAATGTTGCAACGTTTGCTTCACTTTCAATATCATAGAATATTCTGTATTCAATCTTTCTAATTTAATTATATTAATTAGATATCATATATCAAAAAGCTAATTTAAAATTAGATAGATCAATCTCAAACGTCTTTCTTTGATAGAGACTTCGATAAGTTCTCTTATTTTAAACACATGCCCCTTAACTCCTTTTAATCCGTTAACCGCTTGTAAATATTTTAATTTAGTCTTCATAAGACTTAAGAAAAAAACACAAGAAATTAATTTTCTTTCATAAAAGGAATCCAAAGTGTATTAAACAGTTTATCAACATTTTGAATCATATTCAAACATGAACCATTTAATTATCTTTTAAGCAATGATTATAGAATTACGTCGATACTTAAATCTTACAATCTTGAAAGCTACCTTTCCAAAAATTCGTTGTGGTCATTCACATTCAACATATCTAATGTTTGAATTAATTGTCATCGTATGATAGAACGACCCATTGAATACTATCGTATCCAATATATGATTAATTAACTGAAACTCCTTTCAAGTGCTTAATCATATCATGAGCTTCCGTTTTTTTAATAATTAAAGTCTTAGAGCACAACATCAAATATATGGTCTCTTTGTTTTCAATCACCAAAATGTAATTACTCATCTCATTGCTTTATTTTAAAGAGATTTAAATACTTAATCGTATTTGAGAACGTTTCTCAGAAGGTAACAATCATTATAGTTTGATTTTAAGAATCGAGAAATAAAACGCAGAAATAAAAGTTTGCTAAAACTACAACATAAAAATAAAGATGATTATAGTGTTGTTGTTTATACATGCACAATCAAAAATGGTCTTTTGGTTTATAATCTTGCTCCAACTAGTCAACTACTCCCAATTGACTTTCAAGAATTTTCCAAAAATTCTTAGTGGCTGAGATCCAATCTAGTTACCTCGATTTCCGGCGGTGGTTGATCAATCAAGATAGGTAACTTTTTTTTATCAATCACATCTCTATGTGATTCTCAGTGGTTGACCAATCAACTCTTTGACAATACACAACACTATGTGATAGTCAACCCCTTGTCTCTAAAATTAGACGATTTTGACGGCGGCCAATTACCGCAAAATTTTAGTTAAGTCACTCCCAATTTTCACGAGATCTCATACGATCATATCTCAATAATGACAATATACCCGAGGCGGTGGTCGATCAGTTGGATCCGAACAAGGCTCTTCACCGCCGTTATAATATTGAGAGACGATTCCGATTTAATTTTTTGTGAAGGCGTATTTACATAATTTATTAATAGGTCTCATTACATAGCAATTCCAATAATTCAAACTATTTGAACCATGAACTCACCACATTGATCAACTTAAATAAAAGAGAAATTACCACATCAATATGAAACACATGGAATCACAAATACACAAAACAAAACAAAAAGAAAAAGGAGGAACACCACCATGTTGACAGCCGCCACTGGAAGCAGACAGACGCGCCGCCGCCGGTGGTGGTCGCCGGAAAATAAATTTTTTGTTTCTTCGATCATAACGTTTTGTGAATCCAAATCATGCATATTAAAGATGTGATAAACTTGATGAAATACTACACAAATTAAATATGCTTATTGTTAAATTCGAAGACCGCTATGATACCACAATTAGGAAATCAATGCGGAATTTAAATTTAGATTTCCTTTTTACCACGATCGCATTCGTTTAAACAATAAACAAATAAGATGTAGACATAATTCATATATACCAGATTGATCTTAGAAAGATCGTCGCTTTGTCTACGGTTGTAGTTTGTGCACGAAGACACCCATGTATTCGGCCTCCACCGTTGATACACACGAACAACCGCCGGAATCGTCCCATAGGATTGCTACCGGAAACATTCAGCTGTTAGGCCTTTTTTTCTTCTTCCCAAAACCCTCTCTCAAGAAGCTCTCTTTTATTTCACTAAAATATTGCAAGAATATTGTCATACAAAAAAATTTGGCATCCCTTACCTTATATAGAGACATAGGGCGCATATTTTGATTCTCAATTGGCTTGAGATTAGCTTCTTGACTTGGAGTAGGAAATAAGAAAACATTTTCTCAATAAAATAAGGATTAGGGAAATAAATCATTTTAATTGATTTATTGTCAAAAAAAGACATTTCATCAATGAAAGTGAATGTGAAAGTAAATATGAAAGTGAATTACGTTGATTTTCAACACAAAACCAACATAATTCACCCATAAAATATCCTTTTTGACAAAAATCTTTTATTATTGTCCTAAAATCCTGACATCTTTCTAAATGTGTCCTAATTGACAATTAACTATAATATCTAATATCTATTAAATATTTCCAAGACATATATTGTTAATATCTAATATTAAATATATTTTTATTATATTACTTAAATATATATCAATTACACATGTGCATATACAACATATATACCACACACATATATCTATATATATACATATTAATATCCAATATTAATACATGATAATATAATACTATGACATTTACATTTGCAAATACACACACACACACACACACACACACACACACACACATATATATATATATATATATATATATATATATATATATACACACACACACACACACACACACACACACACACACACACACACACACACACATATATATATATATATATATATATATATATATATATATATATATATATATATATATACACACACACACACACACACACACACACACACATATATATATATATATATATATATATATATATATATATATATATATATATATATATATATATATATATATATATAAGCTACACACATATATATATCATATATAATGTGGATAATTACCTAATCTACATAATTAATATCTTGTGTTATTTATTCATAATAAATAAATACTACTATATTAATTTATGTCTATATGACACTATATATTCAGGATATATAATTCTTATTTGGTTATCGCAATAACCACAATTTAATTCTAGCTCGTTGTTCATATGTGTGTGACCCGATAGACTTACAAATATGTTCATATGTGTGTGATCCGATATGCTTCCGCTCCTTAGGATGGGGTGATTTGTTGTTGGTCCAAACACTTCCCTGTAAAATCCCTTTACACTTTATCTTTCACAAGAAAACTTGTGCTTTACTCTAATCCTCAATGTAGAGGTTATATCAAGATCAACTAGTTGGATGTGTGGATTATAGGTAAGTATAATGCTTGTTAGACCAGATAGAACTTAGCTACAATTCCAAGAACACTTTGTACAAGTCCAAGAGTGTCCAAGACAAGTATAAGACAATTTAGAATGCAGTTTGGTTGCAGTAAGTTCTAGTGAACTTATACTGATGAAGAATAGAATTAATAAGCCGAGAATAAGATAATCATTCAAGCATTCAACATTATGCTTGTAGGAAGTAAAGCATGAAGTAGTGAATAATGAACACATATTGATGAAATGTTTTAGTATGGAATCAATAAGCCTAGAATATGATAATCATTCAAGCATTCAACATTATGATTGTAGGAAGTAAAGCATTAAAAAGTGAATAATGATTTATACAGGTTTCATGTACCAAGTATGACCTTGTATTTGAACCTCAATTTAGAGGATTTTGTTTATTACCACCGATGGACTTGTTACAAGAAAGTCACAACTCTAAGAATCCACTAACACCAAAACTCAAGCACAACAACCTCTTTAGAATCTACAACACATACTTCTATCATGACACTATGTCTCTATTTTGAGCTTGATGTTGAACTTTTTTATCAATACAACTTTGATAAAAGATCTCATATTGTTGCTCAAACTTTATCGGAACTTATCGCAGATCAAACAAGCTCAATCCAAATCAAAGACAAGCTATTACAACAAATTGCACATACATACTCTATCAATACTTTATGTATCGTACTTTAATGTCGAAATATTGTTTGAAAACCACTTACAATTTGAGCTCGGATGAAAAGGAAACAAAGAATAATTTTTGGTTTGAACGAACAACCCTTTCTTCATCTCCAAATGTCTCAGATATAGCCAAGTATCCAACAAGACTCAATACGAATATAGCTGCTAAATTCAAATTTTCTCTCGATAAAATCTTCCCGTTTGAGCTCATAATTGTTTCCTCTCTTCTTACTAAGCTTAATAAGCTATATCTAATTATCATTATCAGTTAGAAGTCATTGTTTTCATTGGGAGAAGGAGTGAAAGTGATGGAGAAAAAATGGAGAAGTGACTAGCCAGTACCAACTTGTACCTTGATGGATCTTGATCACTGAATCAAAAAAATGATCTTGTGGCTACCAAATTTCTTGAAAAATGATATATCTTCATATATTTTGTATGATATGTGTGATACTTAAGTGTATTTTGGTGTATCACATGTTGACATCTTCAATTATAAAATGTATCATTTGAATATTTGATGTCTATATGTATTGATAAGTTGTATGGATTGTATCCTTAAAGATGATGTTTAGAGACCTATTTATCATCTGTGATGAGATCATTGAGATTTGTTTCATGTACTATAGCTCTAAGACTTCATGGCCCCTAGTAGAAAATATGTTGTATTATGATACACAATGTGACAAATATTGATCGAATTTGTTATAACATAACACTTGAGTGTGTAATCAAAATTGTGATGACATGATAAGATGATGTGTACCGTTTCATTCCATTTAGTCACATATGAGTTGTGTTATTTTGAAACAATCAAACTTCATCAAATAGGTGTAATGAATATCAATTGCTCAACAATCTCCCATTTTTGATTGTTTTCAATATAACACTCTCTCAAATAATCCCTTGTTAATCATAGCTCCCCTTAAAACATGCATATATATTATCTAGTAAGCACTCTCATCGTTAAGTTAAGGAATGTGAGCATATATGAGGTAACAGATAAATCACTTAAGTTCTAGTAGCAATGCATCAGATTAGTGCACCTCATCAACACATGAGTCTAAAAGATCTACTTGCGGATAGTTATTTTAAAAACATTTTAACAACTTAAGTACTTAGATTTTCACAAATATTCTTCCACTTAATATGAAAATCATTCAAAATGTGCAGATAATATCATACCATAGGAAAAACATTCCTTAAAGTCTTAAAAGTGGATTGAGGTGGAGAGTTAGTAAAAATATATGCAATTTTCTTTTCAGTGAAGACAAATTCAATGCATATGCTTCCATTAGCAATATGATCTCTTAGGAAATGATATCTGATGTCAATGTGCTTAGGTATAAAATGGAATGATTGTGTGCAAGATTGATTGAAATAGTATTATCATAGAAGATAGCCATTGTTGGAATTCTGATATTGATATCACACAATTGTTGTTTAAGCCAAATAGTCGAGCACAACAATTACTCAAAGCTACATATTCAACTTCGGTGGTACTAAGAGAAACACTAGGTTGTTTCTTAAAGAACCATAAAACCAACACGTTGCCTAATAATTGGCCTGTTCCACTAGTTCATTTTCTATCAACATTTCATCCTCCAAAATTAGCATCAGAATATGCATGTAAGTTATAATCAGGGGACTTTGCATAGAAAATTTCAAATGTTTGAGTATGCACTAAGTATCTGAAGGTTCTCTTCACAATATTGTAGTGAGAAACCTCACGATTAACTTGATATCTAGCACATATACAAAATGCATTCATTATATCAGGTCTACTAGCAGTTAGGTACAATAAAGAACCAATAATTGACCTGTATAAAAGATTGTCCAATGGTTTTATGTCTTTGTCTAGCTCCAATATCATAGATATGCTCATAGGAGTACTTGCTGGTTTTTTCTTCTCAAAGTTGAACATCTTAAGCATGTCCCTGACATATTTTGTGTAATTGATGTGAGCACCATCCTTGGCTTTCTTCTCTAATAGGCCAAAGAAGAAGTTCAGCTCTCCCATGGAAGACATCTCAAATTCATTGGTCTTATCGGACTCAAATGCCTTGCACAAATAAATATTAGTAGCACCATATATAGTATATGTTAGGTGTAGTGCCCGAAAGACAATTTATGTAATTGTTTTTATTTAATAAATGACAGATTTTAATTCATCTTATTATTTGCTTTGTGCTTATATTTAATACACTGCTAAAAACTCCAAGTCGTATCATATGTAGCCATATAACTTAGTGTGTATTACACATGAGGATTATGTTTATGGTGATACACTTGAACTATAGTCCGTGGTGAACTTAATCAAAGTATAGGGTCTATTGATTAAACCACCATTAATGCGCCCAGAACACTTTATGGTGTGACCGTCTTATCCGGACCGTTGACATTGGTTGTCTAAGTGGGGCATTTATATATGATAAAAGTCATATAGGACTGGACCGATTTAATATGAGTTTCTCATATAATTCCGTGATTGAGAAATCTTATTAAATCACAAGATGATCATAAATGTATTAACCTTAATCCTGAAGTGATTACAGACTCCTACTTGTTTCAGGATAGGGTTTGATGTGTTCGTTAAGGATCGCTAAGTGGCGCGGTCCGAATCACTTTCACGTTGGCACTATTCTGGAATGAGTGAGAAGTGTATGTCTCACAGATATGGAATCCATTCCTTCCTTCGGGAAGTAGAAAGACAATCTCCTTATTTGTTAATCCTAGAAACTGATCGATCCCGGGAGTTCGTATTGGTTATGAACTAATTGATCACTAGTGGGTTAATGGTAAATAATGATAAGATGTATTGAAGAAGGTTTACGGAAATAATCATGCTTCAGTACGGATACTTTATGGAGGGTTAGTTTATATGAAATGATTATATCAATGGACACTTATCGACTCGACTCGACATTTTGAGAATAAGTTACATCTATAATCGATAGAGTTCATTTTCGGATTTATGGTGGCGTAATTTCGGAATTAATGAATTAAGTAGAAATGTTCTGTCCGCTGAATATTTTACTTAATTTATTGTAGCTACTGATTATAGGTCCATGGTCCCCGGTTCGGCTCCTAACACGCGAGTGAATTCTCGTTTAAGTGGAACCTCGAGAATAAATTAAATAGTTAGTCTATTTAATGAATATGCAATATTATTTATTTGGTAAATAATATGTAAAATAGAAAAGACATTTTCTATTAAAAAACAATGACAATATGGCACCACACATATGGATAATTTAGGAGATTATGTCACATGTGTGATTAATTAATTATCTATTTGTTGGATAATTAATGGAAAATTAAGAGATTGATTTTTTGGGAATTATCTCTTATTTTGTGGGAAAAATATCTTTTCCATATGGTTATAGGTTTTTGTGGTGTGAAAATGATAACTCTCCTGACTAGTTATTTTCCAATATAAAGAGAGTTCCTCCCAACACAATACACACTTCATAATTGCGCCACATTGAAAAATAAAGGAAGAAAAATTAGTTTCTTGCCTTAGTCATTTAGAGAAGAAAAACGTAGGGTTTTTTTATCATGAATATTCGAGGAGGTTCTACGGCGATGATCGACGTCCTCCAGTTGTCGCTAGGGAACACAATCTTGAAGACTACGGCATCTCCCTTTGGTCGATTATCTGTTCCTCTCCGATAAGGTAAATCTTCAACCTTCTCGTAGGATCAATTAGTTATGTCTCATATTGTAAATTGTATAAGCTTCCGCTGTGCTAAGATCGAGTGTCTCGATCGGTGCTACTACTCCTAGCATGTGGTAGCAGAGCCATGTTAAATTTTACGATGTCAAGAGCATAATTAATTAAATTAGGAGTGGAATTGCATGATAGGTTGCATCTTTTATTTTGTTGAATGATTACATGTTGTGGTTGAAGAGATGGATTGTGGTTGGTACTTGATTACCGTTAGATCTATTGTAAGCTCGTATAATTAGTATTATACGAGTATAGGATACATGTAAATTATTTTGCTATTTATGTTGTTTATTTTTGCAATTTAAATTTCATAGTAGTAGTTTTTTTCGTCGGATCCATCGGCCCAAAAAATCTTCAATGGAAAAGAAAAGGGGCGCATGGTCTTCCAGGCAACAATATTGGACTTCCAGACACTGATTAAAAAAAAAAAAAAAGAAAGAAAATGAGGGACGGCTGAAGTACAATGAAGAAGGAAGAAAAAGGTGCTGCTAACAAGAAAAGAAAAAGGGACGGCTCAAAATTTTTTTTGGATTTTTTTTTGTTTTGCTTTTCCTAGTTTAAATAGGTTAGATACGGGTATCAACGGTCCATCTTAGTGGTTTACTTTTATGCATTTATGTTCATGTTTGATAATTTATGTGAGATAATCATGTCATGACATGCATCATATTCATGAATTCCACTCCTAGCATATGCATACATGTATATAATTAATCTAGACATTATAATTAGGCATGTATGAGACGTAATTAATTTAGGTAATTAATTAAATTAATTAAAAGGAAACGGAATTCTATCGGGATATAAAAATTCACATGATAAACTTAATTTGAGATAATAAATCCTACGGGGTTAGGTTATGTAGTGTCTACATAAATTTTGAATTTTGATAATAAAAAATTGGAAAATCCGGAAAAGTTGGACACCAATTGAGCAAAAGGTTCGAAAATTGGTTCGGGCGGTCAACAGGGCTTCGGCTCGAATCGACTTGTCCGTCCAAGTGCGACGTTAGCGTCGGGGGTCCGGCGAGGTCAAGCTATCCTGAGAGCTGAGGCTCAATGGGGCAACCTTAGCCTGATTCATCCAGCAGCCGCATATGAACCAACGAACAGGACGGGTCGGCTAATCCTGACACCGTTCGGTGAACTCGGTTAATGCTCAGCTAGAGTTTAAAACCGATAAGTTGGTGGTTGCTTCTCTTGATTTATTGTTTTTCGATTTATTCGAAAAATTCAACAATCCCAGAACCTTTATCGTAACTATTTAGGATAATAAAATTCTTTGTGAATTTTATATGTGTAGTGTCTACACAAAAGAATTTTAATCCATAAAAATCGGAGGATCTTGGATATAGTGACACTAGTTAGACGGTATTTGGAACCGATGAACTAGTGGGAGGATTAAATTAAATATTCATGATCTATTGTTTTGGATTATTAGAAAATTCAAAAATCCTAAGAAGTGACTACCTAATTTTCAAAGTAACGAGTGGGAGCGGGGAAGGTGACAACCGACCCCACGGCCTCTACTGTTGACACAATTACTACTACAAAATTGGACATAGGTCACACTTAAAATATGAAAACAATCACAGTTTCAATAAAACCGAGACAACGAAAATATATATACCACACTTATTGAAAAACTGAGATAAGTTATATTAATCAATCTCATTTTTAAAGTGTGACTTAATTGATATTATTTTTCTGTCACAGTTATTGAAAAACCGAGATAAATTATATCAATTAATCTCATTATTAAACTGTGACTGAATTGATATGATATTTCTGTCACGGTTTCTAAAAAAGCAAGATAAATTATATATATCAATCTTACATCTAAAACAGTGACATAATTGATATGATATTTTTATCACAGTTATTAAAAAAACGAGATAAATTATACCAAACTATCACACTTTTAATCTGTGACTAAATTGGTATGATATTTTTGTCACGGTTATTGAGAAAGCGAGATAAATTATATCAATTAATTTAAATTGTGACTGAATTCATGATATTTTTGTCACAATTATAGAAAAAGTGAGATAAATTATATCCACTAATAAGAAAAGAGATATAGATCACACTTATCTTAAGATAAGGATCACACTTTTAAAAGAACCGAGACAAGTAAAATGTATATATATCACACTTAAATTTTTTATCACAGTTATTAGGTGTGAAAAAAAAGAATGATCACACTTTTTAGGTGTGATTGAAATAATAATAGATCTCGGCTTTTAAGTGTGATTACAACTACTAAAATAGATCACAGTTTTTAAATGTGTTGAAATTATAATCGATCTCGGTTTTTAAGTGTGAAAACAACTATAATAGATCACGATTTTTAAGTGTGATAACAATTAAAATAAATCACGATTTTAAATGTGTTGAATTATAATAGATCTCGGTTTTAAGTGTGATAACAACTAAAATAGATCATAGTTTTTATTATCACGGTTTTTAAGAAAAATGAGACAAGAACATCAATCAATCACGGTTTTTAACTGTGATTAAGAAAATATGATATTTTATAATCATATCTTAGATTAGTGTGGTTGAAAATGATAATATAGTGGGCATCAGCCCAGTGGTAATTAGTGTGGTTCCTTAATCCAGAGTACCGGGTTCGAGTCCCAGTGGCAACAAAAGACATGTGTGCGTTTATTTCGTTTTCGAAAAAAAAATAATGATCACACTTTTTTAGGTGTGATTGAAATTATAATATATCTCGGTTTTTAAGTGTGATAACAACTACTAAAATAGATCACAGTTTTTAAATGTGTTGAAATTATAATAGATGTCGGTTTTTAAGTGTGATAACAACTATAATAGATCACAGTTTTTAAGTGTGATAACAACTAAAATAGATCACAGTTTTTAAATGTGTTGAAATTATAGTAGATATCGGTTTTTAAGTGTGATAACAACTAAAATATATCACAATTTTTATTATCACGGTTTTTAGGCAAAATAAGACAAAAAATCAATCAATCACAGTTTTTGACTGTGATTAAAATAATATGGTATTTTATAATGAGATTTTAGTTTAGTGTGGTCGAAAATTAGAAGAAAGAAAACATCGGTCTAGTGGTAATAAGTGTGGCTCGTTAATTTGGAGTATCCGGGTTCGAGTCCCAACAAAGACAAAAAATATGTGTGCTTATATATTGTTTTTGAAAAAAAACACTTTTATTGGTGTGATTTAAATTATAATAGATCACGGTTTTTAAGTGTGATATATAACAACTAAAATATATCACAGTTTTTAAATGTGTTTTAATTGTAATAGATCTCGGTTTTTAAGTGTGATAACAACTATAATAGATCACGGTTTATAACTATGATAGCAACTATAATAGATCACAGTTTTTAAATGTGATGAAATTATAATAGATTACGGTTTTTAAGTGTGATACCAACTATAATAGATCACGGGTTTTAAGTGTGATAATTATTATAATAGATCACAGTTTGTAACTGTGATTGAGTTAAAGTACTTTATTTCACACCTCAATATGCCTTTTGGGAAGCCGTGACTAATGTAAATATATCACACTTAAAAACCGTGATCTTTATGCTTGCAAGCACGTGAGAGAATGGTGACGCCTCATGCCGCTTTGATTTCGACCCCCTACGGATGGCTTTCACCGCTATCAAAATTCAAGGCTTGGTCTCCAAAACGATAGGATTTTGAGTACTCGTCGGGTCACTGACCTATCCTACGGCGGCATACTCAGGGCATACTTAAAAATCTGAAATAGTAGGTCACACTCATAAGGATATTTTTCGGAAATATCTTGGCTGAAAAAGGAAGGTAATCAACATTTAAGTAAGATGTCTGATACTTCACTTCTTGTTCTCAATTTAATCGTCACCTCTTTGACCTACCCTACGGTGGCACTGTAGGTGTGAGATTAAATCCTTGGAATGGTAGGAAAAACCGCATGCATGACATCACGTTTATTATTCCTAAAATCAAGATTAGTTGTGGTGTATGATTTGATTTATTTCTGTCATTTTTTATTCTATAGCATAATGTCTTCTCAAGTAACAAATCTGCTAAATGAAAAATTGAACAGAAACAACTTTAACATGTGGAAAAGTAACATGAATGTTGCACTCATCTTCAAAAACGTTAAGTTTGTCCTGTCTGAGGCTTGTCCGCTGACTCCTCCCATGAATGCTTCACGAGCTATACGCGATGACCATAAGCGATGGGTAAAGGCGGACAATAAGGCTCGTGGGATAATGCTGGCCTCTATGTCGGAGATCATAAGGACCAAGCACGAGAACATGGAGAGTGCGCGAGAAATCATGGACTCTCTTATTTCCATGTTTGGTGCCCCATCTGATCAAGCAAGACACGAGGCTGTCAAGTTATCCATAAACGCCAAAATGAGGAAAGGTCAGTCGGTAACTGGTCATGTGATGAACACGATTAACTACTTTGCTGATGCTGAGACTCATGGCTCTAGATTTGACGATGCAACTCAAGTGAGTATGATCCTAGAATCACTTACACCTAAGTTCCTCCAGTTTAAGAGTAACTATGTCATGAACAAGCTCAAATTTGATCTGACTCAGTTGATTAATGAACTGCAAGTGTTCGAAGCTATCTCTTCTGGGAGAAGCCGAGAAGGGGAAGTAAAAACCGAGGCCCACGTGGCCGAAGCTAAGGAATCGAGCTCTGGAGTCAATAATAAGCCCAAGGCAAAACAGCCAAAACAGCCAAAACATGAAGAAAATCGTGCAAAGCCAATGAAGAAGAAGGCTAAACAGGCAACTTCCAAGCCCAAGGGGAAACGTTTCCACTGCCATGAGGTAGGACATTGGAGGCGCCATTGTCTAGCATACCTCAAAGAGGCTAAGGAAGGGAAAGGCCTTAACAACAAGGGAAAGGATAAGACAGGTAATTCTGAATTACTAGTCTTGGAATCCTTTACAGTAGCTGAAAATGTATCAACTTGGATACTAGATTCTGGAGCTACTAACCATGTTTGTTCTTCTTTGCAGATCCTTAGTTCGTATCAGGAGCTAGAGGAAGGCACGCTGACGATGAGAGTTGGCAACAATGCAGTGGTTTCAGCTAGAGCAGTGGGTGTAGTTAGTTTATGTTTTGGCAATAAATTCTTGGTTTTAAACCATGTTTATTTTGTTCCAAATTTCCGTCGAAATTTAATTTTAGTTTCAAATTTGGAAGAACAACCGCATTCTCTTTCTTTTGATAGTAATAAAATTGTCATATCCAGGAATGGTCGTGATATTTGTTCTGCAATTTTGGAAAACGGATTGTATTTTATTAAACCTATAGCAACTCCACTGCTTAACACTGAAATGTTTAAAGTAGAACCTCAGAAATCTGTTAAAAGACAGAAAGTTTCTCACCATGATAAAACATACCTTTGGCATCTAAGACTTGGTCATATTTCCTTGGAAAGAGTCAAAAGACTGACCAAGGGTGGTCCCTTGAGTGAGTTATCAGTTGACACACTCCCAGTCTGTGAATCTTGCCTTGAGGGAAAAATGACTAAACGACCCTTCTCATCAAAGGGAAATAGAGCCAAAGAACCTTTGGAATTAGTACATTCAGACTTGTGTGGTCCGATGAATATGCAGGCTAGAGGTGGTTTCGAGTATTTTGTGACTTTCATTGATGACTAAACGAGATATGGATATGTTTATCTTTTGCATAGGAAGTCCGAAGCTTTTAGTAAGTTTAAGGAATTCCAGGCAGAGACCGAAAGGCAACTAGGTAAATCATTGAAGTGCCTTCGTTCTGATCGAGGAGGAGAGTACTTGGATACTGACTTCACTGATTACCTCTTAGAACATGGGATCTGTTCTCAGCGTTCTGCACCCAGGACACCTCAGCAAAATGGAGTTGCTGATAGGAGAAACAAAACATTGATTGACATGGTCAGGTCAATGATGAGCTATGCATCACTGCAATTTCCTTTTGGGGATATGCTTTACAAACAGCGGTCGATATATTAAATGTCGTTCCGTCAAAGTCTGTCGAAAAGACACCTATTGAGTTATGGAATGGACGTAAACCTAGTTTGCGCCATTACCGTATCTGGGGATGTCCTGCACATGTGCTGGAAGACAGGACTAGCAAATTGCAAGCACGTACAAAAGTATGTTTGTTTGTGGGCTATCCTAAAGGAACGAGAGGAGGTTTGTGTTATGATCCGGAAGACAGCAAGGTGATAGTCTCAACTAATGCCATATTTCTTGAGGATCAATACATGACATTGTTAGTAATATCATCCGCAGCGGAAGCGATTTAAGGATCTAGATCTATAAATTACACGTAATAAAATAACTAGATCTACTCTACAAGGGGGTTGTAGAACATACCTCTTGGATCTCAAAATCCAAGTTGAAGAACCGCAATGGAAAGAACGAACAAGGTGTGAAGAGCACCACGATCTTCCGTGACGTGTGATCCAAGCAACTCCGGTGGAAGGAAATCCTCGTCTCGAATCCTTCCGATATGCTACCGGAAAAATCTCAAGATTTTCCCCATATTCCCTTGGCCGAAAATTTGCTCCTTCTCTCAAGAGAAGTCGAAATTTATGTGTGTTAAAAGGCTTGGGAGAACTCTCTTTATATAGGAGAGTAAAACTTAACCTCAAGGATTAAATAATTAAGAGATAATTATTACATTAATCCTTTTCCAAATAAAAGATAAATATAATATTTATCCCAAACAAATTAGGATAAATAAATATATTATCAATATTTCATGATTTATCATTTAACAAATAAAAGATATATCACACATTAAATAATTATCCAAGAAAACAAATTCCTTAATAATTAAATAATATAACATGCGCACCTTTTCCTTCAAATTCAAAGTCCACGCATATTTGACCAATTTGGGTCAAAATTGGTCAACACACCAATCGGTAAGTCACGAAAAATGTCTTTTCCGTGTATTTAATTATTTAGTCCAACTAAACAATTAATTCACATATCGTTTTAATAAAGTCCAACAAGAACTAAATTAATATTATTAGGATTCGACGTCCGAGAATAGCTATGCTATATTAGGAGGCACGCGTTGGGGACCATGGACTAATAATCGTGGCTCCGATAAATCAAATAAATAATTATCTTACGAGCGAGAATAATTATATTCGATAAATCAATCACGGAATATGCCACCATAATCCCGTGGTATTTGCACTCCTCCGATTATGAGATTATATTTATCTCCTCACGAGAATAATAATAAGCGTCCATTGATATAATCATTACATATGGATTAATCCTCCATAGACTGTTCATTCTAAATCGGGAAGTTACCGTTAACCCTTTCTAGAACCTCTTATCCTTATTTACCATTAACCCCTAGTGATCAATTAATTCATACAACTCACTTTGGTAGCTAATCGATGTAATATGAACTCCATGGATCGATCGGTTTCTAGGATTAACAAATAAGGAATCGTCAATCTACTTCCATAAATGGAAGGAATGGATTCCGTATCTGTGATAACACAGACTACTCACTCAATCGAGTTCAATGCCAAGATGGGGTAATTCGGACCACGGACTCGGTGTAATCCTTAACCGTCAAGTCAAACTTCATGCGATTCAAGCGGTTGACTTTGTGATCACCTTAGGATTAAGATATATCCATAAATATGATCATCCATTGATTCGATAAGACTTCTCGATTACGGAATTATATCGTGAACTCTAATCAAATCGGTCCATACTATATGATATATCTATCATATATAAATGCCCCATTAGGTTCTCTTAACGAAAGTCGGATAAGACAATCACACTTATTGTGTTATGGGCACATTAATAGCACGTTAAAGGAGAGACCCGATACTCTCGATTAACTTCACTACGGGCTAATTGTATTTTAAGTACATCTTTACTAACTCAATCCTCCCGTGTATATACCATACACTTGAGTTAAGTGATTACATAAACGATATACTTTAGGGTTTTACGTAGTGTAAATACTATTGTCACATCGGTGATTATGAGAATAATAAATATGAATAATAATATCATTTCATTTATTAAATAAAACAATTACAAAATTTTCTTTCGGGCATCACACCTAACAATCTCCCACTTGCACGAAAGCATGTGATTAATTGTTTTAGAGCACACCCTATTATTTAAAATACAACAAACTACATCTCCCACTTGCTCTAAAGCAATGGAGACCCATCCCGTATTCTAGTACCCATTAAGCATATCATAACCATTTCGATTCCAAAGTACACTCCGAGTATGCCGTCGTAGGATAGGTCGGTGACTCGGGAGTACCTACATCTAAATGTCATGGGTCTTAATGATTAGTCAGGTTGTCGGCTTGGCGATCCGTAGAATCGAAGCGTTACCGGTCCATCTAATCATGTGGTACGAGTAAACATCGAGCCGAGATCGACTTAACGATCATCCTCAATCGACTTAAAGTCAAAATCGATTATATCACACATATCCAAGTTCATACATGAATATGTCCGCATATTATTCCTCGTTCTCTCAAGATACTAAAGGACATACTAAACTTGCTTTGTTAACCGCCGAATCTAAGATTCGATCAAAGTTGACGTTCAATAACTTTGACCATCTCTTACTAGAAAGAGAATCTATCCCATTTCTCTTGATCCGAAGATTTAGAGAGTCAATCCCGAGGCATAGGGTAGAACTTCCTCGTTGAATGTTGCATACAGGATGCATCATCTTAACCAATAAGATGGATGGGAAACCAGGTGGTGATTCTAATGAATTCGACCGAGTCAAACTCTTAAGAATGTTGTCCAAATCTACATTGCGAGAGAATTGTGGTATTGTCGGTTCGACTTGGATAACACACCCATGTTGATTCCAACTGGTGCAGTGTTAGCCTTCACAAACACTAATATATATTTATATATTCACTACTGTACTAAAATTGATATCCAGTCTAAAAAAAAAGACTTATCAATATTCTGGTCAAATCCACATATTGTAGAAATATATGACTTCCAATGACCGAGAGGTTTGCTTTTTATCCACAAAGGACATAAGCCTTGATGATCATCCTATCATAAGTTCATAAGTCAATACCATACATTTTGAATGAATCCGGACTCCGTTTGTTTGGCAAGAAAGTCTCGAGGGAATCACCCCTATTTTACGCTTTTGAGCGAAATCATGCAATACCGAACTCATTCTACTCTTTTCCGTGTAGATCCAATTACTCCCACTGGGCTGAGGCGCTCGGGTGGTTCTACAAGAGTATGAACGACTCTCCGGAGTACCAAACTCCATTCACGGGGGTTATGGCTTGTAAACCAACCTCTATTATCGAATCTATCTTGCTCACAAAAGAGCATAGGTCATCGATCGATCCTTAGACTACAAAGTCTGCGAGAACTCGTAACGGGTGATGGATAAACCATACTCCCACTACATTACGGGTGGATCGAAATTCGATCTAGTTTAGTAGTATTTAGTGTTATCACCAACAACCGATGTTGGATGTGGTGCGATTTTAATCGATTAGTAACTACCTTGAGTAAACGTGCTTTCAAGGTTCAAGGTTTTTCGATCATGGATTCTATCGGAAAGGATGCAACAATATAACCGTCACTTCCCGATTTCAAGAATCCTATATCTAACCTTTATACTCAATAGTTTAAAAGATATAGCACGAATGGTCATTGACCGAGCGTATGCACGAAATTCCCGTCTTACCTTCAAGCACCGTGTGCTAAATGCTTATATTTACGGAAGTGGGGTGAACCGAATCCACACCTTATCCGTAAATTCCAAAGCATATTCTAGGTAGACTTCTCGGTCTTACATTTCAATGTAAACCGTTATTTAAACTTCAATATCTTTATTGAGTTAAGCGAGTGTATTGTAGCACATCTAAAAATATATAAGGCAATTTAACGGTTTCTCACTTAGGTGAAAGCATTTCACTATGAGGCGGGCCGAGCATCGATCCCCAGGACTATGTGATGGCCCATTTACAGTATAGAATACTCTATCTCTGTTGAAAACAGAGAAACCTCATAATATTTTGGATAAACTTACCGGAGTGTTTGAATAGTTATCAGACAAGAAGTCACTACTCGGAAGCTCCTACTAGCTCGTATCTTTCATCAGACCCCGAAGGTCGTCATGAACAAGCTATGTTACTTCTTTATATCCATTATCCTTTCCCGATTGAAAGGAAACTTAGTCATTGAACCTTTGAGACAATATAACCAGACTGGGAGAAAGGAATCACCCTGAGCCAGTCTTCAGGTCGATCTTGTCTTTTAGGGACTATGCACTAACTATGGAATATGAAGAAGCGTTTATCTAAATATAGAAACCAATTGCTTTTAATAGTTCTTAAGATGTGTTTTATATACATATTTCATCAGTTTTAAGTGGTTTTTGACTTTATCAAACAAAAGTCCGAGTCTTGGATTCGTACTACAAATGGTATATTCACTTTCTATACGACAAACAAATTATCGAATAGAAGGTAAATCCATTCGTTCCAACGAATCTTAAACAGAAAATAAATTTTCCGCGATATCCAAGGATTGAATCCGAGATTCATTTATATCACTCCCACTTTTCTAGCTAAAATTAAGCGCCCGTTGTTTACTCTTTTAATCGTTAAATGCCTTTGCTACATTGTTCTTCCAAAGAACTTAGCTCAAGAAAATCGCCAAGGATTCATAGGTTGGTGATCCAAAATCACTGTCCTTATCCTATGATTTTCAGTTAATTAATTTTTCGATTTAGCCTTAAAGTTTACTCAGTTTAGATGACTAACACTTTTAGACATATTCTCCCATTCTTGACTTTCCTTGAATGGAAACAGTCTTGAACCAGCGGTTCGTTTGAGTAGACACTACTCTTGAACCGTGGGGTGTCTATTTCGAGTGTTACTCGTCGGGACTTCTCGGATTTTCTAATATACGGAAAAACAACAAATCATAACATTAAAGCTCCCACTAGTTTTTCGTTCCAAATACCGTCTAACGAGCAATGCTTTATTTTATGATTTTCCAATTTTTTCGATTAGAAAATCTTGCGTACATAGTTCTATTGTTTCGGAAAAAAACAACAAATCATAGAAACTCCCACTAGTTCATCGATTCCAAATATCGTCTAACTAGCAACATTTCATGACTTTCCGGTTTTCAATTAGAACGATTACGTGTGTAGTCGATTACACTTTTCTAATGTTCTAGAAAAACAACAAATCATAAAGCTCCCACTAGTTCATCGATTCCAAATATCGTCCAACTAGTAACACTTCATGATTTTCCAATTTTTCAATTAGAAAATTACTCGTGTAATCACTACACACTCAAAATTCACTAGAAGAATTTTAAAGTCCGAAATCACCCAAGTTTGTCTCCCGTTTGGCACGAGTGACACTAGTGACATATCTATATGTCACTCTGATTTTTAAAAGGCTTAAGAGAAAATATCTCTTTCGAAAAATAATTGCATTATCGATTAACTAGTTCAACGTCCTAGTTACTTTCCACTTTTTAACAAAGTCAATACTAGTCAATTAATTTTTTAAGCAATTTAGTAAGGGATATAATGCTGTAAATAAAATGACATATATTAATTCAAGTTTAACACTACTATATTAAATTTTAGGAATTGTAAACTAAAAAATAAGTCTACTCTAACATTCCAAGGTTTTAACCTCGCATCTCAGTGCCGCCGTAGGGTAGGTCAAAGAGATGACGGTTAAATCGAGACAATCTCATCAATGAATAACGTGTGAGAATCAAACATCCCACGAGAATCGAACATCCCTTTATTCATTGACTACCTTCCTTTCTTAGCCTAGATATTACCAAAAATACCCATGATGAGTGTGACCTACTATATCGGATCTCTTAGATACGCCCGAGTGTGCCGTCGTAGGATAGGTCGGTGACCCGACGAGTACCCGAAATCCTATCCTTTCGGAGACCAAGCCATGAATGTTGATAGGGGTGAACACCATCCGTGGGGGGCGAAATCAAAGCGCCCGCGGCGTCACCCTTCTCTCACTTACTTGTATCATAGTAGAGGCCGTGGGGTTTGTGTCGCCTCCCCCGCTCCCACTCAATATTTTGGAAGTGGTTGTGGGTTAACTAACCACGTCTTTTTGATGTTATCATAAAAGCTCATCAAATCAAGGATTCCGAATGGTGTCGGTGACGTAGGCAAGCCTACCCGTCCTATTCGTTGGAACATATGTGACAGTCGGACGAAATCGGGTCAAGACAGCCTCATTGAGATAAGAAGGAATCACCCCTCCGTTCCCCGGTGTAGCTTAGTCTTGCCGGACCCCCGTGCATACATCACACTAGGAGGGTTAAGTCGGTCGAGCCTAGCTCAGTTGACCACCCAACCTATAAGCGAACCGTTTTTATCCAAGATTTATTGTTCTTTTACCATCATTCAATCTCGTAGACACTACGAATTGAAAACGTGATCTCGTTTGTGCTTTAAGGCGGTTCACCGAGAACACACACCGAAAGGCCTAACGATTTCATAACCCGTCCTCGGATCATTAATTAGTTACTAAATTTATTAATTACCACGTATTAATTAAATTTCAACTAATTACACGAGTTTGTATACATGCCTATTTTAATTACCAAAATTAAAATTCTACATGTATGCATGGAGTGGATTTATGATATGATGCATGTCATGGCAATTCGATTTTATATCTATTTTATGATCGAACACATAAAAATAAATTGCGGAAATTTAAACACCGAGATGGATTGTTGAGTACCTCGTATCTAATCTATCCTAGGAAAAATAAATTACAATCTTGTTGTCTTGAGTCTTGATCTTGAATCTTGAACTCGAAACTTCCTGATCTCAAACCTTCGATCTTGTGCGAATCTTGAGCAGCGAGAGAGAAGGCGTAATATACCAATATATTCAAAATATATATATATATATTATCAAATTGTTTTAATTTTTTTTTTTTTTTTTATTTTTATTTTTATTTTTTTAATAACAGCCATCGGCCAAGTATAAAAAAAAATGAATTTTTTTTTTTTATTTATTATTAATGAGGCAAGTCACGGCAGAAAAGTTAAAAACCTTTTCTTTTTTTTTTTTTTTTTTTTTTTTTTTTTTTTTTTTCAAAACTTGCGGCCATGTTCTAACATTAGGTTACAACAAAAAAAAAAAAAAAAAAATTTGCTGCCGCCAAAAAAAAAAAAATGATTGCCGACGGAAATAAATTAAACAATTCGCCTCCTCCCGTGTTTTTATTCATGATCTTGTCTGGCGATCTTCAATACACCATCTTCGCTCGCCTCGAACCGAGCGGAACATCAAAATTATAATAAAAGATGCTACTTTTACATAAATTTGAAATTTGACATAAATAAAATACAATTCCTATCTTTCAATTGTTACTAAACAAAGGAGCTACAATAGATCTAACGAGTAAACAATCTCAACCCCAATCCATCTCTTCAACCAAGACATTCATAACATAAAAATAAAACAAAAATTTATTGCCCCCTTAAAAAATTTGGGACAAAAGAAAACTACATGTTTTCCACTCCTGATCTAATATTTTATACGTATAAATATAGATCACCTTGGCGATCGATACCATTGTTAGTAATATCATCCGCAATGAGCGATTTAAGGATCTAGATCTATAAATTACACGTAATAAAATAACTAGATCTACTCTACAAGGGGGTTGTAGAACATACCTCTTGGATCTCAAAATCCAAGTTGAAGAACCGCAATGGAAAGAACGAACAAGGTGTGAAGAGCACCACGATCTTCCGTACGTGTGATCCAAGCAACTCCCGGTGGAAGGAAATCCTCGTCTCGAATCCTTCCGATATGCTACCCGGAAAAATCTCCAAGATTTTCCCCATATTCCCCTTGGCCGAAAATTTGCTCCTTCTCTCTAAGAGAAGTCGAAATTTATGTGTGTTAAAAGGCTTGGGAGAACTCTCTTTATATAGGAGAGTAAAACTTAACCTCCAAGGATTAAATAATTAAGAGATAATTATTACATTAATCCTTTTCCAAATAAAAGATAAATATAATATTTATCCCAAACAAATTAGGATAAATAAATATATTATCCAATATTTCATGATTTATCATTTAACAAATAAAAGATATATCACACATTAAATAATTATCCAAGAAAACAAATTCCTTAATAATTAAATAATATAACATGCGCACCTTTTCCTTCAAATTCAAAGTCCACGCATATTTGACCAATTTGGGTCAAAATTGGTCAACACACCATTCGGGTCAAGTCACTTAAAAATGTCTTTTTCCGTGTATTTAATTATTTAGTCCAACTAAACAATTAATTCACATATCGTTTTAATAAAGTCCAACAAGAACTAAATTAATATTATTAGGATTCGACGTCCGAGAATAGCTATGCTTATATTAGGAGGCACGTCGGGGACCATGGACTAATAATCACGGCTCCGATAAATCAAATAAATAATTATCTTACGAACGTAATAATTATATTCGATAAATCAATCACGAGAATATGCCACCATAATCCCGTGATCGCACTCTCCGATTATGAGATTATATTTATCTCCTCACGAGAATAATAATAAGCGTCCATTGATATAATCATTACATATGGATTAATCCTCCATAGATTGCTCATTCTAAATCGGGAAGTTACCGTTAACCCTTTCTAGAACCTCTTATCCTTATTTACCATTAACCCCTAAGTGATCAATTAATTCATACAACTCACCGGGTAGCTAATCGGTGTAATATGAACTCCATGGATCGATCGGTTTCTAGGATTAACAAATAAGAGGAATCGTGTCAATCTACTTCCATAAATGGAAGGAATGGATTCCGTATCTGTGATAACACGGACTACTCACTCAATCCATACAATGCCAAGATGGGGTAATTCGGACCACGGACTCGGTGTAATCCTTAACCGTCAAGTCAAACTTCATACCGATTCAAGCGGTTGACTGTGATCACCTCAGATTAAGATATATCCATAAATATGATCATCCATTGATTCGATAAGACTTCTCGATTACGGAATTATATCGTGAACTCTAATCAAATCGGTCCAAATTTATATGATATATCTATCATATATAAATGCCCCATTAGGTTCTCTTAACCGAAAGTCCGGATAAGACAATCACACTTATTGTGTTATGGGCACATTAATAGCACGTTAAAGGAGAGACCCGATACTCTCGATTAACTTCACTACGGGCTAATTGTATTTTTAAGTACATCTTCACTAACTCAATCCTCCCGTGTATATACCATACAATTGAGTTAAGTGATTACATAAACGATATACTTTAGGGTTTTACGTAGTGTAAATACTATTGTCACATCGGTGATTATGAGAATAATAAATATGAATAATAATATCATTTCATTTATTAAATAAAACAATTACAAAATTGTCTTTCGGGCATCACACCTAACAGACATACTTCAAACCTCGAAGTAAAGTAGTACTCGAGGAGTTACTTTCTGATGAGGTCAGATCACTGGTGACACCTCATGTCACAAACAACACTGATAATGCCACAGTTAATCTAGAGAATCTCAGACCACTCAGACGTACCGAAAGGGTGGTTCGGCCACCTACTAGGTATGGCATGCAGGAGGAGGAAAATATTGCTGTCTCTGATGAAGTGGAGGATGATCTGCTGTCCTTTCAGAGGGCTATGGACGATTCTAACAAGGATACATGGATTGACGCAATGAACCAAGAAATGGAGTCTATGCACTCCAACACAGTTTGGAAACTTGTGGATTGCCCCGAGGGTGTACGGCCCATAGGCAGTAAATGGATCTACAAGAGAAAAAGGGGCATTAATGGGAAGGTTGAAACCTTCAAATCTAGGCTAGTGGCAAAGGGTTACACCCATAGAGAGGGAGTCGACTATGAGGAGACTTTCTTGACTGTGTCCATGCTTAAGTCCATTCGTATTCTTCTTTCGATCGTTGCATGCTTAGATTATGAAATCTGGAAGATGGATGTTAAGACGGCTTTTCTAAATAGGTATCTTGACGAGGAAATATATATGCAGCAACCAGAAGGTTTCATTGAGAAATGCCAAGAGCACAAAGTGTGCAAGTTGCTCAAATCCATTTATGGGTTAAAGCAAGCATCTCGGTCTTGGAACCACAGATTTGATGAAACCATCAAGTCTTACAGTTTCGAACCAAATCCCGATGAGCCTTGTGTATACAAGCGCATTGTTAAGGAAAAAGGTGGCATTCTTGGTATTGTATGTAGATGACATCCTTCTAATTGGAAACAATAAGGGGATGTTGTCTGATGTTAAAAGTTGGTTAGGCATGCATTTCCAAATGAAAGATTTAGGATATGCAAGCTATGTTATAAGGATCCAGCTCATTCAGGATCGAAAGAACAAGATGTTGGCTTTGTCCCAGGCATCTTACATTGATAAGATGATGCTGCGTTATAGTATGCAGAATGCAAAGAAGGGTTTCCTACCAACCCGTCATGGTATAGCTCTCTCTAAGAAACAGTGTCCTCAAACCCCTGAGGAACAAGAGAGCATGGGACGTATTCCTTACGTATCTGCAGTTGGAAGTCTGATGTATGCAATGTTGTGTACAAGACCGGACATCTGCTACGGCGTGGGATTGGCCAGTCGTTTTCAGTCAAATCTAGGCATGGAGCATTGGACAGCAGTAAAGAATCTCCTCAAGTATCTAAAGAGGACGAGGAATTATATGCTTTTATATTTAGGTGCAAACCTGAATATCGTAGGCAACACTGATTCCGACTTTCAGTCATATAAGGATGATCGTAAGTCGATCTCAGGCTCAGTGTATACTCTTGGAGGTGGAGCCGTAGTGTGGAGAAGCATAAAGCAGCCAAGCATTGCGGATTCAACTATGGAAGCCGAGTACATAGCAGCCTCTGAGGCAGCTAAAGAAGCGGTATGGCTGAAGAAGTTTCTTGGTGATTTGGAAGTAATTCTGAATATAAATGATCCATTACCACTTTATTGTGACAACAATGGAGCGGTGTCGAATTCCAAGGAACTGTGAAGTCATAAGAGATCAAAGCATATAGAGAGAAAGTACCATCTGATCAGAGAGATCGTGCATAGGGGCGACATTTCGGTCCTAAAGATCGCCTCGGCCGACAACCTAGCTGATCCGTTCACCAAGATGCTGGCATCTAATGTCTTTGACAAGAACTTGGAGAGTATGGGAGTGAGAGACATGTCTCATCTGCTTTAGAGCAAGTGGGAGAAATATGTAGTAGATAGATAAATGTAATAGGGTGTGCTTTAAAAACAATTGTTGCTTGTCATTACGGGCAAGTGGGAGATTGTTAGGTGTAGTGCCCGAAAGACAATTTATGTAATTGTTTTTATATAATAAATGGCAGATTTTATTTCATCTTATTATTTGCTTTGTGCATATATTTAATACACTGCTGAAAACCCCAAGTTGTATCATATGTAGCCATATAACTTAGTGTGTCACACATGAGGATTAACTTTATGGTGATACACTTGAACTATTAGTCCGTGGTGAACTTAATCAAAGTATGGGGTCTATTGATTAAACCACCCTAAATGCACCCAGAACACTTTATGGTGTGACCGTCAACATTGGTTGTCTAAGTGGGGCATTTATATATGATAAGAGTCATATAGGACTGGACCGATTTAATCTGAGTTTCTCATAAAATTCCGTGATTGAGAAATCTTATTAAATCACAAGATGATCAAAAATGGATTAACCTTAATCCTGAAGTGATTACAGACTCCTACTTGTTTCAGGATAGGGTTTGATGTGTTCGTTAAGGATCGCTAAGTGGCGCGGTCCGAATCACTTTCACGTTGGCACTATTCAGGAATGAGTGAGAAGTGTGTGTCTCACAGATATGGAATCCATTCCTTCCTGCGGGAAGTAGAAAGACAATCTCCTTATTTGTTAATCCTAGAAACTGATCGTTCCTGGGAGTTCGTATTGGTTATGAACTAATTGATCACTAGTGGGTTAATGGTAAATAAGGATAAGATGTATTGAAGAAGGTTTACGGAAATAATCATGCTTCAGTACGGATAGTCTATGGAGGGTTAGTTTATATGAAATGATTATATCAATGGACACTTATCGACTTGACTCGGTGTTTTGAGAATAAGTTACATCTATAATCGATAGAGTTCAGTTTTGGATTTATGGTGGCGTAATTCCGAAATTAATGAATTAGGTAGAAATGTTCTGTCCGATGAATATTTTACTTAATTTATTGAAGCTACTGATTATAGGTCCATGGTCCCCGGTTTGACACCTAACACGTGAGTGAATTCTCGTTTAAGTGGAACCTCGAGAATAAATTAAATAGTTGGTCTATTTAATGAATATGCTATATTATTTATTTGGTAAATAATATGTAAAATAGAAAAGACATTTTCTATTAAAAACATTGACAATATGGCGCCACACATATGGATAATTTAGGTGAAGAAATTTTTCTAGATTATGTCACATGTGTGATTAATTAATTATCTATTTGTTGGATAATTAATGAAAAATTAAGAGAATGATTTTTTTGAGAATTATCTCTTATTTTGTGGGAAAAATATCTTTTCCCTATGGGAATATGTTTTTGTGGTGTGAAAATGATAACACTCTTGACTAGTTATTTTCCTTTATAAAGAGAGTTCCTCCCAACACAATACACACTTCATAATTGCGCCACATTGAAAAATAAATGAAGAAAAATTAGTTTTTTGCCTTAGTCATTTAGAGAAGAAAAACCTAGGGTTTTTTCTTGTGCATATTCGAGGAGGTTCTACGGTGATGATCGATGTCCTCCAATCGTCGCTAGGGGACACAATCCGGAAGACTACTGCATCTCCCTTTGGTCGATTATCTCTTCCTCTCCGTTAAGGTAAATCTTCAACCTTCTCGTAGGATCAATTAGTTATGTCTCATATTGTAAATTGCATAAACTTCCGTTGTGCTAAGATCGAGTGTCTCGATCGGTGCTACTACTCCTAGCAGTATCATCATATAGATTTGTACTACAAGGAAATATTTTTGAAATTTACTTTATTTCGTAAGGAAAAATGTGTTATCCACATTTTCCCTTTTAAAACATTTTGAAAGGAAATAAGATGCAAGTCTATTATACCAAGCTCTAGAGGCTTGTTCAAACCACATAAATCATTTTTTAACTTATAGACATGAACATGATACTCCCTCCGTTTTTTTTATCTGTTACATTTCAGAATTTGTTCTGTTTTTATTTATCTGTCATTGTACATTTCCAATGCATCTTTTATTACTTTTTTCCACCTTTACCAATAAAGTATTTACATTTCCAATTAAAAAAATATACAT
Source organism: Gentiana macrophylla (assembly GCA_026214975.1). Lineage (NCBI taxonomy): Eukaryota > Viridiplantae > Streptophyta > Magnoliopsida > Gentianales > Gentianaceae > Gentiana > Gentiana macrophylla. The sequence goes on from CM047811.1 coordinate 66,340,838, forward strand.
TTCCAGTACTAAAAACAAATTTACCAACAAAGTATTTACATCTCCAATAAAAAATACATTTCCAACACTATATTTGCAACATATTAATTGCTTTTTTAATCTGTGTGAATCTTCTCTCTGCGACATATAAAAAAATGGAGGGAGTAGTATTTTTCCTCAAACCCTTAGGGTTGTTTGAAATATACTTCTCTCTTGATTAGTCCATTAAGAAGAGCACACTTCACATCAATCTGAAACAACTTAAAATCGAACAAATTAGAAATGGAAATCAAAAGCCTTATGGCTTTTAACCTTGCAACCACGACATATGTCTCATCATAGTCAATACATTCGTGTTGGTTGTATCCATGTGCAACAAGTATTGATTTATTTCTAGTGATTTCACCAAGTGATTCATTTTACTTTGGTTTACCCATATAAGCCTATGGCGAGACTTACCGACAGGAAAATAAGACAAGTTCCCAAACATCATGTCTTGAGAATTGATGCAACTTAACAATCATGGAAAGTATTCAATCATTATCAGTCAATAACTCTTGAATATTCTTATGATCAATGATGGATACCAGTACATGAAGATCATGAAGTTGAGATATAGAAGTGGACCTTCTGGTTCCTAAACCTGTTGAGGCTTCACCAATGGCCATGTATCTTGTATGACTTTTGTTCCACTTAGTCTTATGTTGTCTCTATTTTTCCTAGGTTTTGGTTCATGTTCACGCTCAGTAGAAACTGAATCATGTCGAATGCCGGCCAGTTGGATTTACATTATCAGGTACTAAACGATTTGTGGAATTTGCAAGCATATCAACATTGATCTCAAATGACACTTCAATATAATCTTCAAGTTCCAGCTGGTTCATCTGTCTTCTAAAATCTTCATAGATCCCACTAGTAGCATCAAAACATTCAACAAATGATACATGAATCTGATTCTTTTAGGAATCTAATCGCTATATGCTTTTGATTTTTTTGAGTAGCCAATGAATACACATTCAAAGGACTTTGGAGAAAAATTATCTAAGTTGTCCTTCTCATTCATCACACAACATTTATATAAAAAAGCAATGAAAGTATCCAACCTTAGGAGTTTTATCTTTTTGATCAAAGCTCGCAAGGGTTTTAGCATCGTCTTTCTAATAGTTAGTCTATCTACTAAATAACATGCATAAGTATTAGCTTCAGCCCAAAGAAATCTAGACATCTTATATTCATTCAACATGGCTTTAATAGCCTCCTGAAAAGTTCGTGTTTATTTCCAAATGAACACATAAATGAACCACTTTAGAATAAAAAGCTCTCCTCCCTTATCACTTCTCACAAATGTGACAATCTGGCTGAACTCATTCTGTATTTGCTTGACAGATACCTCAAAAGTAGATGCACTATCCGACATATGAGCTAAAACAAGGTCCATGTATATTTATAATAATCATATACCATCACAAAGGCATAAGATTTATCACAAAGGCTTTTGGTTCTACTGTGACCAAACAAGTCAATGTGTAACAATTCAAGTGGGCTTGAAGTAGAGACTGATTTATTGGATTTGGATGATGTTCATGTTTCTTTTTGAGCCCTCTTGTAGGTACTTAATTTGGATCCTGAGTTGCTCCAGAAGAATTTGGATCATTGCTTGGTTGACTCGTCTTTGAGGATGTCTTTGCTGAAGTTACCTCGCCATGCTTTATTTTTGTAATGCTTTTGTTTTGATACATTGTAGTGTTCTACTTTAGTTTTTTTATCCCAATACATGGGAGATCACACTCTTTCCTTAGCACCTGGCTTTTCCCACACGGGTTTTCCGGACTAAGGTTTTAAGGAGGTGATAAACATGTATTGATGATGCATTTTATTTTGGAGGTAAGGCCAGGGGTTGGCCATGTAAAACTTCAGTTTATTCTTAATAAAAAAAAGAGTTAAAAAAAGAATGATGTTCTTGTTTTCTTACTTTGAATACAAGATTCACAAACAATAGCATCAGAGAAATTCAAGTGAGGGTTTTCCCTTATTTAGTTTAACTTCAAATGCTTCTTGATTGTATGCACACTAACATGGCCTAATCTCATATGCCACAAACTTACAGATGCAAGCTTTGACATTAAGCATGTGGCTGCCGAGAATTGAAGATTTACTATCTCTATAGTGTAAATTTTCCCATTTATGTTATGAATGAACACTATGTCATTGTTAGTGTTAGGAAATGTGACTTGACATCTTATTTAGAGCTGAGTACTAAACCGAGTTTAGTACTAAGATGAGAAAAGTCAGCTGAGCAATGTCAGCTCAGCAAAAGTGAGCTTTGAGCAAAAGTCGACTTTGGGCGTATAAGCTTTGGGCGTAAGTCGGTTTGCCGTAAGATCGCCTACTAAGTCATCTTTAGCAGAAGTCAGCCTTGGGAAAGTCAATTTTGGGCAAATCTCAGTTTGGGAAAATGTCAGCATGGTTACATTCTGGTGGATAACAGCTGGAGCTGGGATCCACATATGGGGTATTTTAGTTATTCTGCTAGTATGTCTTTGTGGCGGCTAGGTCTAGTTTTTTGCCTATAAATACACATCTGTTGTAGCCTAGAACATTTGCAGCAGTCAAGCAGTAGAAGCAGAGCAATTGCCTTAGGCAATTGCAGAGTCTGTAAAATCTCATGTGATAATATATTCTTCTCTTTCTGCCCGTGGAGTAGTCGGCATTTGCCGGAAACCACGTTAAATCCTGTGTTATTGTTCTTGTGTGATTTATGCTTTCTTGTTTGCATCTAGATTATTGCAATCCGTTTTTGATCCCTGAGTGTCCTAATTCTAACAAATTTGGTATCAGAGCGAGGTTATCATCAGGGAGTCTAAGATTCTGTTTTGGAATAATCTGTTTGAACAAAATTTTATCTTCACCAAGACCTTCACCGGTGCTCGGATTTTGTGATAAGAGGTATGTTCTTTTGGCAAGATAAAGATGTCTGGGTTAAATGTAGAGAATGATAAATTCATGAGAAGGAACAATGTCAATCTGTGGCAAATCAAGATGCGTGCTCTGTTGAAGAAACTGGGGCTCTAGGCTCCGTTGTCAAAGGCGGTGGATGCCGGAAACGCTGAGATGGCCGATCTGGAGGAGAAAGCACATTCAATGATCTTGTTGTGCTTGTCTGATGATGTTATCACGATACGATGTTCTTTGAAGAGCATTCAAGCAGCAGGTAATCGTTTGAAGCTTCAGAGTCTGTATATGACAAAGTCGTTGACCAACAAGTTGCTTATGAAGCAAAATCTGTTCAGTATAAAGATGCATGAAGGAATGCCTCTCAGAGATCACCTTGAAAATCTGAACACAATATTGCTTGATTTAAGGAGTATTGGTGTTAAGATCGAAGATGAGGATGCAGCTCTAATTTTGTTGGTATCACTGCCAGCATCATATGAGAATTTTGTGCAGTCTTTTGTTGTTGAGAGAGACATAATGTCATTGGAGGATGTTAGAGCATCTCTCCATAATCGAGAGCTGAGGCGTAATTCAACTTGCACAGGTACATATGATGACGGAAAAATTCACCGTTATTTTTATAACTTTTCAACCCGTTTCTGATATCATTTCGAGTATTTTTATATCAGTTCGAGTCATTAATTCCTATGTTTCATCTAAATATGTTAGTAGTAGTTATTATATAAAATATCGTATTTTTAGCATGTTTTATAGTTTTGTACCGGTTTAGTAACCGGTGTGTCGTGGTCGGATTTACGTTTGGTATTTTGGTGGTTTATTGCGAATTATAGGTTAACCAAAATCCCGAGTAACGACACGCTTTGAGGCCTAAAAGAGGTGTTTAGAGGGTTGTAAGAAGGTGCCACAAGTTTACGAGTTCAACGGAGCAAATTTTCCTAAGTACTTAATCGTTACATATTTTCGACGGAGATTTGACCCAGCTTAGAGGCATTTTCAGGGGATGACTTCTTAATGAAAGTTGTAGATCTTCAAATAATCTTTCCAACGCATTTTGAATCACGTCAATCGGATTTCTACAACTCAAATGGTGGTCAAGTGGCTAATCAATTCGTATTAGTGGAAAATCCTGAAAACGACACGACATACGAATGGCTCATCAAAACGACATTTTCTGAAGAAGAGTCCTTATGAAAGTTGTAGAGTTTTCCGAGAGCTTTCTAATGACGTTTAAATCATGATTTTTGGAGGTCTACAACTCAAGTTATGGGCATTATACGAAACAGCTCGACTCGGCTCAAACTTGGTGCTACAAGGCCATCAAAATATCTAGATATTTTGAAATTTAGCGTATTCCAAAGATATTCCCGGGATATTTTCTCCAAAACTTAATTATTAAGTTTGGCATATTCTTCAAGCGTATTCCTTTGGCGTATTCCAAGATATTCCTCGAGATATTTTCTCCAAACTTAATTATTAAGTTTGGCGTATTCCCTTAATATTCTTTTTTTTCCTTCCTATATATACTCTCCCATTCCCATCCATTTTCCTGGCCCTCTTCTTCCCCAACCTCCTTTCATCTTTTCCTTCTTTTATTTATGTTTTGAGGCCTATAAATTAGATATATATGTTGTTATAATGTCGATTGAATAACCCGACTAGTTATAGCTTTTAATATAATTTCGCTTTCCGCTTTTTATTGCTTTCTTTTATTTTATGCAATTAGTATAAATATATATATATATATACGTATATTATATATATATCTATATCTATATATATATCTATATATATATCTATACGTATATCTATATAGCTGTAGTTATCTTTTTCGTTTTGTTTTCTTTCGTTTTGTATTTCCGTTGTTATGATTAGCTAAAGTAGTTGTATAGCCGAATTATGTGAAAACGGGTAAAATTGACCCTCGGGATACGAGATGGAGTTGTGTTGTGCTTAATTAAACATTCGTATGATAAAATCATGTTTTAAACTTGTTTTGATCATTTTAGTAGCTTTGAATAAAATTGACAACTTTGTTCACGGTTACATCGAGCTTATAAATGTATTTTATGGTGAGATGTGAGATATGGATATCACTAATCATAGTCCGGATTGTTAGATTGACAATCTAAGTGACAGATCTGGACTATGCCTAAGTGAGATTTGTATTTTTACGAGATGTGCGAAACATGTTTTAAAATCACTAAACCATAGTCTTAATCGTTAGATTGGCAACCTAAGTGACACGTTAAAATTATGTTTTTGTGAGGTTTTTCAACGGCTTTTTATTCCGGTCAACCATATTAAAGCGAGTTAGCTCTCTGCAAGGGAGGGTTAATAAACCTAGTAGTGTGGGGTTAAGTGAGAGTCGCTCGATCTTAACGCAAGAATAAAGAGTTGACTCCGTGAATATCATATGAATCGAATCGATAAAACACACTCCTTATCAAGTTTTTCCGTGGGAGATAACCTGTTGGATCATGGCTCGGCTATGCTTTTTAATCACCTAGTTAATCTCGTTAGTTAAAATTTATTTTTCGCATTAGTATAAAAACTCCACCTAAAACTTTGATCGCCTAGACTAAGTTCGACGTTCATTTTGGTACTCACAACCACATTTCTCTTGGGACGACCTCGTACTCTTGTAGCTATCCTAGCAATCGACCTGGTACTCTGCCAGTTAGAGTTGGTTTACCCACGATTCTATAGTCTTTATAAATGTATTTTTGAGGGGTAAATTTTAGCTCATCAAAAATTGGCGCCGTTGCCGGGGACCAATATTTTAGTGGGTGTATTTTTCTCTCATCAACATACAATCGGGTTGCTGGTTTATTTGCTAGTAGCAGTTGCAAAGGGAATGGAAATCCTAGAAAAAAGACTTTCAAGAAGGGTGATTCCAAAGACCCTAATGTAAATCTGTCCGAATCAATCAGGGTGTTGACAAGCGGTGGAGTTTGCGTAACTCGACTAAGAACAATCGACACTAATCTGGCACTTAGTTGTGCATCCAAACTCAAGAATCAAGAGTCGAATCTGAGTGGAATCAAAATCTGGATTAGGTGAGTAAGGCTCACCGATCTAGTATCTTGCCGATTAAAAGCCGCTTTGTAGAGTGGAGTGTTCAAGTCTGGGAAGTAAGCTGAATGAAGAGTCAGCTGAGTCCATCTGTCAGTGGAGTGACGTCTGCTGAGTCTGTTGAACATGTCTGCGCTGGTTCTGCATCTATGTCTAGAAGCCTCAACTGAGTGAAGTCAGTGGAGTAAGACAAGTCTGATATGTTTGGCTGAGTGAAGTCAGCTAAGCATTTGGTGAACATGTCTGAGGTGGAGTTCTCAACTGGAGTTAAGTCTCGTCTGGAGAAGTCTAACTTGAAGTCAGTTGTGTTCATATCTAGTCAGCTCAGAATCTGAAACTGAATCTGCAATCTGTTTGGTTGAAGTTGAATCTGAAGAATTCAGCTGAGTGTGCTCAACTAAGATGATTACATCTGAATATGGTAGTCACATCTTGTCTGGTGATCAAGTTGATCACATCTGTTCTCAACTCAATCAAGTCCGAAGAAAAGGAGGAATGCAGTGCAAGACATCCGACATTGACAAATGCATCCGTACAAGACATCCGGTTATACATCTGCTTGAACGAGTTCAAGTCAAGGTGGAGATTTGTTAGGAAATGTGACTTGACCTCTTATTTAGAAATGAGTACTAAATCGAAGTTTAGTACTGTTTGAACAAAGTCACCGAGTAAAGTCACCGAGCAATGTCACCGAGCAAAAGTGAGTTTTGAGCAAAAGTCGACTTTGGGCGTATAAGCTTTAGGCGTAAGTCGGTTTGCCGAAGATCGCCTTACTGTGAGTCGACTTTAGCGTAAGTCACCTTGAATAATCGGTTTTGGGAAAATCTCGGTTTGGGCAAATGTCAAGATGGTTACATTCTAGTGGATAACAAATTGGAGCTAGGATCCACATCCTGGGTATTTTAGTCATTCGCTAGTATGTCTTTACGGAGGCTAGGTCTAGTTTTTTGTCAATAAATACACATCTGTTGTAGCCTAGAACATTTGCAGCAGTCAAGCAGTAGATGCAGAGCAATTGCCTTAGGCAATTGCAGAGTCTGTAAAATCTCCAGTGATAATATTTTCTCCTCTTTTTGCCCGTGGAGTAGTTGGCATTTGCCGGAAACCACTGTTATTAAATCCTGTGTTATTTTTCTTGTATGATTTATGCTTTCTTGTTTGCATCTTGATTATTGCAATCCGTCTTTGATCCCTGAGGGTCCTAAATTCTAACAGTTAGCCTTTTTAATCACACATTTCGCAGAACCAAAAGTAACAAGCAAACTTATGTCACTTAATCGTTAAATGCTCAACAAGTTATATGAATAATTCTTAACTAAAAGTACATTATTGATTACCAATTTTTTTTTTTAAAACATACAATGCCAACTCCAAGTATCTTGTCTTTTGCATTGCCCCCAAATGTGACTTGTCCATGTCTTGAATTGTCCTCATAAGTCTTGAATTAAACTCTATTTCCGGTCATGTGTCTGTAAAGTCCACTATCTAGATACCATTTGTTTGTACTCTGTGACATTGATTTCTAACATATCTATAGAACAAAGAATGTGACGAGATACTCTTTAAACTTGAGTCCTCACCGATTAATCAATTATTCAAACTTGTATAAGCAAAATTTCAACCCAAACTTCCATAATTCCTTTAATGTAAATACATGTGAGTGTATCAATCTCACAATCTCTATCATTTTGACCAAATGCAAAGAATGACCTTCTATAAACATTACCAACTAACTATATGTAGGTGGTGATCTATGTTCGTGAGATCTCACCTTGTTTTTTTTTTATTTTTTTTTTTAAAATTCTCTTTGTATGATAAGTGTGTGATTGTGTATTGGAAACATTAACAATGTGTGGATGATCATCCTTATTAACAGCAGAATGACTGTAATGTGTGTGAGTGGTCTTCTGAAAGACTTGTGTGCATCCTTACCATACTTGGACTTCCAATATGGAACATCATAGTCCCTCGTAGGATGCGAGGTACGTACATGTATATTGTAATCTCTTGTCTTGAGGTGGTTTATAAGTTTCTCTTTGCGAGACTTTGGGCTTGTTTGGTTCCATGAAAGTACTTGGGACAAAACCAGTCTCTTTTGAAAAAATTCCACAATTGGTAGGTTCAACACGGCCTAAACCTCCCTAAACTCTACACCGTCTACACCAACATCATCACTCCACACATTTTACTTGTAAAAAATATAAACAAATTAGATACAATCACAACCATAATCACAACCATAAGATGATATGGGGTGTAGAAATGGTACAGATTTTAAGAAGTAACTTTATCATTATCTGTGGCTGATCATGTGGAAGATGACTAAGACACATAAGGGAAGTTATTGCGTGGTGTTTCACACTGCATGAGACACCGTGTGACAAATTTCTCATCATCATCTGATTTTATTCTCAGATTTAAACTGCGTGTGGATTCGATCGATTCATCTATTACTTCACCTTTAAATTCTCTCACCACACAATAACTTTCCGACACATAATATATGCACAAGTGTAGTACCGAGAAAGTCATTTGCCCACAAGTTTTCAGTGCCAATCTTAAAGAAAAAAAAATTAGAAATTATGGATGATTTATTTTGACCCACATATTTATATTCTGGGTAGTTGGGAGGTAGGACTTAAAAGCGGTAGAAAGTGTCACAAAAGACATCCATTATTTTTATGGAATTCATGATAATTGCAAAGGCAGTGAAACACTAGAACGAATAGTGGAATCATAAAATACATAGGTAAAATGCTCTAGTGGAATATTATATTGTTTTTTTTAATCTCGATCTTAAATTATCTTTAATGAGATAAAAAGTAGGGGATGGAGGGAAAATGATAAAAATATTTACAAAATAAATAAATATGACACATTTCATTTTTTAGTTATAAAAAAGACAAAAAAATTCCAGAGGGACAAAAATACCTTTTTAATAAAAGAGACGCGCCGCACGCATATACATTGCTTCACATCGTCCGCTGCTTGATTGCTTCAGGTTGTTGTTGTTGTTGTTGTTGTTGTTGTTGTTTTTGTTTTTTTTTCAAACACCGTAACTTTTGATTTATAATTCCGATCATCGAAATTTTTTCACAATTTTTTTTTTTTTTGCTCTTTAATTTGAGCCCAGATACGATACCCTTCCGATGTATATTTTGAAAGCCGAAAAATATTTGATTAACCGGAGCGTGTTTTTCTTATAAACGACCGTAACTTTTGATTTAGAACACCGTTCATAAAAATTGTTTCACCATAGTTCATTTCTTTTTATCTTCATTTTGAGACCGCGTTTGATACCCTTTCGACGTAGTATTTGAAAGTCGAATTTTATCGAAATGTTTACACCAACACAGTAACACAGTAACACAATAACACACCAACAAAGTAACACATTAGTCTATTTTTGTTCTCAACAAAGTAACACACCAACCAAGTAACACACAAACAAACTAACACACTAGTCTATTTTTGTTCTCAACAAAGTAACACACAAAAAAAGTAACACACTAGTCTATTTTTGTTCTCAACAAAGTAACACACCAACAACGTGATATGGCTAGTCTATTTTTGTTCCCAACAAAGTAACACAAAGAACAAAGAATACACTACTTATTTTGTTCTCAACACAAGAATACAAGAATACAAGAATAAAGTAACACACCAACAAAGTAACACACCAACCAAGTAACACACAAACAAAGTAACACACTAGTCTATTTTTGTTCCCAACAAAGTAACACATCACCAACAAAGTAACACACTATTCTATTTTTGTTCTCAACAAAGAATACAAAGAACAAAGTCGACACACTAGTCTATTTTTGCTTACAACACAAGAATACAAGAATACACTAGTGTCAGGTATCGATCTGCTGCTACCCTCTTCAATATTTCCTTCTAGTTCTCAACTTCAGATTCAAATTACCAAGTTCGAGAAACAATAAAAATGAAATCATTGTGTTTATAAGAGAGCTGCAATTGAAAAAAAAGAATCAGAATTTCCCATTGTCATAACATTTTCCTGCAAAAAATAGCATTTCTGAGCTCAAATAATAATAAAAAAAGACCTTAAATTCATCAATTATCTATAAAAAATGAGATCAATTTCTCATAATTAAGAAACAGAAGCACAAAAAACGATTCAAGAACACCTAAAATCATTCCAGCAATTACATCAAACACAAAATGTCGACCAAGAAGAACCCTTGAAACAGAAGTGATGACAACCCAAGCATCAACAATTAGAACAAAATTCTCCACCAGAAAATGATTAAACTCACTCTTGATCAAAAAATCTTGAACCTAATTGGAATACAGATAAAAAGAAGTAGCAATGAATGTTACTCTGCAGCAATGTCCAGATGGGAAAGACCAGTGGTCAATGGCGAAAGAAAGGAACATGTTTTTGTTGTATACAGGACGAGGACGGCGAATCAAATTTATGGTCGGTAATTAATGCGGCGATTATGGTTGCATCTTTGGACCACAGCAAGGAGTTGAAAAATCGGAGAGACAAAATCGTTGAGAAGCTCTACTTTTGTTGCAGTAGCTCCGATAAGTCCTTCCGGAGCTGGTGGAACGACCTGGTGGAGGATCAGCAGAAACAAAGATGTGAATGATGACGAAGAATTGGATCTGTTTGGTGGATTATTCGATGATGATGAAGAGGCCGAAATACTTTGCAGGATTTTGATTAATTTTGATTGGGATTAAAAGAAAAGGGTAAAATAATCCGAAAGAAAATGTTTTGTTCTTAAGTCAACCAAAAAAATATAAATTGAATTAAAATTTATATACAGAACGGAAAGCGACTAAAACCTAATTTTCCCTATAAAGGTATTCCAATGGATTAAATTTCAAATACTACCTACATTTTTTATTTTCCACATTTGTTTTTTACATTCTTTGGTGCTGGTGTGGTGGAACATTTCTGCGTATTATTCAATTTTTTCATCATATGTTCGTTTTATTATTATTTATTTCTTTTATTTAAATGTACGCTTGAGATGAGTTAATGTATCTTTTATGTACATTAAATGTTAACGATTTTTAAAGTTTAAAATGAAATAAACAGTTTATTTGAGTTTTAACTAGAGTAACTATTTTCAGTGTATTTTATGTTTATGTAAACATTTTTCTGGGCAATCACTTTATAGAATTGCTTTCAAATCATTTTTTTATTACCCTTTCAAAACATATATTAAATTTAACATTATTCAGGTGTAAATGTTATCACCTCATTTCTTTAAGAGAAGATAGATATTCTCATTTTTTTTAAGAGTGGGGACGTAATATGTTTTATGTATAAAAAAAAGTGTACGTAATAACCTGGGTTAAGTGTAACTTAATTGCTATCACTGTTAAAATTATTAAAATGAAAAACATATTAATAAAAGCATAAAAGAACAGATTTTCGTTCGTTGTATACAACATAAAATTGACTATAAGTAAACACACAGTAGAAGATAACATATAAACCAAAAACATCGTTACTATAAAGATCACGGGACAGTGATGATGTATATTTTTATGTTATAATTAACAATTTTAACATATCTAATATATATAGCAAAGCCGCTTTTAGCCGGCAAAAATCAATTATCTAATTAGCCGCTCGAATTTTTTTTACGGTGATACTCCTGTTTTGTATGTTGCGGCAAAAGATTATTTATTTATTTATTTTTTTTTTTTAAGATTATCGTGTAAATGTAAGATTCTCCAACTCTTATTTAAAAAATTCTTTAATTTTGTAAGAATAAAATGGTATTTTCGGAAACTGATTTCTTTTCTCTATTTCCTAAATCAATTTAATTAAGAGTTTTTTTTTGTGGCTAAGCTAAGTTTTCTTTATCCCGTAAGGTTAAGTATCTCGGCCTTTTAAGTTAATTAAGTTTTCTTTGAGTAGTGATAATGAAACAACAAAATTGCCACAACATTATACAAAACACACTTTGAGGCCATTGATTATGATGTGGAACCTATTGAATCATATGCACAACAATGTGCCATAACAATGATCTACACCATTGATTATTGTGGGACCTAGATCAATCAATATAGGTCCCATAATCGTGCGCCGACCGCCAGACGCTTGGGCACAAATGCCGCCGAATTGCCTTTAGTTGATTTTTTTAATGCATACTTATTGTTAGATATTTTTTCATAAATAAATATTTTGGTTATCGTTTGCATACGAGTTGCCGTACGAATTAATGTTATCGCAACGAAACGGGGTTCGACCAATTCGCGTGAAGGGATATGCATGAAGGGATATGCATTAGTTCATGGCTGAGGATATGCATTTTCGTGATACACGCATTTTCGAACCGATATGTATTTAACCTTTGTGTAGGGGTTGCATGCTTTCATCCGGTGCAAGAAGTACATCCATTCGCTTATAGAGACTTTTAACCTATAAAAGACATAAGTATAAAGACGAAAATCCATAAATTTGACAACATCATTAGAAAACTTTGATTGTTCTCGGTTTGATTCAAACAAGTCATTTGCTTGAATCAAACACCCTATCAGATCCTCGAAAGAGATTTTCATTTGATCCCTTAATGACAAATCGCATGGGACAAAACATCTCTTAAAAGACAACGTTATTAACGTGCCTTGGAATTTCTAATTCTTTGTCAAATCCTAAGTACTACATTTTTCTAACACTTATCGCGTTTTTACAATCCGTAAATGCAAAAAATAATAAAACTTGTTTGTATATATCTATTTTTTGGTCAAGTAAAATTTTTATTGGGGCCTTTATCAATTAGAGTAAAAAAAAAAAAAAATTGGGCCTTTATCAAAAAGAAAATTAACATATTATATTGGGTTGAATCGGATTAAATCTACACAAAAATTTTTTCTTTTTTAATAAACATGTACCGTTGGGCCCTTTTTGCAGATTGGGCCTAAGACCCGGGTCTCGCCGGCCTTAGCATAGGGCCGGCCCTGCCCATAATAATCAATGGTGTAGATCATTGTTGTGCCACATTGTTGTGTCTTTTTGTTGTGACTCTAAAAAATCAATGGTTTAAAAAGAATGTTGTGGCATTTGTTGTGCAATTTTATTGTAGCACAATCATTTTTCGTTTTCTTTTAAATAATTAAAGGGGTTTTTTTTGCCCTTAAGAAAGGGAAACCACTCTTAAGAGTACTTTAAACTTATGAAAAGGTCCTAGGTAACATTAGATGTTAGAATTCGCGTTTTTCCTTCCACCCGAATAAGTTAGACCGCGGACATAATAGGCCTCTTTGTGGACAAGACTTGCAAGGTGTCTAGCAGCTCATTTGATTGATTTTGTGATTGTTCTGCAAACTGTAGTGGATATTTCGACGTAGTTCCGGTTTGAAATGAAGTTTTGCCTTCTAAATCGCAATTAGAATGTAAAAGGATTGATTTTTTCTAGTTTTCGTTTCCATTTCTTGTTAGGGTTTGTGTTCTTCGCAGATTTGATGTAGAGTTGCAATTATTATTCGTAGGGTTCGTGTTTTGACAGTTGCTCTTGGTTGATTCAAAATACAACTATCATTTTTCACTTGTTTTGTGTTTTCAAGGTAAATATTCTCTATTTAATTTTGTATCTTTCTTGGTCGTGTCATGGTTAGGGTTTTGTGAAGCATCGTGTTTTTTTCATAGATCTGATGTCAATTTGTGTTTCCCTTCATACGACATGCGTAGATCATGGATTAGTTGTTTTGATCGTATTGGCGGCATTGATAGCCTTGCACAAGAAGCAAAGGCCGACTAGAGTAGGGCATAATTATTGTAGTTCTTTCCGATTATATCCCCAGTGTAATAGCTATATAAACAACTCATTGTACTACGGTTTATTCAATGAAATACAACAATATTTTACTCTAATATAGTATCGCAGTAGAACAACTTGTCTCTCACGAATTCCCTCCATCCCCCCTCTTTTCTCAGCCGTAACACCCAACAAAAAACAAAACCTAACCCTAATTCTTATTTTTCTTCTTCCTTAAGCTTTTTCCATGGCCGAAGATAGAACCACCTCAGCTGCCACCTCCACCGATGCTACCATCTCCACTGCCTACCCTTCCTTCTCTCCTTCATCTAATTTCCATCTTACCAAGCTTACCCGCCAAAACTTTCCATTATGGCGAGCCCAAATCCAACCATATCTACGTGGTCAAGGCGTTCTCGGTTATGTTGATGGTTCTCTTCCCGTTCCCTCCCCGACAATCACCCGCTGATGGAGTTACAAAACCAAATCCGGCGTATGTTCACTGGATCAAACATGATAGTTTGATCCTCAGTACAACCACGCCTTCTCTGTCGGATGACGTTCTTGCCCAAGTTTACACAGCGTCCACCTCTGCTGAAATATGGAAGGCTCTCAACACATCTTTTGGCTCGCAATCTCGGGCACAGTTGGTTCATCTACACACCAATTTGGCTTCCACGAATAAGGACTCCTTGTCTGGCTATCTCGTTCAGCAGACTATTGATTATTTATCTTCCCACTTCCCGGATAAAGACCTTGGAACATTATCTTATTTTCTTGGTGATGAGGCACTCTCTACTCCGGAGGGCCTTCTTCTGAGCCAACGTAAATATATACACATTTTATTACAGCGTGCTGGCACGACATTAGTAACATAGATGATATTGTGATACAAGTGACATACATTGATCATATAAGATAATTAACCAAAGTATAATAATACGATCAAAGTATAATGACACTTGAAGATACATTATGCAATTAACAATGTCATTGTGGCATATATGAGTTTTCTAATTTGAAACAATCAAACAATTAGTCCAACTAAGGGTAATGAGCACAACATTACTAAAAAAATCACCCCCTTTTGATTGTTTTCAAAATAACAAACTCTTCCATTGAAATGCAACTCCCTCTTAATATATTCATATATGTATCTTGAATACGTAAGAATATAAAGAATAACATAGTTTGGCATGATGCACATATGCATATAAGCAAGGCATTTTATGTGACAATGCATATGATATGATCTCACCCATTATAGTATTTCTCCCACTATTTGGAAAATAAATCAAAATAAGCTTGTATATTAGTTTGGCAACATATGCAATGCATTCCTCAAAGTCTCAAAAGTGGACTAAGGTAAAGCTTTTGTAAAAATATCTACAACTTATCTATCTATGGGAAAAAAACTCAATGCAAATATTACTATTAGCAACATGATCGCTGAACAAGATGTATCTAATATCAATGTGCTTCACTATATAATGCAAGGAATTATTCTTTGAAAGATTAATAGAGCTAGTATTATCACATAATAGAGAAACTACAGGTATCGTGATATTAAAATCATAGAGTTGTTGCTTAAGCATAAAAGTTGAGCACAAAAATTACTTAAATCTGCCTATTCAGCTTTAAGCAGCACTTGGCTGTTTCTTAGAAAACCATGAAACTAGCATGTTGCCTAGGAATTGGAATGTACCCCTAGTACCAGTGGCGAATCCAGGAAAAAAATTTAGTGGGATCACCCGACACAAAAGTGTAGTAACCCTAAAAACATTTCGGGTTGGGCGGGTAATTAGATCAAAATTTCCGGGTCGAAACCGGGTTGGGCGGGTAATTAGGTCAAAAATTGATTTTTTTTAAACCAAAACGATGTTGTTTCGGAATTTGTTTTTTCATTTATAAAGTTGAGTGGGTTCACGTGACCCCCCCTAGGGCACGTGGATCCGCCATTGCCTAGTACTATTTCCGTCAGCTCTACAACCAACAAAATCAGCATCAGTATAATTAGATAAAGTAAAATCAATATATTTAATGTTGGTGTGTGCATCAGGTATCCAAATTTGATGTTCTTGATCATATCCTTAGAAATTTTAGCACAACCAATGAAAACACATTCCACATATTTAGGAGAGAAGTTATCTACATTTTCCTTATCATTTAGCAATAGAATTTACATCAAAATACATGAAAATAACTTGCCTTAGGCAATCTATCTCTTAGTGACACATAAGGAGTTTTATCCAATTTATTTCTAATGGTTAACCTATTAACCATATCACATATCACATACACAAGCCCAAAGAAATCTTGACATCTTATATTCACTTTACGTAGTCCTAGCAGCATCTTAAAGAGTTAAGGTTTTTCCTTTCTACCACACCATTCTGTTGAGGTGTTTTAGGAGCTGATATTTGATGTTTGTTCTAATTGATTCACAAAATTAAATGAAATTAGAATAAAAAATAATATACCATATTACTCCTCACAGTTGTGATAGTAAAGTCAAACTCATTCTGTAACTACTTAGTAAGGACTTCAAATGAAAATTTACTATCATTTTTGTGTGAAAGAAACAAACACAAGGTTAACAAATATTTACATTATTAAAGTTCAAGTCTAGTAAGCCTCTTATTAAGTTCTTTCCAAGAAATTTTTGTATAGTATTGATACTAATATGACCAAGCCTTCTATACCACAGATTCACATCAACATGCTTTGAAATTAAAGAAGTAGCAAGGTAAACATGAAATTGTCCAACTCAATAGTATAAATATTGCCACTTCTGTGACCAATCAAAACTATATCAATTTTAGCATTTCTAAAAATTTTAGTATCAAAACTAACAAGTAATTCTGTATTACTCAATTGTGATATTCTAAGTAAAGTTGCAAGACAAGTTTTCAACAAGTATCACTTTATTGATTACCAAATTATCCTTGAAATTGATTGTACCAGAACCAAGTATATTTCCTTTGGAATTGTCTCTGAATGTGACATGTCCTTAACTTGACATGGATTCAAAAGTCTTAAACAATGCATCATTGTATTTCATATGTCTGAAACATCTACTATGAAGATACCATTTGGTAGTGTTATTCATTTTGGACTTTAAACAAATCGACAAATTAGAAAATATCACTTAGGTAACCTTTAACTTTGGGTCCTTGGGATTATTATCTAAGTAACCATGTAACAAGGACTTTTCAACTCAATGTACTCTTTTTGTAGGTCTTTCAAGATATAGATCAGATTAATCGACCTTATATATTTCATCATCTCTGATTTGACCAAATGCAAAGGATGAATGCCTACATACATTATCAAAAAATATATATGTATGTCTAGATCTATTTCTAAGTTTGTGTATGTAGATATTAGTAGGTATGTACAAGTTTCTACTATGTGCATTTCCCTATCTAGATATAGAAGAATGATTATAATGTGTGTTTAGGTCTATTGAAAGACTTGTATGTATCTATGCCTTGCATGAATGCATGAGATTGTTTAGATATTCAATATTGTACGTTATCAGACCTCGTATGTTGTGGTCTGGTGTGTGAGGCCAATGTATCTTATGAGCTTCCCATATGATGAATGTGTTCTATAAGGCACTCTTTTGAGTAAACTTTGGTTCGTATGGTTTCTTTGAAACACTAGAAACAAAATTAGTCTCATTTGACTTCTTTCAACCATTGGTAGTTTCCACACAACCAAGTCCTCTCTTCCCTTTTTGATTCTTAGGTGGATGAATAAGTTGATCTAGACTTTTGGTACTATCATCAAACTTTTGGACAATTTTCTCTTGATCCCTTATTTATTCATTTAAAGATTCGATCTCAGATTGCAGACCATGCATCTTTTACTCTTAATCATCATTTTCATTTCTAAGTATGCTAACAAGATTTGTCATTCTGATAGGCCAGCTTTCACTTGTTTGTTTTTAGCATTAAGTGAGACATTCTTAATCAGAAACTTCACATTCATGCTAATAAAGATTTCAGTCAGTTCAAACAATGTATCAAATTGAGAATCAGAGAGGTCGGACATTACTTCCTCATTCCCAGCTTCATCGTCATTTTGATCACTATCATCATCATCATCATCATCATCATCATCATCAGGGGCGGCTCCACCCACAAGCCTGTGGGTGCGGCCGACCCCCTAAAATAATTTTTTTTTTTTTTAACAACAAGTGAGTGGAGATTTTTTAATAAACGATATCTATGTGTAATCGACTTTATTTTTTATGCATTGACCCCTATTTTATATCATTTACTCTATAATTACATGTATCTGAGAGGTAAATATACAAATATATGTGTGATACGGGAAAAAAATGATAAATTTCCGACCCCCTTGTCAAAATTCCTGCAGCCGCCCCTGATCATCATTGTTAATCATCATGCATATTTTAGCATGTTCATTAGTATCGTCATCATCAAATTATGATGAATCACTCTATACAGCTTTGAGTGCTTTCATTTTGAAGTACTTATTTGCTTCGGTCTCATCTTTCTTTTCATGACATTCACTGCATAGTGACCAAGTTTGTTACTGTTGTAACATTCAATCTCAGATATACAATTTTGTTGTCTTCATTTGTGAAGTCTCTTATTGTTGTAATTAAAAGCCTTATTGGAAAACTTCTTGAAGTTCTTCACAATTAAGGTTTAGTCTATGTAAGCCACAACACTTAAACAAGTTCAAGCAAAGACCTAGGTAGCTCATCAATAAGTGCAAGTCACAGACATATGCATTGACATTTAAGAGTATGTAGTGACAATTAGAGACTTAGTTCAAGTTAAAATTGAAATTAAGAAATGATCATACAATGAATGATGTACAGAGTAAGCAAGTATAGATCATTCAAAAGACAAAATTTTGAATGCAGTAAGTAGTGAGCAACTTATTTATACAGCTTTCAACCATGAGTTTTAAGTCATTGTATTAAAAAAAATGATGAAATAGAATTTTGCCCGTTTGATCTTTATTCTTTCATCTTAGCACCTCACAACCTTAAAGGCATCTTCTTCATCACAACTGAAGTCTTTCCTGTTAGATATTTTTTCTTAAATATTTTGATTATTGTTTGCATACGAGTTGTCATACGAATTAATGTTATCGCAATGAAACAGGGTTCGACCTTACCCCTTCGTGCAAAGAGTACCTCCATTCGTTTATGGGGTACTTTCAGCCTATAAAAGGCAAACAAATTCTGACATACATTTTACAGCATCATCAGAACCAAATTTTTGAGTGTCCTCGGGTTTGATTCAAACAAGTCACTGTTTGAATCAAACACCTCCATTGTATCCTGAGAGAGATTTTCGATTGATCCCTAAGTGACATTCGAGAGGGACAAAACATATCTTAAAAGATAACACTTTGCGTGCCTTGGAGTCTTCTACAATTTCTGTCAAATTCTTATTCATCAAAATTTTCCAACAATTTTAAGAGATGTCTTCGTTAAAGGATTTGAAACTGAATGATTCCGTGGCACCATGGATCCAAGTCATTAATCAGGAATTGGTGCATCTTAATCGATTTGATAGGCACAACTTTACTCGCTGGCAAGAGAAAATTCTATTTTTCTTGATAGGAATCAAACTATCATACATTCTGAGTGATGAACTTGCACCAATTCCTGAGGAGAACGAGGATGATCCTGGTGAACGAAAGAGGGAGAGACAGGAACAAAGGCAGAAGTGAAAGGATGACGACTTACTGTGTAGGGGACACATTCTAAATGCATTGTCAGACTCAGTTTACAATGGACACAGGACAATTGAGACTGCAAAAGAATTATGGGAGGCGCTGGACAACAAGAACCGCATTGAAGTGGCAAGCAATCAAAAATTTTGATTGGTAACTATTTCGACTTCAAAATGACCGATGGTAAGTCTTTTCTTACCCAAGTTCATGAATTACAATCCATTGTTGCTAATCTGAAAAATGCTGAGATTAACTTGCGTGAATCATTCCAAGTTGGTGCAATTATTGCCAAACTACCAACTTCTCGGAATGGTTATAAGAAGAAACTAAAACATGATGAAACCAAGCATACCCTGGAATCCCTCATGCGTCACTTGCGTATTGAGGAAGACTCTAGAAAGAGAGAAAATACCGAACATGAGGCAGAAAAAGCCAACATGGTTCAAGGCCGCCAATCAGGGATCAATAAACGCAAAAACTCTGGACCAAAGAAGGATGATGCAGAATCCTCCAAGAAAAAGTTCAAGGGTGATTGTTTTTATTGCAAAAAACCTGGTCATACCGCCCGAGAATGCCGAGTTTGAATAAGAGACGAGAAGACGAAGAATTGAAAAGCAAACAAAGATCATGTGAATGTTGCAGATGGTTACAATGATCACAACTTTGTTGATATTGTGGAAGAAGCCAACTCGATTGTAGTTGAAGATGGTTGGTGGCTGGATACCGGGGCTACAATCCATGTGAGCAACAACAGATCTGAATTTAAAACTTACATGGAATGCACCGATAGACGAGAGGTCAAAATGGCAAATGATGTTCGTGCCAAATTTGTTGGGATTGGAACGGTGGAACTGAAATTCACTTCAGGAAAAAATCTCACTTTGGCAGAAGTTCTTTATGTGCCTGAATGACGAAGAATCTGATTTTTGGAGATCACAGGGTTCAAGCTTGTGTATGAATCTGATAATTTGATTGTATCTAAAAACAATATTTTTATTGGTAAAGGCTATTCTTGTAATGAGATGATTAAGATGAATGTAATAAAAAAATAACTTTGCTTATGTTGTTGATTCCTTATCTTTATGGCATGCTAGATTAGGACACGTAAATTACATGTCTATCAAAAACATGCACAATATAGGCATTATTTTGAAATGCACATATGATAATGTTGATAAATGTGATATATGTGTTCAAGGAAAAATGACATGTAAACCACATAAATCTGTAGAACGCACATCTGAATTACTTGGTCTTATACACTCAGATGTTTCTGATTTGCATAGCAAAGTTTCACAAGGAGGACATAAGTATTTTGTGACCTTTATAGATGTTTTCTCAAAATATGCATATGTTTATTTGCTTAAAAGTAAAGATGAAGTGTAAAGTAAATTTCTAATCTTTAAAGCTGAAGTTGAAAATCAATTGAACCGGAAAATTAAGGTTTTACGTTATGATAGAGGTGGAGAATACCAAGTAACAGAATTAATAAAATTTTGTGAAGAAAATGGTATTGTCCATGAGTTTACTCCACCGTATTCACCAGAATCGAATGGAGTGGCTAAACGGAAAAACAGAACCTTAATAGATATGGAAATTGCATGTTAATTAGTTCTGGTTTATCTGATCAATGGTGGGGTGAAGCACTTTTAAGCGCTTGATATACTTAATAGGATTCCCAAGTAAAAGATTAGTAAAACACCTTATGAGTTGTGGTTTGATAGGAAACCTAATATTAGTCGTCTAAAGGTTTGGGGATGTCTTGCATACATAAGAAAACCAAAACCTAAGATTACTAAGTTAGGAAGTAAAACTTATAAATGTGTTTTTGTTGGTTATGAGAAAAATAGTACGGCTTATAGATTTCTAAAATTAGAATCTTTCGAAATTATCAAATCAAATTATGCAAATTTTTTTGAACATTTATATAAGTCGACTTCTGTGCAAACTGGAAATAATGGTAATATTTCTAAGATAGTTCAATATGAATCACTTGATGATACATCACCTAATTTGGAACCAATCAGAAGTAAAAGACAAAGGACAGAAAAATCCTTTGGACCTGAATTTGTGACATATTTACTTGAAGGTGATGTAAATAACATTACACACCAAACCAAGTTAATGATGAATGATGATAGTGATCCTGTCACATATTCAGAAGCCGTTTCATCACGTGATGCTATTTTGTTTGGAAAGAAGCAATCAATGATGAAATGAGATCGACCATGTCAAATCAGACATGGAAATTAGTAGATTTACCTCGTGGTTCCAAACCAATAGGTTGTAAATAAATCTTCAAGAACAAATACAAAGCTTGTCTTGTGGCTAAAGGCTTTAAACAACGTCATGGCATAGATTATTTCGATACATATGCCCCTGTGGCACGGATATCATCTATCTGTGTGTTGCTATCTCTTGCCTCGATTCACAATTTAGTTGTCCATCAAATGGATGTGAAAACGGCTTTTCTAAATGGTGATTTTGAGAAAGAAGTATATATGGAATAGCCTGAGGGATTTGTTTTACCGGGACAAGAAAAGAAGGTTTGCAAATTGGTAAAATCTCTTTATGGTTTCAAGCAAGCCCCTATGCAATGACATGAAAATTTTAATAAAGTAATGCTGGAAAATGGATTTAGAGTAATGAAGCTGATAAATGTATCTACTCTACATATAGGAATGGTGCATGCATCATTGTTTGTCTATATGTGGATGATATGCCCATCTTTGGTCTGAATTTGGAATCCATAAAGGAGACCAAGCAATTATTTGAAGCTAACTTTGATATGAAGGATTTGGGGGAAACGAACGTGATCTTAGGGATCAAAATAATGAGAAAAGATGGATATCACTAAATCAATCTCATTATATTGAAAATATCCTTAAAAATTATGGTCATATGGACCATAAGCCTGCATCTACACCAATGGATGCTAGTATCAAGTTAATGAAAATTACCGGTAGATGCTTTGACCAGTTACAATATGCAAGTGTGATAGGAAGTCTTATGTATGCTATGCATTGCATAGACCTGATATTGCATATGCAGTTGGT
The DNA here is from genome assembly GCA_026214975.1 of Gentiana macrophylla. Classification (NCBI taxonomy): domain Eukaryota; kingdom Viridiplantae; phylum Streptophyta; class Magnoliopsida; order Gentianales; family Gentianaceae; genus Gentiana; species Gentiana macrophylla. Next base: position 66,363,372 of record CM047811.1, read on the forward strand.
ATATTATGTTGTTTCACCAGTAATCCAGGAAAAGAGCATTGGAATGAAATTTCCAGACTTTTCAGATACTTGAAAGGAAAAATTGATTAAGGATTACAATATTGTAGGTTTCCTGCTGTACTTGAAGGGTACAGTGATGCAAGTTGGAATAACATAGAATCGAATTCTAAATCCACCACTGGATGGATTTTTACCTTAGGAGGTGCAACTGTGTCTTGGTGTTCGAAGAAACAAACTTGTGTTTCAGATTCGACTATGTTAGCAGAATTTATTGCATTAGCAGATGCAAGTAAAGAAGAGGAATGGCTGAGAAATTTATTGATTGATATTCCTTTGTGGGAAAAGCCATCTCCAGCAGTATGATACATTGTGATAATAAAGCAACTTTGTATTCAGTTGCAAGTAAGACTTACAATGGTAAGCATCGAATTGAGACATCAATCTCTTCATGGATTGCTTAAACAAGGAGTAATCTATGTTGACTATGTAGAGTCAAAGAATAACCTAGCAGAACCTTTGACGAAAGGACTGGCTAGAGAAATGATTACAAAGACAACGAAAGGAATGTGATTAAGGTCTATGAAAAATTAGTTAGCTTTGACGGGAACCCTACTTATATTTTGAAATATAAGCAAAGTTCAAAGGGAACAAACAAGTAAATGTCTAACCAAAGGAGCCACTAGAGTATTTAATAAATCTCATTCATGAAATCTCTAGTGTGAGTAAATACCGCATAGTAAAGGTTGAATATAGTTCTTAATAAGTCCTATATATTATTGGAGAAAGTGACACGCGGTATCACTTTTAGTGGACTTACCTATGTGAGTGTGGAAGTCAGGCCGCTTCCTATGAGATAAAGACCGTCTCTAGAGCACTCATGAATATCGGGTATAACGCATGGCCATTAATGCGTTGGAACAAAGAGACACTCTTTTATTAGAATAGTATGTGTGATAACTCCGGTTACATCACGATGGGGTCCTTGGTCCAAGATGCGTTCACCATAGCACCCTGATGAAACTTTGAGTTATTTACACTAAGTGGACATTCAAAGCCAAAAGCTACTTTCATTTATGTACGATTTCCTACGATGATTCTTAGTCCGCGTCTGCATGAACTACGATGGCTTGATCCCCAAAAAGGTACGTAGGCAATCACATTAGGTGATGCAGCCACTTCATAAATTTGTTTTTATACATATAAAATGCTTTCGGAAAAAATAGGGGGAAATTGTTAGATATTTTTTCTTAAATATTTTGATTATCGTTTGCATACGAGTTTCCATACGAATTAATGTTATCGCAACAAAACGGGTTTTGACCTTACCCCTTCGTGCAAGGAGTACCTCAATTCGTTTATGGGGTACTTTCAGCCTATAAAAGGCAAACGAATGCAAACGAATTTTGACATACGTTTTACAGTATCATCAGAACCAAATTTTTGAGTGTCCTCGGGTTTGATTCCAACAAGTCACTGTTTGAATCAAACACCTCCATTGTATCCTGAGAGAGAATTTCGATTGATCCCTAAGTGACATTCGAGAGGGACGAAACATCTCTTAAAAGATAACGCTTTGCGTGCCTTGGAGTCTTCTACAATTTCTGTCAAATTCTTATTCATCAAAATTTTCCAACATTTCCTATCTCAAAATGTCGTTGCTCTGCATAATTGAGCTTGAAAGCCCATCTTGATAGTAGTGAAATGAATTTGTGAGCGGAGTCAGAGTTAGAAAAAGATGTGGCAGCCATATAGCCATTGTATTTTTATACATAGATGTATCACTTGTATCGTTTTTATGATGGAAATGTTTATCATAATGTATCACGTGATGACATCTTCAACAATATGATGTATCATTCTTGATGTCTTATACTAATTTTATCATTGTAGTATAGTCTGGACAACATTTATATACATATACAACTTGTGTCATTTACTATAATCCTAAGACTTCGGTGGCATTAGTAACATAGGTGATATATTGTGATACAAGTGACATACATTGATCATATAAGATAATTAACCAAAGTATAATAATACGATCAAAGTATAATGACACTTGAAGATACATTATGCAATTAACAATGTCATTGTGGCACATATGAGTTTTCTAATTTGAAACAATCAAACAATTAGTCCAACTAAGGGTAATGAGCACAACATTACTAAAAAAATCACCCCCTTTTGATTGTTTTCAAAATAACAAACTCTTCCATTGAAATGCAACTCCCTCTTAATATTATGCAACTGATAATGTCATTGAGTCACATATGAGTTGTCTACTTTGAAACAATCAATCCAACAACGGAAATCGAGCACAACATTCCTCAACACCTACGTCACATCATAGCCTCCATGGTGGTTTTTCAGAATGGCGTAGCATCATTGAATACTCTGTTAAACCTTTTCTGACTATATATACGTCGATCCCGTAGTATGTAAGATACGCAAGCTATGTGTCTGATTAAGCTCTGTTACGTAAATGTAACAAGATGCAAGTAATTGTGAAATGAATAAATGGGAAACATGAAAAGTTACGAAGAAATATACACAAGTAAGATCATATTTTATGCATTTCAAGCCGTCTTTTAAAGTATTTTACTATGTTATGACATATCTTTCAAATTATTTCATTTAAAGCACGGTTAGTAAATTCATGTCACGTCTCTCGGATTATGAAAAACATGAATCTCTTATTGATCATCTATTCCTTACTGGGAAGTCCGGAATGTTCATTCCTTCCTTTTTGGTTGAGAATGTTTTACAGTGTTTAAAGGAACATGTTGACATCTCTGATGAGCGGGCATAAGACACATTGATAGCAGTAATAGTCTGGATTTAGAAGTTGTTAGTTATACTTCCTTCTAGTGGCAAGCGAGCCATGTTAATGTTTGGTAGCGTTTTCTTTTGGCATGTGGAGAATTAGTAGTAATATTTAAGTTTATTAATGATTTAGTTAGAAGCAATGCTTCTTTTTGGTGTACTTATCCTTCTTTATTGTGCATGTAGTTCGTGGCTACTACGACAATAGTTATGTCCACATAATTGTATAAGACCTCGAGGGTTAATTTCCTGAATTTCGGTTGTTTCATTTTTTCCACATATTTTTGGTTATTTTGATATGACTTCAGACTTATGCGGATATTCAGGATTTATTCAAATTGTGTGCTGCACATTGCTTCTGGTTAATGGCTGAGTTTCGGAACCATGGTGTTACACGAAAAATCAGTAATGGATATGTTTGAGTATTTTTTTTTTTTTTTTGAGGAAAGTGTAATATCCAATAGTGACACATGTTTGTTTTTACTACTAAACATAATAATTGTTGTATATCAATACTATTTGATATAAGAAAATTAAAGAAACAATATACAAGATACAACACTTTAAGACATTCACATCGTAAACCCCATGACGCTGCAGACTATTCCTAAAATAAAGATAAAATATGGAAATTTTCCTCAAATGCCTCCACAACAGAAGCTACATCCCTATTTATTTTGAGGGTCGGTGAATAGTATATCCCTATTTGTGGAGTAGTATCCCTATTTTAATGCTATTTGGTATAAAGATAGAGATAATGATGCTGTTGTGGAGTGTTTTGAATTATGATGTTGAAAACTAAAGATATGTATTATTTTATATTATTTTATGAATAAAAATAGGGTTTCTGATGTGAATGCACGTAAAAGAAATATAAAGTCCAAAAATAAAATAAAATTGAACCCGGTCAATTGTCATTTTTTTATATAATTTTTTCTCAACATAAAATTACTAACCTCTTTTATACAGATAATACTCCAAAAATTCCTAACTTACCCAATATTCTTTGTCTCTTATTTACTTCCAAACCCCTTTAAAACCACCACTGATACATTGAGAGATAGACTCATTCTCCCACCTTTGCATTTCGTCAAACCAATAAATTTTTTTCTCCTCTTCTCTCTTTCTTTTCTGTATTAATTACTCGTTGGAAGGTACCCAAGCGCAGTCATTCATGGCGAAGTTATCACAGCAAAAGCCCAGGAGGAACAGTTCAAATGTTATTAATACTAGTGCTAATATTGATAGCGTTACGAAAGTTAAAAGGACGAGGAAAACCGTCCCAAGAGACTCTCCTCCTCAACGGAGTTCCGTATTTAGAGGAGTTACTAGGTTATTGTTTGTTGATTATGCTCGATCGTTTTTACATAATAATCTTGAATTCGATTATATATATGTGATTTTATGTATTTAAATATTGAAATGTGTTTTTATATATAGGCATAGATGGACAGGAAGATATGAGGCTCATCTGTGGGATAAGAATTGCTGGAATGAGTCTCAAAATAAGAAAGGAAGACAAGGTTCTTGCATTTGCATATGCATGTCCTCTATAATTCATGTTATTATATAATTTCTAAAATAATTCATGCCCTAATTGATTTTTATTTCTTCTTTTTCTTATGATAATGATCATGTCGGATTTCGTGATTGGATCAATGTAGTCTATCTCGGTACGTACGTTTTCTGTAGCGTCTATCAATCAAGTCGGAATATATTGTATAAGATTGTCAAGAAAGATTGTAATATAAAACATAAAGATGAATATTTGGGGTATTGTGGCATATATATTTGCAGGTGCATATGATGATGAAGAAGCAGCTGCTCATTCCTATGACTTGGCTGCCCTTAAGTACTGGGGTCCAGACACCATTCTCAATTTCCCGGTATGTTAAGTCCGTATAAGTTTAATTTTTTTGGGAGAGATGATAGTTTAATATGGTATCGTGAGCGTGGCGCCCCAAGATAAACCCCGCTGCATTTAAAAAAAAAAAAAAAAAAACAAGTATTGGTCTTGAAGGTCACACTTGAAAGGCGTGTTAAGATAGTACAAACCCCGCTGTACGAACAAAAAAAAAAAACTAGTATTGGCCTTGAAGGTCACACTTGAAAAGCGTGTTAAGATATATAACGCTAATCTTAAACTTTTATAAGAAATGATAGTTTAACACGGTATAATAGTAATCATTTATTTTTTTCTTTCATGATGCAATTTACTTATTTTTTGGTAATTTTTTTTATTAGCTTTACTGATTTAGACATTTCAATTTTAGTTGTCAACTTATCAGAACCAAATCCAACAAATGGAAGGCCAGTCCAGAGAAGAGTATATTGGATCTTTGAGGAGGTAACTTCATCATCAATGGACGGCTTTTGACGTAAAAGACCCCCTAACACCCACTTGTACATACATTAATACATATATATGCCAAATATATATACAGGAAAAGCAGTGGTTTCTCCAGAGGAGTTTCCAAATATAGAGGAGTTGCACGGTAATTAACCCTTCTTCTGTTTTTAATACTTCATTTAGCAAGTAAAGTTACCAAATGCGGCAAGTTTTCATCATTTGTAAAACTTGGAAACTTATTTGTTAATATTACAAAAAATATTTATTTCCGACTTAAAACTACAATGCAATTACCTTACGATACTTACCAGCATGCAAGCATGAAGTTGTTTATGACTGCATATATCATTCAAATATAAATAAACATATATATAACTTTTTTTTTAAGGAAAAAAAAATATAACTTTTATATGAATGTTTTTTGCTTAATTACTGTATGTAGTTTTATATAGTAAAGTGATTATGCTTCTTTAAACTAGATTTTTTTTGGACATTTTTTTTAAGAATTATTCTTACCATCTTATCACTATCTTGGTTTTGTTTTAAAATATTTTATTTTTATTTTTAACTTTTTAGCAGCTATCTTGGACTTGATTGTTGAACAAATAAATGGAGATGGAAAGACATTTTCTTTAAAAAAAAAATGATGCTTGTAATTTGTACATCTTTTTAATGAAGTGTTATGGGACTATATATGTGCCCAAGGACGGAGCCAGAATTTAAGTTTGAGGTGGGCTATTCGACTCTATCGAGTTCATCAGGTGGGCTGGATTAAGAGTATTTTATTAATCGAACTAAACTACGTATATTTTTTAGTGTAATATTTTTTTGTTCGGGTAGGCTTAGCCCCCCTAGCACTCATATGTACCTCCGTCACTCTGCTGGTGAGTCGATTAATTAATATTTATTTACTTTTAAACAGGCATCATCACAATGGTAGATGGGAAGCTCGAATTGGCAGAGTATTTGGCAACAAGTACCTTTATTTGGGAACATATGGTACGATGCTACTTACAAAAAGTATACCTATATATACACCGAGAAAGTGCACATAAAAGTGTATCGAATACACGCAAATGTATTTCAAAATACGTACATTCTTTATACTTTTGGGTTGCATAATCCTACTCTTTCCGTTTCTATTTAGGGGGAATGGGGGAGAAGGACAGAAATATTTCATCAATTGAGTAGAAGGACAGTTTTTTGAAACTTTTGCATAAAGACAAAACTATTTATTCATCGTCGAAATTCACTTGTTCGAAATTCATTTGTTTAAATTCATCGACGAAATTCATCGTCGAAATTCACTAATTTTCAAAATTCATCGCCGAAATTCACTAATTTTCGGGATTCATCGTCGAAATTCATCGTCGAAATTCATCGATTTCGGGATTCATCGGGGAGATTCACCGATTTTCGGATTCACTGTTTTTCTTCCGCTTATAAAATTATCAGTTGTCTTCTTCCCTATAAAAATATGTAAAATTGTCTCATATTTTAAAATATTTCGTTCGCTGTGTCTTATCCCTAATTTTCCATTCTATTTAACCTCGTATTTGTCAAAAACACACATATATTAAGGCGAGTATAGTTAATACTTTGATTTAACATCAAAACGACAATAACACCTTTAATATAATTAATGCAATGGTATGTTTAATCTCGATCTCACTTCTTAATAAATAACGGTAGATGTAGAAAAATACAATAAATAATAATTTGGAAATGTAACTACGACAGATAAAAAAAAAATTGATTTTAATAACTGTGACAGTTAAATAGAAACGGAAGGAGTACTTAATTAGTTCTCCTTAATTTGCTGCCATTAGAATAAGGTCAACAAATAAACCAAAGTCCATGCCAATATCTAACTAATGTTTCATAACAGATAGCAACATTCCAATAATAAATATGGAAAATTAGGGATAAGCGACACAATCAAAATATTATTAAGCAACAGCGACAACTACATATTTTTATATAGGAGAAGACAACCTGCATAAATTTTATAGCGAGGTAGGACAAACAAATGAATCCCAAAAATCAAATAATCTCCTAGTGAATCCCAAATCATTGAATTTCGATAGTGAATTTTGACAATGAATCCCGAAAATCAAATGAATCCCGATAATGAATTTTGAAAATTAGTGAATTTCGAATGATGAATTTCGGCGATGAATTTAAATGAATGAATTTCGAACACAAAGTGAATTTCGATAGTGGATAAATAGTTATTCTTTACGCAAAAGCTTTCAAAAGATCGTTGTCTTCTACTTAATTGATGAAATATTTTTGTCTTCTCCTCATTCCCCTAATAAATAAACAAATAATCTATAACAACAATATCACATTCCTCAAAGTCTTTTAGTTTAATAATCTGTCACTATCTGTGTTAAGAACTAATCAACCAGTATTACCAATCGATCTGGTTTTTGGTAAACTACAATATATGAGCTGCCAATATAAATAATTTATTGATATATAGTCGCTATCATTTGGTTGAAAAAGTCCACTAATCCTACGATATCATTGAAAATCTAGAGAAAATGACACTTGAATCATGTGCATTTGGATTTTAACAAATTTTATGATAATTACAGACCAAATTATTAGTTTTTTTTAGCAGTTGATTATTGTTACCACTTCCTATGATAAAAAGACAAATGTTAGGAAACAAAATAGTCACAATAAATATACACAACACTTTACACCATTTATAACGGTATGAATGTCTTAATTGATATGGGTTTATCAAAATCAATGGTGTAAATTATGTTGTGAAAGATTTTTGTTGTGGATATTATCAGATATACTTTGGTGTTAGAGGACATGAATACATCCACTTTTTTAATTGTGTAGTTTTATTTGCTTTTTGGAATATATTTAGATATCTAGTAAATTATAGAATATCAAAAAATTACCAATTTCTTATAGGGGAATTGGGAATAAAGGACAAAAAAAAAAGAGGGAAAATATGAATTATGACAGTGAAAAACAGATTTGGGTGATATGGACAAATCCGTTGTACGTTGCCCCAAATCCATTGTTCTTTACAATGTTTTACACTGAAATAGACTCCAGATCCACACTTTCACTATTCGACTATTTTGGTGTTTTTTTTTACGAATATGACAACAAAAACACATCAGAAAAATATCAAATAAGATATCAGAAAATAGTTGACGAAAAAAGAAAAAATATGATACAAAAGATATATATATATATATTTCTATCTCTATATTGTCCTTTTTAACATTTGTCTATTTCTTTTAAATGATTTTGAAGCAACGCAGGAAGAGGCTGCAATAGCATACGATATGGCCGCTATCGAATATCGAGGTCTTAATGCTGTTACAAACTTTGACCTTAGTCGCTACATCAAATGGTTAAGGCCTAATACTACACCGGCCGCCACTTCCGCCACCACCGAATCCTTGCTTCAGTCCACCGTCGAGCCTAACCTTAATACCATGACCACCTTGTTGGCTCCAACCTTAGATCACAACTTTGGCTCGAGCCCCTCCAACAACCACTACCAACAACCACCTACGGGAAACATCGACAACATATCTTTCTGCAGCCAGTTGCGACCAACCAATGCAACCTCAGCCCTAGGGCTATTACTTCACTCATCCAAATTCAAGGAAATGATGGAGATGACGACTATGACTTCCGGCTGCCCCACGACGACACCCGTTGGTCGACCTCAACCAACTCAATGTAACATTGCTGATAATAATGTACAAACCATGTTCAACACGCATGACGCGGGCAGCTATCTTGATCAAGGGCATGATCATGAACTCTTTGGTGAGCTTATAAACCCTTTCATGCAACCAATGTTGCAGTTTGACTTTGACACGTAAAGTGGAAACTAAGGTTCAAAATTGGCAGATTCTCTTGTGAGTTGAGGTTAATAATTGTTGTTTGACTATTACATACCATCATTTTTAAGCCACCATTTCTTCATATGTAAAAGCTTTACTGATTGGTATATATCTTCGAATGAAAAGTATGATTTGAAGATGACAAATCAGTCGATCACACGTCAAAATAATATACGGGTAGCGTCCGAATGGTGGAATATAAATGATGGTATAAGTCACCTTCTGAATTGATTGTTTATTGGCAATTTTACTTTGTACATATATTTGTAATAAATGTACCAAATGCAACATTTGATTTTTTTTTTTACTTCATCATAGCAAACAAGTAATATCCTTTCATCCCGATGACATTCAATCACGACCTCGATTCGTGATAATTTTTCTCAATATAATGTTTGTTGGTCTCTTGTAAAAGTTTGTGACAAGTTTAGAGGGGATGAATAAACCTGTCCTCTAAACCTTTTTCTTTATTTTAAGTAAACTAATACTTTTAAGATTACGAAGTTAAGTTAACTGAGCTGAGAAAAAGTCTGACTGATTTTTCTACAACTGAGTTAAATGCAGCGGAATATATTAATTACCCTTAGTTATGTTGTTATTGTTGAAATATGATGAACTGAGTTTTGGTGAAACTCAGCTTTGTGCTTGGTGTGAGTTCAATCAGTTTGTAGGCAAGAGTTCGATTGCTGGATAAGATAAAAACTGTAAAGTAAGTAAACTGAATAAAGTAAGTTTGTTGAAAGTAAATGCACAAATAAAAACACTGTTTTTATAGTGGTTCCAGATTTTGTAATCCTGTCACTCCACTCTTCCCCTTTGATGTAGAAGGAAAATTTCCATTAGTCTTCTTGAGGTTACAACGGTTACAAAAAGCCCTAGTTGATTGTCCCTGACTAATCTCTAGCTTCACAATCTAAACACTTGAAAAACAGGTAGGATTGCTGCTCTCCGAATGCTTCACTGGTCCTTGAATGGTGTGAATTGCCTCTTCACCAGCTCCACTACAAACACAGTCTTCTTGACTGCAAACAGCTGTCCTTGACACCCTAGATCGGATGCTTAACAGTCCAAACCTTTGTTAAAAACAAAGTTCGGTTTGAATCAAGTAAGTGATTCAGACTTGTTGAATCTTCAAGTGTTGATTCTTGATTGCTCATGTATGCTTGATCACTTTGAAGATTTTCAAGATTGTAACTTGTAAGCTCAAATGACAGCAATTTACTTCGCAAAAATTGAATGCAAAAGCATTCAGGACTTAGGCTCTCTTAATGTACAAATTGTGCTTGATCCTTGTTGCTAAGTCCTATATTTATAGGGTGAAATCCAACGGTCATATTTTTGAATTCCTTAACGTTCGAATTGGATTCCTAAGAATATGCTATCATTGTCAGATATGTCAGTGTCCTTTCTGACATGTCAAACTATCAACCAATCATGTAGCTTGATCTTCAACGTTCTGATTTCCTTATTAAAACTGATTAGCTGACTTGCTTTAGTCAAAACTGAGTGTTTTGAGTGTTTCAATTTTTAACTATCAAAGAGCATTAACTCAGTTTATACTCTTCTTTGAAACTGAGTACTCTTAGTTTTTCATCTGATCCATTATTGTGAGATCAGACTACACCATATACATCTCAGTAACTAAGTTTACATTGTCCTTATGTAACTTAGATCTTCAATACAAGATCTATAAAGTTAGTTCAAATTTCATCATGACTTACCTTAATTCTAACCTTATAGTCTCGGCTTTTTGTCTTCATAAACCGAGTTTGAACCCACAATTATTCAGTTTTCAAAATCGAGTCGATCCTCACCTTCATTCTTCGAGTTTGTTCCTCACTTTTCTTGAGTCTTCAGTCTTGTAAATGATCAACTGAGTTTGATCCCTCAGTGAATCATTTTAGGATATTAGTTTCAGTTCCTAGACTCTTATAAACTAATCTATTATGGTGTTTGTCTGATATAACGCTGATGGCCAATTTATAGTAAACCAACTTTAACCGGCAGAGTACCGGGTCGGTTGTACTACAACGGCGAGTAAGGTCGTTTCCCATGAGGAATCAATCAAGTATCACAATCACGGTCGTATTTAGTTTAGGCTCACAAATGATGTGAAAGTAGTTATAACTAAGCAAATAAAAATGATAACTTTAAATAGTATGATAAACGAAATAGCTAAAATATGGTCAAGAACACTACTCTTAACACCTTTACCAAATCACTAGGGACGAGCCTTAATGATATGATCCCTATAGAGGTTCCCGACCCGTTGGCCCCGATGCAGCCGATCAATCATCTAGTTATTCGAGAAGGGCCGATGATACGGCTTCAGAAGAGACGGATGCGTGATGCTTTGGACACGTTGATCATTGATATATGTCACGAGCAAGCACAAGTGAAGCCGGACGATGAGCAGGCTATTTGTTGCCTTATTTATACTACGGAGCTCGGAGATCACGTGGACGGATTAGCTTGACGTCCACGACGTCTTTTATTATCTATTATATTATTAGGATATTGTTGAGGATTATTTTGGTTATTTTTATAATTATTTAGGCGCCACTTTTGGCCTATTACCAAACTACCCTTATGATTTTATTCTTGTGGCCTATATAAAGGCAAACCTTTTATTTCATTAATTAAGATCATCATATTATTTTGACAAAAACTTCATCTTCTTCCGTGATCTGTGATTGATCAAGAACATCACTTGCGAGTGAGTGATCTCTTTGTCGTAGAGATTTCACCCCTTTCAAGAGCTTATCAGCATTCTTGAGCAAAGCGTTGAGTTGTTCTTGGCCCTCCTCCTAGACTGTTGCTCGGTTAGGTTAGGGTTTCCCGCTCTCATTGATCTTTTCGTCGATCTCCTGGGATCGTATCGCATCAGTTGGTAGCAGAGCTCATCGACGAAGGTATCAAATATCCCCTAGTTTGTTTTCTTGTTATTCGAATTCATCAAAAAAAAAACTAGCTTGCATCGGTTGCATCATTGCTCATCATCTTTGTTGTTGATCTTCACCCTCATTGTTCATCACCTTGGTTCGTCATTAGTTTATTCATCTTGTTCTTCATCTTCATCCAAAACTCTAATTTAAAAAAAAAAACATTTGCATCTTTGATCATCTCTTTTGGTGTTTTCGTTGTTATTGTGATCATCATATCTTTGTCCATCATCCTCTTGTTAGTTCTTCATCTCCATAGTCCAATTTTTCTTCCCCCATCGAGTTTGCCCCAGCCGTACCCCCCATCGAATTTTGCATTGCTTCCAACTTGAATAGCCCTAATCCTTTTCAATCTTTTGTTTACCATATTGCCCTTCTTTGTGCTTGGAGAAACATAAAAGGTAGTTGAATAGCCTTTTTTACCCTAATCATTCTTATTTTGCAATATTCGGCCCCCACCCTTATTTTTATTAATTTGGGCAAAATTTAGTGAAAAAAATATTAATAAAAAAAGAAAGACTAAGAAATTACGTGGGTATCACACCCTGGTGTGACATTTTTCACACCCATGAAAATTCTGTAGTCTAAAAAAAAAAAATTTCCCGACTCGTTTCTCTTGCCTAGACAACCTGTTCTTGTGCTAGTATTTCCCTTCTATAACCATTTTCCTTCTTTCAAACACTCTTTTCCCGTCCTTATCCTAGTGGTCACATCTAGGTAGTAGGTCTTAGGTTCACTTTTCGGTTGCTCGTATTCTGATTTTCTCAACAAAGGGTGCTCATACTACTCAGAGAACGAGGGTGAGTGACAAACACGAGTGACTTGTGAGGTAAGATGTCGAGACATGGTGAAGAGGGTATGACCGATGGTCAGTTTAAGATGATGGCCGACAGCTTTAAGCGTGATTTGTAGAATGACAATGAGACCTTTAAAGAGGAAATTAGGCAGGACATTGCCGGATTGCAGCAAACCATGGCTGACTTGGCCGCCAGGATTAATGAAATGATGAGAGGGTGTGCCGGTGGCAATGATGTTGGAGGTGGTGGTGGTAATGGTGTCAATAGGAATGGTGGCAACGGTGTCACTGGGAATGGTGGTAACGGAGGAAATGTGGGTGACAACGACAACACTGTTGTTTTTGATGATGACCTAGTGGATAATAATATGAGGCAGGTTAAGATGAAGTTGCCATCTTTTTCGGGTTCAGTGGATGCGGATGCCTACCTCGAGTGGGAATCGAAGTTGGAACATATTTTTGAATGTAATAACTACTCTGACGAGAAGAATCAAGTTAGCTCAACTCGAATTCACCGGGTATGCTATGATATGGTTGAGGCAACTGAATTCTGCTAGGCATTGTAGCCGTGAAAATGAAATTAATACATGGACGGAGCTGAAAAGGGAAATGAAAAAACGCTTTGTGCCTCCTTCTTATTATACTGAGCAATATCGAAAATTGCAAACCATTAAGCAAGGGGAGCGTTCGGTTGCGGTGTATTATCAGGAGATGGTCACACTGATAGCTAAGGCTAGCATTCAGAAGCACGAGGAGATGACTATGACACGTTTCTTGACTTGGTTACGGACGGATATTACGAATCAGGTCAAAGCACAAGAATGTCCTTCGTTACAGGAGATGTTACATGCTGCTGAGACGCGTGAGAGGCAGTTGAGGCGACAGAGGAGTGATTTTTTGCGAGATCTTCGGGTAGTGGTTTTTTGGGTTCGCGCCCCAATCCATTTAGAGGGGACTCATCTAGATTTCCCCAGGCTACACCGAGATAGCTCATTGTCCCACATAGAGAGGTTCCTAGGCCAAAGGAGAGTGATAAAGGAAAAGGTGTAGAAAGTACTTCGAAGCCATATCACGAGATACGATGCCATAAGTGCCAGGGGATGGGTCATATCACGACCCAATATCCGTCAAAGTGTCGCATTATGCTTATTGAAGAGGCTAATGGAGAGCGTTGATATGCTTCGGTTTCTGAGGAGGAGGAAGATTTTATGGACAGCGATTGTGAGTATGAGGTTGATGCAATTGACGGAGATGTGTATCAGTCTACGCTTGTGATAAATAGGGCACTTAGTAGTGTGGTAAAGAATGAGGATAATTTGCAACGTGAGAACATTTTCCATAAGAGGTGTTTGGTGACGGGAAAGGTGTGTGTGATGATTATTGATCCAGGAAGTTGCACAAACGTTGTTAGTACGGGTTTTGTTTCGTGTTTGGCTATTCCTACGATTTCCCAGCCTCAACCATACAAGCTTCAGTGGTTGAATGATGTCGGTGAGATACGTGTCACCAAACAGGCGAAGATTACCTTCACTATTAGGAAGTTTGAAGATGAGGTTTTGTGTGATGTGGTTCCAATGCATGTGGGACATCTGTTGTTGGGACAACCCTGGCCATTTGATAGGAAGGTGATCTATGACGGGTATTTAAACGCATACACGTTGCTTCAAAAGGGGAATAAGTTTACACTTAGAGCATTACCTCCGGATGAGGTACATAAAGATCAACTCAAATTGGCGGTGGGACGTGAGGAAAAAGAAAAAAAAAGAGGGAGCTCAGTCGAAGAAAGAAAAAGAAAAAGTAACGACAGGAGAGAAAGAAAAAGAGGGTGTGAAAAAACGGGTGGAGGGTAAAATAAAAGTTGAAAATGTTGGACTTATTTTTGAGTTTTAGTGATGAGTGCCAGACTAGCCATTTGTAGAGCAAAGGCAAAAAGATGTCTAGATCAAATGTATAGGGTTATTAGAGTTTGATCTTTGTATAGGTTTGATCAATCAAACACTGTAAATGGTCAGCTGACTTATATCAGCAGACTTGTCTATATTAGTAGGGTACCTGAGTCAGTAGACTAGTTTAGGAACACGTTGAAGATCAAGGTGAGGTTCAAACACAGTTATTGAAGGCTAAGGGATCAAACTTAGTAATCAAAGTCAAGGATATGGAATAAGAATTTAGGGAAGTTTGTGATGACCTAAACTGATTACATATACCTTGTGTACAAGGTCTATGTTCCATAAGTTAAATGGTGATTGGAACTTGGTTATGATCAAATGGTGTAGTCTAACTTGACAATAAAAAGTTAGATAAAAGTAGTCAGCTGCATTGTTTTATAAACACAACAAAATATGGATCACCGGTGGTGATATGTACTTCAATGAGACTTATGATCACGAGGAACTCTAACGATACATATACTTCGAATTATTCAAAGGTTACATTGGAAGACTACAAAGAAAGGGACAGCTAACAACCTCTGATTTTATCAAACAAATCAATGGTTAAGATTAAAGGGACGTTGGGATGATTTAGACCTTTATCCAATGGATACAAGTCAAAGGGTGGACAGACTGTATACTGTCAAAAAGGAATCTGATAGTGTCAGTCCTAGGAACAGTCAGAAAAAAGCAAGTCAAGATGGGACAAATCTGAAACGGCTATGTTTGAATTTCAAACATAAGTCACACGGATTCCTGCTTATAAATAGAGGACTCCTAATTCAGATACGAGTGATGATTTTTGAGGAAAAAAAACAGATAATCTTGAGCTTCAAATTCTTATCTAGAAAGTCACCTTGCTGACCCTACTGAGCTTTAAGCTACTGATCCAATACAATTCTTCAAGTGTAATTTGCTTTCAAGCTACATCAAGTTTACTCACTTGAAGACCTCAAGCTGCTGATCATATCATCCTGATCAAGCTGCTGAAAGCTGAATCATTTACTTGATTCAATCTTTCTTTACAAGAAACCTGCTGAGACAGTGAAGCATCTTTGGAGGTGTCAAGGACTGTTGTTTGTGGTGGAGCTGGTGAAGAGGCAATCCTACCCTTCAAGGACCAGTGGAAGACTTTGGAGCAGCAATCTTACCTGCTCCAAGTGTTCAGTTTGTGAAGCCATAGTTATTGGTGAAGGACAAGCAACTTAGGGATTTTTGTAACAGCTACATCAAAGATCTCTAGTGAATTACCTACAACATCACATGAGAAGAGTGGAGTACAGGATTACACCACCTGGAACCACTATAAAAACTGCCTACTTACTTTCTACATTTATATTCTGCATATAGTATATCTTGCACATCAATCTACTGAACTAACAACTGATTCACACACATACACTACTGAGTATCTTATACTTAGTATCATATTTTGACAACAAGTATTAAGGCTTCATTTAAATATATTCTCCTGCAACAAATTCAGTAAAAGACAATAGTCAGGAGACTATTGAGCATCAAATGACTCATCGAGTATCAATGCAGATCTCTTTGAGTTTCTTGAGTCTGTTAACTCCAAAAGGTTTTAAGTGTTAAGTTTATTCACCCCCCCTCTAAACTTAACCAAAGCCTTTTCAAGGGACCAACTGAAATTAAAAAGGCGAGTGAGGGCGCTAGAGTACCATCTGAGGGAGTTTCTAAAGTTGAAAAGTCAAAAGTGAGTGAGGGTGACATTAGTATCGAGGGAGGAAAGAAAGAGATAAACAAAATATGTGAGCGAGTGTTAGGAACTTTCTACATTAGGGCTGGTGAGGTTATTCGTGCTATCGAAAGTGGCACTACCCCTTACCTCTTTATTTATAGAGAGGCCGACCCCCTCTCATCCCCTCCCCTCCCCCTATTTTATGATTTCCACTGACGTAACGGACTTTCTTCCTAGTGTTGTGGTGTCGTTGTTGTAGGAGTTCTAGGACGTCTTCCTTGAGGAGGAGCCGAGTGGATTGCCGCCATTGTGTTGAGTGAAGCACCAGATAGATTTCATCCCGGGGTCGGCGTTGCCCAACCGTCCAGCTTATCGGGCCAACCTGGATGAAACCAATGAGATCCAACGGCAAGTGACAAAGTTGTTGAAGAAAGGCAAGATTCAGGAGTCCGTGAGTCCTTGCGCAGTGCCGGTGATTGTGGTGCCAAAGAAGGATGGTTCATGGCGTATGTCCGTGGATTGCAGGTCCATCAACCAAAATACGGTCAGGTATCGTCATCCTATCCCATGTTTAGATGATATGCTAGATGAGTTGTGTGGTGCATCTATATTTTCTAAAATTGATTTAAAGAGTGGCTATCATCAAGTGTGTATTCGTGAGGGTGATGAGTGGAAAACTGCATTTAAGACTATGTTTGGGTTGTATGAGTGGCTTGTCAAGCCTTTTGGTCTCACTAATGCACGTATCACATTTATGAGATTAATGAATGAGGTACTTAGGGACTTTATTGGCAAGTTTGTGGTTGTCTATTTCGATGATATTCTTATTTATAGCCATAGCTTGGAGGTGCATGTTAGTCACCTAAGGGTTGTCTTAGATACACTTCAGAATGCACAGTTGTACGCTAACCTTAAGAAGTGCACTTTTTGCATGGATAGGGTCGTGTTTCTTGGTTTTGTTGTGAGTGCGCAGGGTGTTGAAGTTGACCAGGAGAAGATTAGGGCGGTCCAAAGTGGCCCGAACCAAAATCAGCCGCCGAGGTTCGTAGTTTCCATGGTTTGGTGAGCTTTTATAGGCGATTTGTGAGGGATTTCAGTAGCATTGCAGCCCCACTGAACGAGTTGGTGAAAAAGAATGTCCCGTTTTATTGGGGACCTAAACAAAGGGAGTCTTTCGAAACTCTTAAGTCTCGTTTAGTTTCTGCACCCATAATTGCTTTACCTGATTTTAATAAAGCTTTTGAAATGGAATGTGATGCTTGGTGTGGGTATTGGGGTGTGCTTCTACAAGAGAGGGTCGCCCTATTGCCTATTATCTTGAGAAATTAAAGGGTCCTCGGTTAAATTATGCTACTTATGATAAGGAGTTGTATGCATTAGTGCGGTGTCTTCACACGTGGCAAAGCACTATTTGCGGCCTCGAGAGTTCATTATTCACACCGACCACGAGTCACTTAAATATCTTAAGGGTCGAGGTAATTTGAGTAAGAGGCATGTGCGTTGGATGGAGTTTATTGAGTCCTTTTCTTACGTGATTAAGTATAAAAAGGGTCAAGCAAACGTGGTAGCTGATGCTTTGTCCTGTAGGCACACTTTGATCACTACTATGCAAACTAAGTTTCTTGGCTTTGAGTTTATTAAGGAATTGTATGCACTTGATCATGATTTTTCGAAACCATTTGCGGATACTAGTGAGGCACCTACTGAAAATTCTTTAGGAGTCAGGGTTTCTTATACCGTGAGCATGCATTATGTATTCCTCAGTGTTCTATACGTGAATTGCTTGTTCGTGAAGCGCATGGTGGTGGTTTAATGGATCATTTTGGGGTCACTAACACGCTAGTTATGCTTAAATCTCATTTTTATTGGCCTAATATGCGTAGTGATGTCGCTCGTTTTTGTGATGCTTGCATTGTGTGGAAGTATGCTAAATCCAAATCCGCACCTCATGGTTTATACACTCTACTGCCTATTCCCACATCCTCTTGGACTGATTTGTCTATGGATTTTGTTTTGGGTTTTCCTCGTTCTAAGGGAGGTCATGATTCTATTTTCGTGGTTGTGGATAGGTTTTCTAAGATGACATTTCCTTCCTTGTCATAAAACGAATGATGCTACTTTTATTACTAGTTTGTTCTTTAAGGAGATTGTTCGTTTGCATGGTGTCCCGCGTACTATTGTGAGTGATAGGGATGTGAAATTCATTAGTCATTTTTGGAAATTTTTATGGCAACGTTTGGGTACTAAGTTATTGTATTCTTCTGCCTATCACTCCCAAACGGACGGTCAAACTGAGGTTGTTAATCGAGTGTTGGGTCAATTGCTTCATACTGTGGTCCAAAAGAACTTGCGTAATTGGGAAAATTGTTTTCCATATGTGGAATTTGTGTATAATCGGTGTAAACATTCTGCGACTCGTTTTACCCCTTTTGAGGTCGTATATGGGTTCAACCCCGATACTTCTTTTTCTTGGCTCCTTTGCCCGTAGGTATACAGGTTAGCTTGGATGGGGAGGCCAAGGCGGATTTGGTGAGAGAGTTGCACGTGCAAGCTCGTGAAAATGTAGAGAAAGCTACGGCTAGATACGTGAAGCAAGCCAACAAGGGACGCAAGGAGGTGATCTTTGAGCCAGGTGATTGGGTATGGTTACACTATCGCAAGGATCATTTTCCGAAGCGACGGAAGTCCAAGTTGCATCCATGAGGTGATGGTCCATTTGAAGTCTTGGAGTGATAAACAATAATGTCTACAAGATCGCGATTCCTGAAGATTGAGGCATTTCTAATTCCATCAATGTTGCTGATTTGATGCCCTTTGACAATCCCTACGATCTGAGGACAGATCCTTCGCAACCGGGAGGGAATGATACGATCCCTACAGAGGTTCCCGACCCGTTGGCCCCGATGCAGCCGATCGATCATCTAGTTATTCGAGACGGGCCGATGACATGGCTTCAGAAGAGAAGGATGCGTGATGCTTTGGACACGTTGATCATTGATATTTGTCACTAGCAAGCACAAGTGAAGCCGGACGACGAGCAGGCTATTTGTTGCGTTATTTATACTACGGAGCTCGGAGATCACGAGGATGGATTAGCTTGACGTCCACGATGTCGTTTATTCTCTATTATATTATTAGGATATTGTTGAGGATTATTTTGGTTATTTTTATAATTATTTAGGCGCCACTTTTGGCCTATTACCAAACTACCCTTATGATTTTATTCTTGTAGCCTATATAAAGGCAAACCTTTTATTTCATTAATTCAGATCATCATATTATTTTGACAAAAACTTCATCTTCTTCCTTAATCTGTGATTGATCAAGAACATCCCTTGCGAGTAAGTGATCTCTTTGTCATAGAGATTGCACCCCTTTCAAGAGCTTATCAGTGTTCTGAACAAAGCGTTGAGTTGTTCTTGGCCCTCCTCTGAGATCACGCTCGGTTAGGTTAGGGTTTCCGTTCTCATTGATCATTTAAATCGATCTCCAGGATCGTATCGCATCACTTAACCTACCAACCAACCAATAATTTTTAATGAATGTGTTGTGGGTGCAATCTCCTAAACTGGTCCCTAGGCGCTAATACCACAACCTAGTTACCCTATATTCGGTTCAACAATCCCCTCTATGGGATTTAATTGACCTAATAAGATGAAGAACTATGAGATGCTCCGCATCCACCGAGTTCACGGCTTAGCTAGATAAACCTTACCAACGAACAAGCTGTGAAAAACTCGACTAGTTCATGCATGGCAATCTTAAAATCCTAGTTCGCACACTCCCTCACAAAATACATTTATAAAGTTCGTGTGCGGAATCGTGAATTAGGTGATCAAATTAATTCAAGCATTAAGTTCAAATTTTAGGGCACAACAATTCAAAGATTCAATTTTTAAGCCCCACTCAACCCTAGATCATTGTTTAGACATCGATTTCGCGATTCCACCACATAATCTTGCTATTAAAAATCTAGCTATGCATAAGAACATGAACGAAACAAGAAATCGTAATTGATTGGGAAGAAAACATGATAAAAGATAATAACAATAAATTACCAATAACGTAGAAGCAATCTCCCAATTGGTTTGTCAATCCAAAGTGAAGAATTCGCAAAAAGAAACTAATAATCGTAGCAATTTGATGCAAGAATTTAACCTAAATCTATAGTTTTGGGGGAAGAAAAATCAAAAAAACTGAAAAGAAAATTATTGTATGAAATAGTGGTGAGAATTTGACATAATTTAGCTTTTATATAGGCCAAATTCGACCCAAAATAGTGGAAAACTCAGAAATTCGCGACTGCTGACATCATCCAGCACATTGCTGACATCATTGGCGCTGCCAGCAAAGCACATCTCAAGTAATTCGGCAATAACTTTGCGTCTAAGACTCCGATTTGTGTGATTCAAGTTGCATTGGAAAGCTCATTCAATTATCTAAAATTTTCCCAAAGAAAACGTTCACAAAAAATGCTTCTATGGGAGCTCAAAATGCTGATTAATTGACAGCAGTATAAAAACATCCACGACTCTTGATACGTTTCAACTCTTTAGTTTCCGTCTTTTATACCAAGAGTGAAAAACAGCCTTCTTCACACCCTAGGTGTGATACTTGCTGCTTTTTTTTCTAAATTTATTATTGTAAATGTTTCCTTTTTCCGAACGTCTGAACTTGAATCTCGTGTTATTTCCTCATACGAACTCCGTTTTGGACGATTTTCGTACCGTTGTGATCCTCGTCACGCCCTCTATCACGCCATTGTTAGGTGTAGTGCCCGGACGACAATTATCTAATTGGTTTTTTGACTGAATTAATAATTCATCTTATTATATGCATGTATGCTTATAATTACGACACTACTGAAAACCCTAAGTACATCGTTTATGTAATCGCATAAGTTAGTGTATGGCTATACACAAGAGGATTGAGTTAGTGAGATGTACTTAAAATTAACTTAGTCCGTAGCGTTTATTAATCTGAGTATGGGTCTCATGATTGATTTGCTATTAATGCTCCCAGAACACTTTAGGTGTGACAGTCTTATCCGGACTGTCGGTAATAGGGTACCTAATGGGGCATTTATATATGATGATAATCATATAAGGCTGGACCGATTTGATTTGAGTTCTCGATATAATTCCGTAATCGAGAAGTCTTATCGAATCACAAGATGATCATACATGGATTAATCTCAATCCTGATGTGATCACAGAAGACTGCTTAGAATATGGTAGGGTTTGATGTGTTTGTAAGGATCACTTCGTAGTATATGGTCCAACACTTCTCGTTGGCTCTATTCTAGGATGAGTGAGTAGCCTGTGCTATCACAGATATGGAATCCATTCCTTCCCTTGGGAAGTAGACAGACAGTTCCCTTATTTGTTAATCCTAGAAACTGATCGATCAGCCGAGTTCATATTATATTAGTTATGAACTAACTGATCACTAAGGGGTTAATGGTAAATAAGGATAATATGTTTCGAGAAGGGTTTATGGAAATATCCCGAATCGAAGTGAACAGTCTATGGAGGATTTATCCGTATGTAATGATTATATCAGTAGACACCTTATAACTCAAAGTTGAGTGTAAGTTTATATCTATATTCGGCAGAGTTCAATTTCGGGTTTATGGTGGTGTAATCCCGGAATTAATAGATTGAATATTATTGTTTGGTCTGACGGATAATTTTATTTAATTTATTGTAGCTACTGAGTATGGGTCCATGGTCCCCGACGTGGCTCATAACATAGCATATGTTTTCACGTCGTTTCACCTCCATTACAATTAAATAGTTGGATTGGACTATTTAATTGATATGTGGATTAATTTTTTAGTTGGACTAGATAATTAAATACTTGAAAAATAATTTTTTCGTGGACTCGGCCCAATGTGCCAAAAAATGCGCATGGACCTTTATTTAATTAGGGTGGGGCGCATTTTGTGATTAAATAATTATTAAGGAATTAGTTTTCTTGGATAATTATTTGACATGTGATTTATCTTTTATTTGTTAAATGATAATTCATGGAATATTAGATAATAATATTATTTATCCTAATTTGTTTGGGATAATGATTTTATTTATCCTAATATTGGATAATATATTTATTTATCCTAATTTGTTTGGGATATATATTATATTTATCTTATATTTAAATTAAGGATTAATCTAATAATTATCTCTTAATTATTTAATCGAGGACAAGGATTACTCTTTTATATAAAGAGAGTTCTCCTAAGCCTTATGACACAACACAATTTTCGAAAATATTGGGAGTAAATAAGCTTGGATTTTTCGGCTATAGTTCTTTGGGTTTGAGTTTTAGAAAACTTCGGGTTTTCTAAGGTAGCATATCAAGGAGGTCCGACGGTTTGAAACACCATCCACTTGGTGTTGCTTGGAGATACACGTTGGAAGACAGTGTCATCTTATTGGATCGAGTAGCATGGATTAGAGATTGTTCTTGACGTTTATACACCATAAACCGGTAAGCAATCTAAACCCCTTTGTAGGTTTAGATCTATTATTTTATGTATTTTGGTTGATTAGATCTAGATCTATACTATTCCGCTGCGTAATCGGGTGGATCTTGATCCATCCGGTGATATTAAATCCTACAAGTGGTATCGGAGCCTTTGATCTATCAATCAAAGTATATAATTTTATATCTAAGGAGTAGAATAACATGTGTAGATTGCTTTATTTTCTTTTTTTTTATGAATCGAATTTATCATGTTGAATGCCTTGTGATTGTTGTGGTTGAAGAGATGGATTGGGGTTGGTATCGTTTACCCGTAGATCTATTTTGTAGCTATTTTGATTAGTATCAATTGAGTATAGGATTTGTATTTAATTTTTCATGCAATCAAAAATAATGTAAAAGATAGCATCATTGTATTTTTTTTTTTGATGATCCGGGCTCGAAATATGAAGATCTTGGTGAAAGGATGAAGATCAAGAAGAAACCCAAGGTATGAACGAGGAGAAGCGGTTAAAACCTGTTTTTAATTAAAAATCTGCTCTGAGATTTTCTCTGGCGCTGAAAAGCGTCACTATAAGTCTGTTATGGCTAGGGCTTTTTTTTTTTTTTTTTTTTTTTTTTTTTTCTGGCGGCTCTATGTTTTTTTTTTTGGTATTAAACTTTTTTTATCTGCCGTATTGGCAATAAATAAGCAAAAAAAAAAAAAAATTTGGAAAAGAATTTATAACAGCCGATTGTAAAAAAAAATTGTTTTTATTATAAAAAGGGTTTTAATTATAATAAATTGGTTTTATTTAATGAAAAGGCCTTTTTCCTCTCGGGTGTTCGTGGTTCGTGATCCGGTGGTTCGAGTTCAAGATTCGAAGTTCAAGACTCGAAGATTAGATTAAGTTTTACTTTTCCTTAAAATATAGTTAGTCGGGGGTATCAACGATCCATCTTGGTGTTTACTTTTCCGTTATTTTTTTCGTGTATGATCGAAAATTGTATGACATAACCAGGAATTTCCATGACATGCATCTTCATGATTACACTCCAATGCATACACGTAGACATTTAATTTCGAATTAAATTAGGAGTGTATAACTCGATTAATTAGTTAACACACTTGTTTTAATTAATATGTGGTAGTTAATTAAAATTAAGTAACTAATATTAAAACCGAGGAACCGGGTTTTGTCAATCGTTACGATTTTAGTAATGGATTCTCGGTGAATCCACTTAGATAAATCGTTGAGTTTTTTCGGTAATGGCTTCTCAGTGAACCCAGAAACGAGATTATGCTTTGGTTGATAATTTAGAAATCGGAAAATCATAGTACATGAGTTCGGAAATGGTCTAACCATGGTTGGGCAAATTCAACCGAGCTTCGGCTCAATCGACTCCCTTTCCACGTGTGATATACGTTACAGTAGTTTGACAAGACTTAGCATAGCCGATAAGCCTTCGGGCTAAACGGGCCTTCTCTTGCCGGATTAACTTGAACTGTCACATATGTTCCAACGAATAAGACGGCGTATGCTTGCCTACCTAACCGACCCTGTTCGGAGTACTTTGATTTATTGTTTCTTATTGTCAAGACCGAAACCGTAATTAGTAAACCCACCATTTTTTCAAATTATTGAGTGGGAGCGGCGAAGGCGACAGCCGACCCCATGGCCTCTACCATAGGTGCAAGCACGTGAGAGAAGGGTGACACCTCGAGCCGCTTTGATTTCGGCCCCCTACGGATGGTGTTCACCCCTATCAAAATTCAAGGCTTGGTCTCTGAAAGGATAGGCTTTTGGGTATTCGTCGGGTCACTGACCGACCCTACAGCGGCATACTCGGGGCGTATTTTGAGATCTGATATAGTAGGTCACACTCTTTATGGATATTTTCGAAATATCTAGGCTAGAAAAAGGAAGGTAATCGATGATTAAGGTCCGGGATGTCTGATTCCCGTGAGATGTTCGATTCTCAAAGCTTAATCATTGAGAGAGAATGTCTCAGTTTAACCGTCACCTCTTTGACCTACCCTACGGCGGCACTGAGGTGCGATGTTAAATCCTTGGAATGGTAGGATAAACTTTTTATAGTTTATAATTCCTAAAATAAAAATCTAGTAGTGAAAATTTATTTTTTGAATTTAACTTTCTGTCATATTTATTTTACAACTAAATCTCTAGGCTACTAAACTATTTGTATTAAGACTTCATTAAAAATGTGGAAAGTAACAAGTATGTTGTGAATTTTCAATAAATGCAGTAAATTTTTCGGAAGAGATTTTTCCCTTGAGCCTTTAAAAACTTAAGTGACATAGTATAGGTATGTCACGGATGTCACTCGTGTTGAACGAGAGACGACCATACATAGTTTACAAAAGATGATATAGGACTATCAGAAATATTCATTTAGTGAATTTTAAAAGTGTAATTACCCAACAAATTTCTAAATTGAAAAATTGGAAAATCATATACATAAGGCGTTGCTAGTTAGACGGTATTTGGAACCGATAAACTAGTGGGAGCCTTAGCCTTATGATTTGTTGTTTTTCTGAATCAATAGAAATGTGTAATAGACTGCACATGATTTTCTCCATTTATTGGAAAAAACAAGAATAAAGCGTTGCTAGTTAGACAATATTTGGAACTGATAAACTAGTGGGAGCTTAGTTCTGGAGATTTTATAATCTTTGAAACATCATGAACACAGCATTTCTTGTTAGACAATATTTGGAACTGATAAACTTGTGGGAGCTTAGTTCTAGGTGATGTTCTAATCTTTGAAAAATCATAAATACAAAGTGTTGCTAGTTAGACGGTATTTGGAACCGATAAACTAGTGGGAGCTTTGCTCTTATGATTTGTTGATTAGAAAATCGAATAGTCCAAGCTAGTAACACTATCATTAGGCTTCCCACAGTTCAAGAGTAGTGTCTACTCAAACGAACTGCTAGTTCAAGACTGTTTCCATTTATGGAAAGTCGAGAATGGGAAAGAATGTTTATACGTGTTAGTCATCTAAACTAAGTTGTATTAAGGCTAAACCGAAAAATTACTAAATTGGAAATTAGAGAATAAGGAAAGTAATTTCGGATCACTGACCAATGCATCCTTAGAAATATTCTCAAAAGCTAAGTTCTTTGGAAGAACTAGGTTGCTTTGCATTAAACAATAAATAAAATAGACAACGGGCAATTATTTCAGATAGACTAGTGGCAGTAATATAAGGAAATGAATCACGGATTCAATTCTTGAGTATCACAGAAAATTCAATTTCTGTTTTCGGATTCGTTGGAACGAACGTATTCATTTTCAATAGGAAAATTTGTTTGTCTTATTGACGATAAATATAACATTTGTAGCATGAACCCAAGACTCGGACTTTTGTTTGATAGAGTTAGAACCACTTTGAAATGCTGAATAGGTATATGTAACATGCCTAAAAATATATAAACGCAAATGGTTTCCGTATTTCGATAAACGCTTCTTTCTATTCTATTAATTAGTGCATATTCCCTAAAGACAAGATCTGGAGACTGGCTTAGGGTGATTCCTATCTCCCAGTCAAAGGAACACTGTCTCAAAGGAACAATGACTAAGTTTCCTTTCAATCAGGAAAGGGTAATAAGTTTAAAGAAGTAACATAGCTTGTTCATAACAACCTTCGGGGTCATATGAAAGGTACAAGCTAGTGGGAGATTTTGAAGTAGTGACATCTTGTCTGACAACTATTCGAGACTCCGGTAAGTTTATCCAAAATATTTGGAGGAAATCTCTGATTTCACCAGAGATAGAGTATTCCATACTCTGAAATAGGGCATTGTGTAGTCTTCGGGACTGATGCTCGGCCTGCCTCCTAGTGAAATGTTTTCACTAAGGGATACACCACAAATTTACCTTACATACTTATTGATGTACTACGATACGCTGCTGAACTCATTTAAGATATTGGTTGCAAAATAACGGTTTACGTTGTAATGAAAAACCAAGAAGTCTACATAAATGATGCCTATGCATTTGTGGATAAGGAGTGAATTCGGTTCACCCCACTTCCACAAATATAGACATTTAGCACTTAGTTCTTGAAGGTAGGACTGGAAAATTTTGCGTACATGTTCAGAGCGTGAAATATCTTAATGTATTGAGTAAAGGTTGATTATAAAACTCGTAAAATTAGAGAATGATGGTTGTACTGTCACACTCGGTCTGATAGAGTCTATAAATAACAACCTTGGATCTTAAAGTTTTTATACTCAAGATGTTATTAACTGATTTGTTCAGTCCACGTCCAACACCGGCAGTTGGTGATAACACTAATAAAAACTACTAAACTAGATCAGTATATCAATCCACCCCGAACACAGTGGGAGTATGGTTTGTCCATTACCCATTGCAGGACCTTATGGTCTATAGGGTAGATTGATTGTAGGATGTAATATCGTCAGATGGATCAAGATCTACCCGATTACGTAGCGGAAAGTACAAGATCTAGATCTAACAACCAAGATACATGAATAAAATAGATCTAAATCTATGAGGGGGGTTAAGATTGCTTACCGGTTTATTGTGCATAAAAGCCAAGAACAATCCTTAATCCAATCCGAGCTAGTTGAGATCCTAGTTGAGAAGCCAAAGTCTTCCAACGTGTATCTCCAAGCACCACCAGGTGGATGGTGTTTCAAGCCGCCGGACCTCCTCGATATGCTACCGGAATAATTCCGGGGATTATCCCAACTCGAAACCCTAGTATAATAGCCGAAATCTCTAACCCAATATACTACCCAAAAGTCAAAAATTAAGTTGTGATTTTAGGCTTGGGAGAACCCTCTTTATATAGGAGAGTAATCATTGTCCTCCAATAATTTAATAATTAAGAGATAATTATTAGATTAATCCTTAATTTAAATATAAGATAAATATAATATATAACCCAAACAAATTAAGATAAATGAATATATTATCTAATATTCCACGATTTATCACTTAACAAATAAATGATTAAATCATACATTAAATAATTATCCAAGAAAACTAATTTCTCTCTAATTATTCAATCACAAAATGCGCCCCCCCTAATTGGAAATAGGCCACACGCATTTTTCATCACATTGGGCCGAGTGCACGAAAAATTTCTTTTCCGTGTATTTAATTATCTAGTCCAACTAAACAATTAATCCACATATCAATTAAATAGTCCAATCCAACTATTTAATTATAATTGAGGTGAAACGACGAGAAAACATATGCTATGTTAGGAGCCATGTCGGGGACCATGGACCCATATTCAGTAGCTACAATAAATTAAATAATATTATCCGTCGACCGAACAATAATATTCAATCTATTAATTCCGGGATTACACCACCATAAACCCGAAACTGAACTCTGCCGAATATAGATAACTTACACTCAACCATGAGTTGATAAGGTGTCCACTGATATAATCATTACATACGGATAAATCCTCCATAGACTGTTCGTTTCGATTCGGGATATCTCCGTAAATCCTTCTCGAAACCTCTTATCCTTATTTACCATTAACCCCCTAGTGATCAATTAGTTAATAACTAATATAATATGAACTCCACAGATCGATCAGTTTCTAGGATTAACAAATAAGGGAAATGCATGTCTACTTCCTGAGGGAAGGAATGGATTCCATATCTGTGATAGCACAGACTACTCACTCATTCCAGAATAGAGCCAACGAGAACTGTTAGACCACATACTACAAAGTGATCCTTACTAACACATGAAACTATACCCTAGTCTAAACAGTTGTCTGTGATCACCTCAGGATTGAGATTAATCCATATATGATCATCTTGTGATTCGATAAGACTTCTCGATCACGGAATTATATCGAGAACTCAAATCAAATCGGTCCAGCCCTATATGATTATCATCATATATAAATGCCCCACTAGGTACCCTATTACCGACAGTCCGGATAAGACTGTCACACCTAAAGTGTTCTGGGCGCATTATTAGCATATTAATCATAAGACCCGTACTTAGATTAATCAACGCTACGGACTAAGTTAATTTTAAGTACATCTCACTAACTCAATCCTCTTGTGTATAGCCATACACTGAGTTATGTGATTACATAAACGATGTACTTAGGGTTTTCAGTAGTGTCTTAATTATAAGCATACATGCATAAAATAAGATGAATTATTAATTCTGTCCTAAAACAATTAGATAATTGTCTTTCGGGCACTACACCTAACAATCTCCCACTTGCATGAAAGGCAAGTGGATTAATTGTTTTAGAGCACACCCTTATTTATATCTATAACATTGATGGCCTATAGTCCTTTGTGGGCTGTACAGGATCCTGATCATAGATGTTGGTTTAAAAGCCATAACCCTGTGAATGGAGTTTGATACTCCAGTTATGTTGAATGGAGTATCTCAGGCCCAGTGGGAGTAATTGGAACTACACGGAGAAGAGTCGAATGAATAGGAAAGTTTAACTTTCAATGCAAAGCTGAGTAATTTAGGGGTGATTTCCTAAAAGATAGAGAGTTAACCAGGCCGTGATCTCTCTTACAACTCAGTCTTGCTTGATTACGTCAGAAAGCGGGAAATAGGGGTGATTCCTTAAGACTTCCTTGCCGAACAACGAAATCTGAATTCATTTAGAACAGAAGGGTTTTAGCTAAGAACAAATAACGGATTCGTTACAAAGCTGAAAATAGGGGTGATTCCCTAAGACCTTTTTGCGAGACTAAGTGTATCTTAATTTATTCATAAAGAACCTTTGGTAGGATGCCTGCCATAGCTTATATCCTTTGGGGATTAAAGCAAACCTCTAGGTCATTTCAAAGTCATATATTTTAATATGTGGACTTGACCAGAATGTTGATAAGTCTTTCGTAGACTGGGCATCAATATTAGTAAAGTAGTATATAGATTAGTGTTTGTGAATGGTAACACTGAAACAGTTGGAAACAACATGGGTGTGTTATCTGAAGTCAGAGTCTGACGTGCCATCAGGATTCACTCTTAAGGATTTGATTCGCTCAAATTCACGAGAATCGATCATTGGCAATGTTGAAATAGTGTCCTAAACCCAATCGGGTTGGACCGGATCCGACCGGGTCGGATCATTTCTACTATTTCTTTATGTTTATGCATATATTAAATGGCTTTTCAGTTGTCATATATATGTTCTTTTAAAGAACCAATTATGAATTGTTATATGATGACGTCATTAGTATTAAATTGTGATAGAGAAACCATGATAGGCGATTATGGTTGATGAGATCTCTAATCACTTTAATAAGTTTGATACTTAAATGTCTCTAGGCTGATGTACAATTAAACAGGGCATTAATAGTATAAACAGACTAGCACGTATTAGATGTCTTCTGTCTTTAGGGCAGGGATAGATCTCGTCTATCGAAGTGTAGAGACACTTGGATTGTACGTGGACGTGTATTAGAGAATGCGTACGTTAGACTGACCCACTTACACGGATAAGTGTCACACTATGTGGCGGTTGTGTAATTATCCTTTGGACCGGAGTCTTCATGGCATCACGGTGTGGATTGTCATGCTTTGACACTATTGAGGTTTCCTCTAGCCACGGGGCGATCATGCGGTAGTGATTGGGTATGATCTTTGAAGCATCACGGAGTATACATGATTGGTCGAAATGCAGGAATCGCGTATCCTATGATTGGGATCGAATATCCGAAATGGCCTTCTTATAAGGAATGTCTTACTCTCGTGAATCTTTGCAAAGTGGGAGTAAACGAGTTACTTGAGAGAGCATGATATCCAGTTATAAGATATGGTCGTTGATGTTTTGACACTTTCGACTAACGACCGTATGGATATTATTACAATGATAGGATTGTAAGTTACACGATAGCTGCTTTCACATTAAAGGTAGTAGTCATTGCATTTGACTCTTCCGATGATTGGGGTCACGGTGTGTTGCTAGGCGCTATCCCGTGATCGTTAGGGCATGAAGGGCATTTTCGTAATTTTCACTTTGTGTCTACGGCCAACATATTCGGAAGCCTATCGGGTCACACACATATGAACACCTAGTCGGATTAAAATGTGGTTATAGTTGATAACCAAATAAGGAAAGTTTATCTCGAGACTATAAAGGTTATAGTGGTAAATTAATATGGTGGTATTTATTTATTATGAATAAATTAAATGCAAGATATTAATAATATAATATTAATTAAAGAATATTCCGGATGCCAGTTTATTGGCTAAGGTGGCACAATTTGTGTGTGTATATGATACACTTGGATTGTGCAATTTAATTAATAGTATTACCAAATATTAATATAAGATATTAATATATATATATATATATATATATATATATATATATATATATATATATATATATATATATATATATATATCTAAAAGTTGGCGCCGAAATTTGTGTGTTTGGTTGACACACGTGAATGCCAATCAAGTTGGTCATGTTTCAATGTTTTGATATAATATATAGATTTATATGTGTTATATATATATGTGATATATACACATGTGTAAATTGATTTATGGTAATAAAATAAAGATAGTCAATATTAGATATTGACAATATCTTGGGAATATTCAATATAAGATATTGACAATATCCTAGATTTATTTAATATGAGATATTATAATAAATGAGATAAATCAATCAATTATATTTTCCTTATTTTATTGGAAAAATGTTTTCTTCTCCTCCACTCTGCTAAGAGGCGCCACTTCCATTATAAATAGGAGGTGGGTGTCAAACTCTTTTGTACATCATAATTCCAAGAGCTAATAGTTCTTGGTAAAATAGAGAGCATCCTATAGAGAGTTGGAGAGAGGGGAAAAAGGCCGGTCTAGCAACCGGAGTTTTCCAATAGCAATCCATGATGGGATTCCGGCGGGCTGTTCGTGTGGACTAGCGGTAGAGGCCGAACACTTGGGCGGCTCTATGCAGAACTACTCTCCTTAGACGGTCAAAGCGTCGATCTTTTAGATCAACCAAGGTAACCACCGTCTACTACTTGTTTTTTTATTGCTTAAACGAAGTCGATCTTGGGTCGATAGGAAATAAATTTTTGAATTCCGCTGCGTTCCCGCGTAGATTTCCTAACAGTGGTATCGGAGCGAGCTTCGAGCTTAAGCAATAAGCATGTTAATTCGCATAGTTAATTTTATCGTTTAAATCACGTAATTAAAAGATGAAAGATTTTTTTATTCACAAATGTGATACATGAAAAGAAAAAAAAAGGAGATCGGGTGGTGCTCGGCCGACTGGCGGCGGCACCACCACCGGCGCGGTCGGGTCGGCGGCCGGCGGCGAGCGACTTCTTGCCGTCGATCGGTTGACCGGTCAATGCTGGCGGATCTCCAAATTTTTGTTTTGTGTATTTTGTGATTCAATATGGTTCATAGTTGTGATTGTTAATTTTCTTTTGTTTAGTTGTGTCATGTGACTAACCAATGGTTCAAATAGTTTGGGCCATTGAGATGCCACATGGCATTAAAATAATAATGGTATTTCCAAACTTTGTTTGGAATAGGCCTAGGCCCTTTTCAAATATTTGATTTGGGAAAAGGCTGAGCACAGCAGCTTCAAAATTTTGATTTTGGAAAGTGGCTGAGCTTAAACTAAAATTATTTGGCCTTTCCAAATATTTGATTTGGAATAGGCTGCGCCATTTCCAAATATTTGATTTGTAAAGGCCAGGCTTGCCACTTTCAAAATTTTGATTTTGGAAAGTGGCCAGTGCCTAAGACAAATTTGGTTTAGAAACCAAAAGCGTCCCTTTGATTACGAATCTAAAGGAAAGAAACAAAAGAGAAATAATTTTAATTTTGATTTATTTTGGAATAGTTCTAATTAATTAAAATTAAAATTAAAATCGGTTTAAAATTAATCGTTAATTTTATTTTAGATTAAAATCATTTAATTAATTAAATCTTAATTAGTTAATTGATTGGATAAAATTATTTAATAGATTAAATGTTAATTGATTAATTAAGGCGCAAGTAGTTAAATTTTAATTTTATCTTTTTCATAAGATGTTATTGTATGCATTAGATATAGTAGATATAATATGATTATATGGACCCGATTGATCATGGACTCAACCGATATGATAGATGTGAATGATTTAATTTTTACATTGGTTTAAAAATTGTCCTAGGCCATTATGAAGAACGTGACCTAGTTTATTTTTGCATTTATCCCATTCCCATTAGCTCCTTCCGTAAAGCGGCGGGTGTATTTATTTTATTCGATAGAATTAAATGTAACAAGAATGAAGCGAGAAGATGGAGACCAAAGAAAGACGAAAATAAAGATCCCATTGGAGAATGGAGTATTAAAGATCCTATTGGCGGTTGCAACTACCCTTAGATTGTGACACGCGGTTTAAATCGGCTTGTATTCGAAACGCACATAGGAAAATTCCATGATCATACCGGTTACTTTACGCATTTATTTATTTTGTTCTTGTATTTATTTTATATGATACGATAGATGCATGACTAGGCACGATCTAGATAAATGTGTAGGATGTATGTCTATATAGATAGATATATTTGATGAGACCGTAATTAAAATTAATTAAGTGAATTAATTTACGTAAATACTTCCACAACGAAAATCAAGTCGAAAATTGTCTCCCGATATTATAGCGACGGTGAAGAGCCTTTGTTCGGATCCAATCGATCGGCCTCGCGTCGAGTTGACCTACCACGGGTATATCGTCGTTATTGAGATATGATCGTATGAGATCTCGTGAATATTGGGTTATGACTTGACTAGAGTATTGCGGTGATTGGCCTCGTCGGGACCGTCTTATTCTAGAGGCAAGGGTTGACTACCACATAAAGATGTGAATTGTCAAAGAGTTGACTAGTCAACCACCAAGAGTCACATAGAGATGTGATTGGTAAGAGTTACATACCTTCGAATTATTCCGGTTGATCGGCCCTCGTCGGGAATCGGGGTAACCGAGATGGGATCTTGGCCACTAAAGAATTTTGAAAGATTCTTGAAAGTCAATTGGGAGTAGTTGACTAGTGGGAGCAAAATCATAAATCAAAAGACCATTTTTGATTTTGCGTGTATAAACAACAACACTCTTTTATTTTCATTTTTATGTTGTAGTTTTAGTAAACTTTATATTTATGTTTTATTCTCGAATAGTAAAACTAAATTATGACTGTTAATTTTGAGAAACGTTCTCAAATATGGTTAAGTAATTTTAATCCTTTTAAAATAAGCAATGACATGAGCCATCCCGTTATAGTAGTTAGAGACAAGGAGATTACATAATTGATGCAGTTCTCCGAGACTTTAATTATTAATGAAAGTGGAAGCTCATGATGTGATTAAATCATTTGAAATAAGTTTCAACGAATTAGTCATATATTGGATACGATCCAAGATGATCATTCAGTCATACGATGACAATTAATTCAAATGTTGGATAAGAATGACCACATATAATTTTGGAAAGGTTGTTTTCAAAATTGTAAGATTTAAGTATCGACTTAATTCTATCATTGCTTAAAGGTTAATTAAATAATCAATGTTTTGAATACGATTCAAAAGGTTAAATAAACTATTTAATAAACTTTAGATTTTCTTTATGAAAGGAAATTGAAGACATAGCTCTTGTGATCTTTCTTAAGAAACATTTCTCAAGTGCTTAAAGGATTAAAAAAGAAAGTTAGGGCATGTGCTCAAATAGAGAACTTATTGAAGTTTCTATTCTAGGCAAGTGAGTTGAGATAAATCTGTCTAAGTTCAAATTCAACTCTAAGATATATGACATCTTACGAGTGTGATTAAATTAGAAAGGTTAAAACAGATATGGAAGGTGAAGCAAACGTTGTAACACTTACCACATTCTGGATCTAGTAAACTGATAAAGGAACTAAATAAATGTTATTATGTTCCGGTTCTTATGAAGAACATACTTTCAGTTATTTGTTAGGATATAGTAGACATATTCAATTGTAAAGAATAAATGTTATTCCGATAAAGTTGAAAGGTCACTGAATCTAACATACTAGATTGATGTCACTATATGAGATCTCAACTAAATATTTGTATGGCTGTTATCCTTGATATTTGTAGTTGTTCTAGATGTTGATTCTCTGGAAGAGAAGCGTGTAATTAAACGTCATTCTGATGATGTTAAACCATATGATTATGAATCATGTGGGTTATGCGTATCTTATCTAAAGATGACTAAAATACTATTTTATGAAAAGGTTATAAAAAATCTAGAAAATTGTCTAAAGCCTAAACATACCGATGTTTGTTGGCTTGTGACAATTAATGCCACAAATAATTGTTTGTTAATCTCTACGACTATTTTTGGAATAGTCAAGTGTACTCGATGAAGTGCATAATTGGAAAGCCCGAAAAGTTCGAGCGAAGATGCATTTAATATGAGATTGATGAGCTACTTAGGAATTAATCTTCAATTGGATTGAAGTAATTAATACACGAAGGGTGTTTCGAAGTCGTGCTGAAAGGGAATAAGATTCTCCTTGAAGGATACCATCTTTAGGATACATGAATTAGATTGTGTTCCCAAAATGGAAACAACACTTTATATGATAAAGGTGTGACACAAGCCATGCGAAGTATCCCTTACCCGTTTCGGGATAGTGCCCTTATACTTAACCTAGTTCCAAAGAATAAAGGTTGAATATATTCCATATTAGATATGGAAGAGGATAATGTCGAATCTATCTTAACCGATGATTTGAAGTTGTCATAGGCAAAGCCAGAAAGGCTTGGAGCCTAGTACGACATATGCAACTTTGTGGAAATATCTTAGCAAGTACGCTAGTTATCATTTACTCGTCTGCGGAGCAAAAGGTGTTTGTCTCCAAACATGCTGTCTTCTAGAGGAAGTGTTTCTTCCAAAAGAAATAGTGGGAGTGAATTAGATCTCAAAAGAGTTTGAGAACCACAAAGATACATTCAACCATTGGAACATGAAGCGAGACGCCTTGCATAGCAATGAGGTGTATAACACTTGCTTTCAGTGCACACAAAGTTCATAAGTCTGTGGATAACCTTAAAGCTCGAAAAATTTCTTTGGTATGTTCATCTTGATGAATGAATATCTCACGACTTATGAAAGAATATTTGAAAGGCAAGATTGAGAGATATGGCCAGAGCCATAATATCTGAATTAGATTCCATCAGTGACAACCAGGTTATGAGCCTAGTCTGTCATACCTGGAGGGAATGTCCCTGTAAGGCTGAGCCATTTCTATTCGAGACTATGCTTGTTATAACCGTATCCTGGCTATATGATAGTGTTGAAGGCGTTGGGCGAGCGACTCGATGTTCATCGAGACGATAACATGATAGGTAAGCCCACGAGATCCATTTATGGACTCAAACAAGTTTCTCTAGACAATTTCTTTGTTTGATAATCAAAGGAGTTTGGTTTAGTCAAAAGAAGGATATGCCCATGTGCAAGATGGATAGTGGGAGTGTGTTATGATTTTTGAGTAAGGTATTGGATATCTCTCTCAAGAATTATCACCCCATGTCACAGTCAATTAATGTTTGGTAGTTCAAGCTCTTTACGAAAGCACTTGAATTGGCAGTTCTTAATTTTGGAAATAAGAATCTATAGCGATAGATTTAACTCCTGTTAGATTATAGTTTACCTATATAGATGTGATGCTAAAAAGAGTTTAGCATAGATCGCGATAGGGATACTGCTGGCCAGTGTTCTCAAGATCTATCCGTGTTAAGACGTTGGTCCTAAAGATAAGGTGAAAGATGATGATTATGGAAGGTTTTCTATGCTACTGCGATGGGAACCATCATAAGAGACATGCCAGTTGTTCATAGTCCTTGAAGTGTCATGAGCAAGTATGGAATTAAATCTGGTGAATGTCGAGAATATCCTTAAACAAGTTAAGGAAAGTTTCCTAGTTTATTGAAACTTGGAATTAAATAAACGTAGATATCTGAGGCGTATATCACGAGTCTTATGAAGGCGAGTGGGAGCTACTGATGGGTTTGCGATCACTTTGAATAAGTGATACAGTGAGTGGAAATGTTCTTAGCGATGGGTCACTGTAAATTCTACAACTAGGCCAAAACACAGTAGTGCCTTAGAGGCGCAGCGGGAGCAGAACATGGATCTAGAAGGTTCATTCCTGAACCTTGTGCGGTTCTTCCACCTTTTCTATATAGCTGATATAGTAAGTGGATTCATTGCTTGAAGCAAGGACTAGGGTCTCGTCAGAGATTCGTGTGTGTGTTGAGGCGGTTCCTTTGACTTGGTCATTTGGAACATGATATGAAGATAGTATGAGTCCTCACGGATAGCGATCCGTTTACGGCCAGGGCTGATTGCAAGTATTGCATGAGATTTTTGTGTTTCAACTTGGTCTTGTGTGTGCGAGTGATTGGTTTTAGGCCAAGTGGGAGATTGTTGAAATAGTGTCCTAAACCCAATCGGGTTGGACCAGATCCGACCGGGTCGGATCATTTCTACTATTTCTTTATGTTTATGCATATATTAAATGGCTTTTCAGTTGTCATATATATGTTCTTTTAAAGAACCAATTATGAATTGTTATATGATGACGTCCTTAGTATTAAATTGTGATAGAGAAACCATGATTGGCGATTATGGTTGATGAGATCTCTAATCACTTTAATAAGTTTGATACTTAAATATCTCTAGGCTGATGTACTATTAAACAGGGCATTAATAGTATAAACAGACTAGCACGTATTAGATGTCTTCTGTCTTTAGGGCAGGGATAGATCTCATCTATCGAAGTGTAGAGACACTTGGGTATGCGTGGGCGTGTATTAGAGAATGCGTCGTTAGACTGACCCACTTACACGGATAAGTGTCACACTATGAGGCGGTTGTGTAATTATCCTTTGGACCGGAGTCTTCATGGCATCACGGTGTGGATTGTCATGCTTTGACACTATTGAGGTTTCCCCTAGCCACGGGGCGATCATGCGGTAGTGATTGGGTATGATCTTTGAAGCATCGCGGAGTATACATGATTGGTCGTCTCAGGGAATCGCGTATCCTATGATTGGGATCGAATATCCGAAATGGCCTTCTTATAAGGAATGTCTTACTCTCGTGAATCTTTGCAAAGTGGGAGTAAACGAGTTACTTGAGAGAGAATGATATCCAGATTATAAGATACGGTCGTTGATGTTTTGACACTCGACTAACGACCGTATGGATATTATTACAAATGATAGGATTGTAAGTTACACGGTAATCGTTTCACATGAAAGGTAGTAGTCATTGCATTTGACTCTTCCGATGATTGGGGGTCACGGTGTGTTGCTAGACGCTATCCCGTGATCGTTAGGCACGAAGGGCATTTTCGTAATTTGCACTTTGTGTCTACGGCCAACATATTCGGAAGCCTATCGGGTCACACACATATGAACACCTAGTCGGATTAAAATGTGGTTATAGTTGATAACCAAATAAGGAAAGTTTATCTCGAGACTATAAAGGTTATAGTGGTAAATTAATATGATGGTATTTATTTATTATGAATAAATTAAATACAAGATATTAATAATATAATATTAATTTACACATGTGTATATATCACATATATATAACACGTATAAATCTATATATTATAATAAATGAGATAAATCAATCAATTATATTTTCCTTATTTTATTGGAAAAATGTTTTCTTCTCCTCCACTCTGCTAAGAGGCGCCACTTCCATTATAAATAGGAGGTGGGTGTCAAGCTCTTTTGTACATCATAATTCCAAGAGCTAATAGTTCTTGTGTAAAATAGAGAGCATCCTATAGAGAGTTGGAGAGAGGGGGAAAAGGCCGGTTTAGCAACCGGAGTTTTCCAATAGCAATCCATGATGGGATTCCGGCAGGCTGTTCGTGTGGACTAGCGGTAGAGGCTGAACACTTGGGCGGCTCTATGCAGAACTACTCTCCTTAGACGGTCAAAGCGTCGATCTTTTAGATCAACCAAGGTAACCACCGTCTACTACTTGTTTGTTTATTGCTTAAACGAAGTTGATCTTGGGTCGATAGGAAATAAATTTTTGAATTCCGCTGCGTTCCCGCGTAGATTTCCTAACAGGCAATCCCATCCATTCACCTGGTTAAGATATTCTTGCATTTATGCAACATTCGACGATGTAGTCTACCCTACCTCTCAGGAATGATTATCTAAACCTGTGGATGAATACTAAATGTGATGTTTAGTGAATCCTCAAGTCTCTTCGGGAGAATGAGGAATAATATGCTAGTATATTCTGGTGCAAACTAGAATATAAGTGATAACACTGATTCTGGCTTTAGGTCGGATTAAGGATGATCGTTAAGTAGATCTTGTCCTCAGTGTTGACTCAAAGGCATATTGAAAGTGTACCACTGGATTAGATGGAAATGCGACGTTTCGATCCCAAATATTGACCCAAGCCGCCAACCTACCTGATCAGTGTACAAAGTCACATGGTGTTCAGATTCTAAGTACGTGCCGGGTCACTGACCTACCCTGCGGCGGAACACTCTGGTCGTGCTTGGTAGGATGACTTACTAAGATGCGCTTGTAGGGTACATATTAGAGGGATACATCTCACTTGTTTTGAGCAAGTGGGAGAATGTTGTAGATATAGATATAAAGGGGTGTGCTCTAAAATAATTAATCCACTTGCCTTTTGTGCAAGTGGGAGATTGTTAGGTGTAGTGCCCGAAAGACAATTATCTAATTGGTTTTATGATAGAATTAATAATTCATCTTATTATATGCATGTATGCTTATAATTAAGACACTACTGAAAACCCTAAGTACCTCGTTTATGTAATCACATAACTCAGTGTATGGCTATACACAAGAGGATTGAGTTAGTGAGATGTACTTAAAATTAACTTAGTCCGTAGCGTTTATTATTCTGAGTACGGGTCTCATGATTAATTTGCTATTAATGCACCCAGAACACTTTAGGTGTGACAGTCTTATCCGGACTGTCGGTAAGGGTACCTAGTGGGGCATTTACATATGATGTGGACCGATTTGATTTGAGTTCTCAGTATAATTCCGAAATCGAGAAGTCTTATCGAATCACAAGATGATCATGTATGGATTAATCTCAATCCTGAGGTGATCACAGAAGACTTCTTAAAATAGGGTAGGGTTTGATGTGTTAGTAAGGATCACTTCGTAGTATGTGGTCCAACACTTCTCGTTGGCTCTATTCTAGGATGAGTGAGTAGTCTGTGCTATCATAGATATGGAATCCATTCCTTCCCTCGGGAAGTAGATAGACAGTTCCCTTATTTGTTAATCCTTGAAACTGATCGATCGGCCGAGTTCATATTATATTAGTTATGAACTAATTGATCACTAGGGGTTAATGGTAAATAAGGATAATATGTTTCGAGAAGGGTTTATGGAAATATCCCGAATCGAAGTGAACAGTCTATGGAGGATATATCCGTATGCAATGATATATAAGTGGACACCTTATAATTCAAAGTTGAGTGTAAGGTTATATCTATATTCGGCAGAGTTCAGTTTCGGGTTTATGGTGGTGTAATCCCGGAATTAATAGATTGAATATTATTGTTCGGTCTGACGGATAATTTTATTTAATTTATTGTAGCTACAGAATATGGGTACATGGTCCCCGATGTGGCTCCTAACATAGCATATGTTTTCTTGTCGTTTCACCTCAATTATAATTAAATAGTTGGATTTGACTATTTAATTGATATGTGGAATAATTGTTTAGTTGTACTAGATAATTAAATACATGCAAAATAATTTTTTCCTGGACTCGGCCCAATGTGTCAAAAAATACGCATGGACCTTTATTTAATTAGGGTGGGGCACATTTCGTGATTAAATAATTATTAAGGAATTAGTGGATAATTATTTGACATGCGATTTATCTTTTATTTGTTAAATGATAATTAATGGAATATTAGATAATAATATTATTTATCCTAATTTGTTTGGGATAATGATTTTATTTATCTTTTATTTGGAATAAGGATTAATCAAATAATTATCTCTTAATTATTAAATCATTGGAGGAGAAGGATTACTCTTCAATATAAAGAGAGTTCTCCCAAGCCTTATGACACAACACAATTTTCGAAAATATTGGGAGTAAATAAGCTTGGATTTTTTGGCTATAGTTCTTTGGGTTTGAGTTTTAGAAAACTTCGGGTTTTCTAAGGTACCATATCAAGGAGGTCCGGCGGCTTGAAACACCATCCACTTGGTGTTGCTTGGAGATAAACATTGGAAGATGGTGGCATCTCATTGGATCGAGTAGCATGGATTAGAGATTATTCTTGACGTTTATACACCATAAACCGGTAAGCAATCTAAACCCCCTTGTAGGTTTAGATCTATTATTTTATGTATTTTGGTTGATTAGATCTAGATCTATGCTATTCATTTGCACATGTCGGGTGGATCTTGATCCATCCGGTGATATTACATCCTACAGCCATATCTATAAAAAACCAAAACACATACCCAAGCATGAGAAATTCTAATAAAACGCACACAATTCACCCAAATATATGGAGATTTCAGACGTAAACGCCATATCTTCTCGTGATTCAATTCGTCGTGAAATGTGCCTATAAAAATACTTAACTACCCCAAAATCACATCGAATAGGCTACAAATAGAGGGTAAAATGCAGCCTAAATTATAGCAAAGTTGACTCTCATCAACTACCTCTCACTTAGCGTTTGCTCGCCCTCGAGCAAATCAAGCGATTCAAATATAAATCATGAGGTCAATGTTGCGATCATATGGGAAACCAAAAATATCCAATGAGTATAAACTAGTCAACGAGCAAATATACACGAGCCAAAATGTATCTCATCATGGAAACAGAATGTGTGTGTGTGCATAGCTTCTCAATCATTATAATAATCGACCGGTTCAGATTATAAATGCATGACTAATGGTGTTACACCATAGGCTTATACTTCATAAGCATCTCCATTAATCGAGGTCAAATCAAGGCTACCTAAGGTCAGGTAGGACTTGTAAGGTTGTAACGTTATGCTAGGGACGGGGCTAATAGAAAGGATAAAAGAGATATCGAAAGAGAAAAACGAGTGAGCCTAATCAAAACGTCTTGAATTTTCCTTGTACTTCACCTCCTTCATAGCCTGATGTAGCAAAAATTCTCCTTCTTTATTTCTCAAATCCTAACATATCTTAATAAAAACTCATCCCACCAAAGTCTCTTTGGAAGAATTAATACATGGCATTCAACAAGCAATCTTTGAGTCAACTTTATTCATCACTTTATTCAACTTTTGTAACTTTGTTTTTGGATTTTCTTTTTTCTTTTTTTATTCTTTTTTTTACAGACCAAACACCAACATACATTGCTACCCCTTCTCATTCGTAGTACAAAAGATTCACCCAACACCATAACTTGATACACATCTTCGCCACCCCACACTTGTGCTAGCAAGTGTGCCCAAAATAAGATTAAAAATCACTCGTAGGGTGCCAAAGAAACGTAGACCACAAATAATGGCTAAGGGTCAGTAATTATGGTTTATCAACGAATGGCTAAGTTCGGGTTGGGGTCTAACCACCCTACCAAGGCTTAGAGGGGTTTCTGTGGAAATTATGTATAGGGTTGGCTATTTGGCTATAGTCGGGTCAAACAAATGCCAGGACCGTCATCCCTTAATCTACCAAGATTGACCTTTCTATTTCGCCTTGAAGTTAATGGTATAAGTTCTAGGTAACAGATTAATGTCTATGGCATCTACAATCATTCACTAACCAACCACAAATAATGAAAGAAAAGCTATTACGTGCAAAAAAAAATTCCATTTCCATAACGAGACAAAGGTTTGGCTCGCATGTATTCAATCCTTGACTAATAATTAACCAAACAATACCATGACTCACATTGTATTCGCAACATCAAAACTATGAAAAATTTAAATAATGGTTCAATTTTTACTCAAATAAACCAAACACCAAGCATATAACGTATTCAATGTATAAACTTAAAGCACAGAGTGAGGTGAAACTAAGTCTACCACCCCCACATAAAACAGAACACGGTCCTCGGTGTGTGAGTGATAAATTAAAGAAAGAAAGTCTTTGTTGAACCAGAAAATGGGCGCAACCATGCAATGTGACAACCTCCAATGTATCTCCCAAGGTACCTGTGCAATCACAACATAGAACCAAAGAATCCACTACGAAAAAAGGCTGGTATTGTAAGCGTAGGTAAGCACAAGTATGGAGATGTATAACATATAAAGTATTGATTATCACAAAGCATGAAACAAAATTCGAGATGTGTGGTCGAATTTTCATCACACTTCTAAAAAAACAAAACTAAAAACCTAAGAAAAAGTGGGTTGCCTCCTATAAGCGCTTTTGTTTATTTTCGTTGGCTCGAGTTATTAAGAAACTAAAAAAAGACAAAGAAGCATGAGTGAAAAGAAAAAATACAAACTACCTAAAACATTGTAAGTTTAAAGTCCTTAGTT
The DNA here is from genome assembly GCA_026214975.1 of Gentiana macrophylla. NCBI lineage: Eukaryota > Viridiplantae > Streptophyta > Magnoliopsida > Gentianales > Gentianaceae > Gentiana > Gentiana macrophylla. The sequence continues at coordinate 66,406,799 of CM047811.1, forward strand.
CGACTTTCTACCCCTACTTATGCTAAGGATAGTTATACCAAATGAGAGAAAACCGTTGCTTCTCCATACACAAATCATAGGAATTGAGCACCCTCTCGAAATGGGAAAATAGAAACAAGGGGCACAATCCCCTCCACCAAGATTGGTTCAAGAAATTCATCGTGCAACACAACGATTTCACTTTCCCCGAAACAGAGCATATGCCAATTAGGGGTGATTCAAGCACCACGTAATAACAAGTTGGATCAATAAAAGCATCCAAAGACTCAAAAGGACTCACCTCTACCTATGTCTCAATAGGGCTCAGTGAAGAGGGAATTGAAAATTCAATGGGAGCATCACTCATACCTTCTTCATGGCATTCCTCATGCGTGATTACCTCAAGGAGAGACGGTGGAGATTGAAAACCTTGTTCTTCTTTAATGCCCCTCTCAAGCCTCCTCTTCTCAACCAACTGCCCTACCCGGCTTTCTAGATCAACCACATCAGATTCCAAGCATTGTTTTGGGATTCTTTCAATTCTTTTAGATCTCGTCTAAACTCTTGGTTAAACTCTCTTAGCTCTTGGTTGGGCTCTTTAAGTTCTTGGCTAAGTTGCTCCAACAAAACCTCAGTTGTGCTCTTCGGTGGTGGAGTAACCTGTGGCAGCTGTGAGTATTGAGGATAGGTGTTAGGGTGCTGAAACTGAGAACCTGGAGGATACTCCCACCCATTGTTGTACGGTGATGTGTACGGGTTGAACTAATAATATGGTTGTATTCCAAAACCCATAACACCAAAATTAAATCCTCCAAATGAGTGGGGGAAGTAGCCTCATTGGCCATAAGGATCCATACTCTGCAATTCATGGAAAACAACAAGAACACAATCAAGGTATCAAGTCACTACCACTACCAGAGTAGGTGTTGTGACTCTTCAACAAAACATCAAATAAACAAATAATTAAAAAAAACACCTAATCCTAAATACTCCAGTGAGTTACTAATATCGACCGTTTCCCCGCCAGCGGAGCCAGAAAACTTGATGGCCAAATTATAGTAAACCAACTTTAACTGGCAGAGTACCGGGTCGGTTGTACTACAACAAATGAGCAATGTCGTATCCCATGATGAATCAATCAAGTACCAATCATGGTCGTATTTAGTTTATGCTCACAAATGATGTGAAAGTAGTTATAACTAAGCAAATAAAAATGATAAATTTAAATAGTATGATAAACGAAATAGTTAAACTATGGTAAAAAAACACTACTCTTAACACCTTTACCGAATCACTAGGGATGAGCCTTAACCTACCAACCAACCAATAATTTCTAATGAATGTGTTGTGAGTGCAATCTCCTAAATCGTCCTCAGCGCTAACACCACAACCTAGTTACCCTATATTCGGTTCAACAGTACCCTATATGGTATTTAATTGACCTAATATGATGAAGAACTATAAGATCTTCCGCATCCACAGAGTTCACGGCTTAGCTAGAAAAACCTTACCAAGGAACAGGTTGGGAAAAACTTGACTAGTTCGTGCATGACAATCTTAAAATCCTAGTTCGCACACTCCTTCGTAAAATACATTTATAAAGTTCGTTCGTGTGTGGAATCGTGAATTAGGTGATCAAATTAATTCAAGCATTAAGTTCAAATTTTAGGACACAACAATTCAAAAGATTCAATTTTTAAGCCCCACTCAACCCTAGATCATCATTTAGGCATCAATTTCGCGATTTCATCACATAATCTAGCTATCAAAAATCTAGCTACGCATAAGAACAAGAACAAATAAGAAATCATAATTAATTGAGAAGAAAACATGATGAAATATAAGAACAATAAATTATCAATAACGTAGAAGAAATCCTCCAAATGGTTTGTCAATCGAAAGTGAATAAATTGCAAAAAGAAACTAATAATCATAGCAATTTGATGCAAGAATTTAACCTAAATGTATAATTTTGGGGGAAGAAAAATCTAAAAAAACTGAAAAGAAAATTATTGTATGAAGTTGTGGTGAAAATTTGACCTAATTTGGCTTTTATATAAGCCAAATTCGAACCAAAATAGTGGAAAACTTCGAAATTCGAGACTACTGACATCATCCAAATAGACATTCGACACATCATCGGTCTTTTGCCAACCAAGCACATCTCCAGTAATTCGGCTATAACCTTGCGTGTAAGACTCCGATTTGCGTGATTCAAGTTGCGTTGGAAAGCGTATTCAATTAAATACAATTTTCTAAAGAAAACTTTCACAGAAAATGCTTCTAAGAGAGCTCAAAAGGCAGATTAAGTGACATCAACATAAAAACATCCACGATTCTTGATCCGTTTCAACTCTTTAGTTTCCGTCTTTTTTACGAACAGTGAAAAGCAGCCTTCTTCACACCTTAGGTGTGATACTTTCTGTATTTTTCCAAATTTATTATTATAATTTTTTCCCTTTTCTGAATGCCTGAACTAGAATCTCGTGTCATTTCCTCATACGAACCCCGTTTTGGACAATTTTCATACCGTTGCGATCCTCGTCACGCCCTCTATCACGCCATATCTATAACAAAAATAAAACACATGCCCAATCATGATAAATTCTAATAAAACGCACACAATTCACCCAAAAATATGGAGATTTCGGACGTAAACGCCCTATCGTCTCGTGATTCAATTCGTGGTGAAATGTGCCTATAAAAACACTTAACTACCCTAAAATCGCATGGAATAAGCTACAAATAGAGGGTAAAATGAAAACAAAATTATAGAAAAGTTGACTCTCATCAAACGCATACAATAATCAAACTCTATTAAATCCTATATATTCATTTCTAGACATCTTTTAGCTTTTCACTATAACAGTTAGTTCCAACACTTCATCAATGGGGTTAAAACAAATAAACAAATAATTTATTATGTATTAAAACAAATAAACAAATAATAAAGGATGAATGACCATTAAAATTCAATTTTATTTCTAACAATGTTTATTAGATCGTTTAGTGAGTGATGCTCCGATCACGTAGTGAGTGTATATTAGACATAATATATAGGACATGTAATTTCTTAACCATTCTTTGAGTCACATGTCTGATCATGGAAAGCCGGTAATTATACTATATTAGATGTATATATAAGCGTGAAGAGCTATCGTCGTACTCTTCATTTAAATCGTCCTCTTTTTTAACCCGCCTTTCTCGTAAACGCGTCATTTAATTGTAGAGTGGAATTTGTTTCCAGCTAAAACGACATCGTTCCTTCAGCCCATTGGTACTTACAAACCAGGACACATGTCAAGTTTACCTTGTACATATGTCCTCACCAAATGTTGCCGGTGTTGGACGTAGCGCCCGAAAGACAATTTATGTAATTGTTTTTATAATTAATAAATGCCAGATTTATTCTCATTTTATTATTGCTTCGTGCTTATATATTATACACTGCCGAAAACCCCAAGTTGTATCATATGTAGCCATATAACTTAGTGTGTGTCACACATGAGGATTAAGTTTATGGTCATACACTTAAACTATTAGTCCGTGGTGAACTTAATCAAAGTATGGGGTCTATTGATTAAACCACCACTAATGCGCCCAGAACACTTTAAGGTGTTGATGACTGTCAAATTATACCCGTAAAAGTCATCAACGTTATCCTTGAATCGAACTTAATAATATATATATTATATTAAATCACATTTTTATAATGTTTATTTAATGTTATATGATTTATAGAATATAATTTGGTATTTATCTATTTTTATTATTAAAATATGATTTACTGTGTGATAATTATTGATTTTACAGATTACAGTAAATCGGGAGGATATCTACCGACATAAGGAAATAAATCTCAAGATAAATCGGAGCAGAATCAGATCATATTAAAGATAAACATCAAATCAGCTTGAGGAGTGGAGTAACAAACAAGAAAAGCCAGCGAGCCAATCAGAGGCTGGGGGACTCGCTGGCATCGAATGGGGAGCTCGCTGGGAGCGAGCAGGACGAAATCGAGCGGATTGGCTCGGAGTTATCTCGACGTGTTTTAGACTCCATTAGGGTTTAGGAAATACGATTTTAAGTCGGTTTCTACAGCTTATAAATACATTGTTTCATAGCAAAACATTAGACAACACAATATAATTTTAATACAACTTTTCATAGCACAAATCCTCGCCATTTTGAGCGGTTTTATACAAGTCAAGATCAATTATGTGAGTTTCTTGTATTACTTTGTTCTTTGTTCTTTGTAATTAAGTCCCCCCAATTATTGTTTATCGTTTGAGGTAGCTCGTTTTTCACCGAACGATGTAGATCTAAGGGTACGATATGAGGCAGTGGGAATTCCTTTTCTATAAGGATCCATACGTCCAAATCTGTTATCCGGTGATCAATAGATGACTTTGGTATGATCGACAATCGTGTTTTTAGTAGATCTATATAATTTCTTTATGAATCTCTATTTTATCCGTTACGTATATAGAAACGCTAAGATTTAGGATTTCGCCGCGTCAATCTAGCCACGTCTTTATGGTGTGATTGTCCACCTAGAATTTATTGTCTTAGTAGGTATGGCTATGGCTACGTTGCTCGTCTGTTTTAATTAAAATGTGTAGTTAGGAAATACCAATATAGTGCTCCTAGGTCGGCTAATGAATTGATCTTCCGGGACTTTCAAATGAGATCTAGATCTGTGTTGTATTTAGGAATTGCGCGCACCTAATTATCGTAAATCGTAGATTAACATGATACCTACAAAGTTAGTGTTAATGGGACGGAGACTAATGCGATCACTTAGAAATCGCCTAACCACGGAATGTTGCCTAGGTGAGGAATACGGTCAATATCGGCATCCCTAGTATTGTAGCGTGCAAGTTATATGAGATGGAGGCCCAAAAGGTGAAGTCACGTACGTAATGTAGCACAGTGATCTAGTGTCCTACCCGGAACTAATTCAAGTTTAGGGGATGACTCCCGTAGCCAATATAAAAGAAATACGAATCGTATTAATAGTTATTGAGTCTAGTTTAATTATATACAGTAAAACCTCTATAAATTAATACTCGATAAATTAATAACCTCGATAAAATTAATAATTTGTCCAGTCCCAACTTGGGACCAGTACAAAATTGGACCCCAATCGATAAAATAATAAGATAATAACTTTTTTGAAATCCCAGTGTATATATATTGGTCCCAACGAAACTATAAATTAATAATTATGTATGTACTAAAAGATTCCAAATTCTAAAATTATCTAGTAAAAAATTAATCTATAGTCACTTGTTTTTTATTGAACTTCAAATCTATATTGGGTTCATCTTTAAATCTCCTCATTGCACTTAAGAGTTGGGGCATTGTCTTCTCGTATTGCAACAAAAAGTTTTGAAGAGTTGTAGCCGCTTGCAATGCTTCTTTCCGAGTGACCGGTTCCAAAGCTATTGAATCATCCTCAACTTCGTCATCGACCGGATCAACTTTTTGGTACCATGAACTAACTTTTTACTTATTAAAAAACAATGAACTTGACAAATTCAAATAATTTGTGAATGTACATTCATAGAATGTGCCTTGGAACTTGTTTTTGTAATTTATTTTTCATCTAACTAATATACATTGAAACTAGTACATTGGACTTGGAAATTTAAAGGTTATACGTAAAACCTCTTTAAATTAATAAATTATTAATTTATCGATATAATAATATCTCGCTAAATTAATAAAATATCCCGGTCTCAACATTATTAATTTATAGAGGTTTTACTGTAGAATCTCTAGATCCAAACGATAACTCAATGATTGAGGAGGTTAATTGCGTTGTCTTTGTTTGTGTTGTGTCGAGTCAGTTTTTACCTTACCTTGTCTTTAGTTGGTCTTTTACCGCCTCTGTGTGCTTGACATGATTAATAGATTGTTTATATATAAATGATTCACAATTGGTTCCCTGTGGGATCGACCTTGATTCGCTATAGCAATACTACGATGGACCTAGTCCTCTTGTTAGTATTGGTTTTTGGTGATCGGGTATTTTATTATCACTTGACTAATTACGTCAATCAGGTGTGACTGTCTTATCCGGACCGTCGACATTGGTTGTCTAAGTGCGGCATTTATATATGATGAGAGTCATATAGGACTGAACCAATTTAATCTGCATTTCTCATTTAATTCCGTGATTGAGAAATCTTATAAAATCACAAGATGATCATATATGGATTAACCTTAATCCTGAAGTGATTGTATACTCCTACTTGTTTCAAGATAGGGTTTGATGTGTTCGTTAAGGATTTCTAAGAGGTGCGGTCCGAATCATTTTCATGTTGGCACTATTCTAGAATGAGTGAGAAGTGTGCGTCTCACAAATATGGAATCCATTCCTTCCTGTAGGAAGTAGAAATACAATCCCCTTATTTGTTGATCCTAGAAACTGATCGATCGGCCGAGTTCATATTGGTTATGAACTAATTGATCACTAGTGGGTTGATGGTAAATAAGGATAAGATGTAATGAAGAAGGTTTACGGAAATAATCCCGCTTCGTTACGGATAGTCTATGGAGGGTTAGTTTGTATGTAATGATTATATCAATGGACACTTATTGACTTGACTTTCTGAGAATAAGTTATATCTATAATCGATAGAGTTCAGTTTCGGATTTATGGTGGCATAATTCCAGAATTAATAAGTTGAGTAGAAATACTCTGTTCGATGAATGTTTTATTCAATTTATTGTAGCTACTGGTTATAGGTCCATGGTCTCCGGGTTGGCATCTCCATTAATCGAGGTCAAATCAAGGCTAACTAAGGTCAGGTAGGACTTGTAAGGTTGTAACGTTATGCTAGGGACGGGGCTAATCGAAAGGATAAAAGAGATATCGAAAGAGAAAAACGAGTGAGCCTAATCAAAACGTCTTGAATTTTCCTTGTACTTCACCTCCTTCATAGCCTGATGTAGCAAGAATTCTCCTTCTTTATTTCTCAAATCCTAACATATCTCAATAAAAACTCATCCCACCAAAGTCTCTTTGGAAGAATTAATACATGGCATTCAACAAGCAATCTTTGAGTCAACTTTATTCATCACTTTATTCAACTTTTGTAACTTTGTTTTTGGATTTTCTTTTTTCTTTTTTTATTCTTTTTTTTACAGACCAAACACCAACATACATTGCTACCCCTTCTCATTCGTAGTACAAAAGATTCACCCAACACCATAACTTGATACACATCTTCGCCACCCCACACTTGTGCTAGCAAGTGTGCCCAAAATAAGATTAAAAATCACTCGTAGGGTGCCAAAGAAACGTAGACCACAAATAATGGCTAAGGGTCAGTAATTATGGTTTATGAACGAATGGCTAAGTTCGGGTTGGGGTCTAACCACCCTACCAAGGCTTAGAGGGGTTTCTGTGGAAATTATGTATAGGGTTGGCTATTTGGCTATAGTCGGGTCAAACAAATGCCAGGACCGTCATCCCTTAATCTACCAAGATTGACCTTTCTATTTCGCCTCGAAGTTAATGGTATAAGTTCTAGGTAACAGATTAATGTCTATGGCATCTACAATCATTCACTAACCAACCACAAATAATGAAAGAAAAGCTATTACGTGCAAAAAAAATTCCATTTCCATAACGAGACAAAGGTTTGGCTCGCATGTATTCAATCATTGACTAATAATTAACCAAAGAATACCATGACTCACATTGTATTCGCAACATCAAAACTATGAAAAATTTAAATAATGGTTCAATTTTTACTCAAATAAACCAAACACCAAGCATATAACGTATTCAATGTATAAATTTAAAGCACAGAGTGAGGTGAAACTAAGTCTACCACCCCCACATAAAACAGAACACGGTCCTCGGTGTGTGAGTGATAAAGTAAAGAAAGAAAGTCTTTGTTGAACCAGAAAATGGGCGCAACCATGCAATGTGACAACCTCCAATGTATCTCCCAAGGTACCTGTGCAATCACAACATAGAACCAAAGAATCCACTATGAAAAAAGGCTGGTACCGTAAGCGTAGGTAAGCACAAGTATGGAGATGTATAACATATAAAGTATGGATTATCACAAAGCATGAAACAAAATTCGAGATGTGTGGTCGAATTTTCATCACACTTCTAAAAAAACAAAACTAAAAACCTAAGAAAAAGTGGGTTGCCTCCTATAAGCGCTTTTGTTTATTTTCGTTGGCTCGAGTTATTAAGAAACTAAAAAAAGACAAAGAAGCATGATTGAAAAGAAAAAATACAAACTACCTAAAACATTCTAAGTTTAAAGTCCTTAGTTCGACTTTCTACCCCTACTTATTCTAAGGATAGTTATACCAAATGAGAGAAAACCGTTGCTTCTCCATACACAAATCATAGGAATTGAGCACCCTCTCGAAATGGGAAAATAGAAACAAGGGGCACAATCCCCTCCACCAAGATTGGTTCAAGAAATTCATCGTGCAACACAACGATTTTACTTTCCCCGAAACAGAGCATATGCCAATTAGGGGTGATTCAAGCACCACGTAATAACAAGTTGGATCAATAAAAGCATCCAAAGACTCAAAATGACTCACCTCTACCTATGTATCAATAGGGCTCAGTGAAGAGGGAATTGAAAATTCAATAGGAGCATCACTCATACCTTCTTCATGGCATTCCTCATGCGTGATTACCTCAAGGAGAGACGGTGGAGATTGAAAACCTTATTCTTCTTTAATGCCCCTCTCAAGCCTCCTCTTCTCAACCAACTGCCCTACCCGGCTTTCTAGATCAACCACATCAGATTCCAAGCATTGTTTTGGGATTCTTTCAATTCTTTTAGATCTCGTCTAAACTCTTGGTTAAACTCTCTTAGCTCTTGGTTGGGCTCTTTAAGTTCTTGTCTAAGTTGCTCCAACAAAACCTGAGTTGTGCTCTTCGGTGGTGGAGTAACCTGTGGCAGCTGTGAGTATTGAGGATAGGTGTTAGGTTGTTTGGCCCGAGAACACTGGAGGATACTCCCACCCATTGTTGTACGGTGATGTGTACGGGTTGAACTAATAATATGGTTGTATTCCAAAACTCATAACACCAAAATTAAATCCTCCAAATGAGTGGGGGAAGTAGCCTCATTGGCCATAAGGATCCATACTCTGCAATTCATGGAAAACAACAAGAACACAATCAAGGTATCAAGTCACTACCACTACCAGAGTAGGTGTTGTGACTCTTCAACAAAACATCAAATAAACAAATAATTAAAAAAAACACCTAATCCTAAATACTCCAGTGAGTTACTAATATCGACCGTTTCCCCGCCAGCGGAGCCAGAAAACTTGATGGCCAAATTATAGTAAACCAACTTTAACTGGCAGAGTACCGGGTCGGTTGTACTACAACAACGAGCAATGTCGTATCCCATGAGGAATCAATCAAGTACCAATCATGGTCGTATTTAGTTTATGCTCACAAATGATGTGAAAGTAGTTATAACTAAGCAAATAAAAATGATAAATTTAAATAGTATGATAAACGAAATAGTTAAACTATGGTAAAAAAACACTACTCTTAACACCTTTACCGAATCACTAGGGATGAGCCTTAACCTACCAACCAACCAATAATTTCTAATGAATGTGTTGTGAGTGCAATCTCCTAAACTGGTCCCTAGGCGCTAATACCACAACCTAGTTACCCTATATTCGGTTCAACAGTACCCTATATGGGATTTAATTGACCTAATATGATGAAGAACTATAAGATGTTCCGCATCCACCGAGTTCACGGCTTAGCTAGAAAAACCTTACCAAGGAACAGGTTGGGAAAAACTTGACTAGTTCGTGCATGACAATCTTAAAATCCTAGTTCGCACACTCCTTCGTAAAATACATTTATAAAGTTCGTTCGTGTGTGGAATCGTGAATTAGGTGATCAAATTAATTCAAGCATTAAGTTCAAATTTTAGGACACAACAATTCAAAAGATTCAATTTTTAAGCCCCACTCAACCCTAGATCATCATTTAGGCATCAATTTCGTGATTTCATCACATAATCTGGCTACCAAAAATCTAGCTACACATAAGAACAAGAACAAATAAGAAATCATAATTAATTGAGAAGAAAACATGATGAAATATAAGAACAATAAATTATCAATAACGTAGAAGAAATCCTCCAAATGGTTTGTCAATCGAAAGTGAATAAATTGCAAAAAGAAACTAATAATCATAGCAATTTGATGCAAGAATTTAACCTAATTGTATAATTTTGGGGGAAGAAAAATCTAAAAAAATTGAAAAGAAAATTATTGTATGAAGTTGTGAAAATTTGACCTAATTTGGCTTTTATATAAGCCAAATTCGAACCAAAATAGTGGAAAACTCCGAAATTCGCGACAACTGACATCATCCAGCGCATTACTGACATCATCGGCGCTGCCAGCAAAGCACATCTCCAGTAATTCGGCTATAACCTTGCGTGTAAGACTCCGATTTGCGTGATTCAAGTTGCGTTGGAAAGCGTATTCAATTAAATACAATTTTCTGAAGAAAACTTTCACAGAAAATGCCTCTAAGAGAGCTCAAAAGGCAGATTAAGTGATGTTGGTCCCTTGAAAAGGCTTTGGTTAAGTTTAGAGGGGGGGTGAATAAACTTAACACTTAATACTTTGGAGTTAACAAATTCTGCAACTTCAAGACTTCTCTTGGTACTTGATGAGTCTGCTTGAGACCTCGATAGCCTCCCGATAAATGCGGTAGTCATCTTGTGCCTCGATTCTTTGAATTTGTGCAAATGGAATAATATCAAAATTAAGCCTTGTTACTTGTTGTTAAAAATGTTACTAAGTATTAGATACTCATTAGTGTATGTGTGTGATTTCGCTTGCTAGATTCAAAGAGTTGATATGGATAAAAACTAAATGCGAGAATTTAAGTGCGATAAAGTAAATAGAGATTTTTATAGTGGTTCCAGGTGATGTAATCTGTCGTCCACTCTTCTCTGTGATGTTGGAGGAAATTCACTAGTGATCTTTGAGTTATCTGTTACAAAGAATCCTAGGTTGCTTGTCCTTCACCAATAACTATGGCTTCACAAATCGGCGGGAGCAGGTAGGATTGTCGCTCCCGAGTCTTCCACTCGGTCCTTGAAGGGTAGAATTGCCTCTTCACCACTCCACCACAAATCAACAGATCTTTCACACTAACGGATGCTTCACTGTTTCTTGACGAGGTTCTTTATAAAATAAAGAATGAATCAAATAAATGATTCAGATGCACGGCTTGATTATGATGATATAATCGGCAGAGCTTGCGCCTTCAAGTGTGTATGCTTGATGTAGCTTGAACACGGAATGCACTTGAAGAAGATAACTAGATCAGCAGCCTTAAGCTCAGTAAATTCAGCAGGGTGTTCTTCAGCTCAGTATTGTCACTTGAAGTTTATCTCAAAAATTCATCTTCTTTTGTTGAGTTGAAAGTCTTCTATTTATAGGTAGGAATGCATGTGACTTGCATTTGAAATTCAAATGTGACCGTTCCTTGTATTTGTCCCATCTCGCATTTGCATTCTCGTCACTATTCATAGGATCGACACTGCCAGATTACTTTTTGACAATCTTGATCATTCCCACCCTTTGACTTGTATCCAATGGATAAAAATATGGATCATCCTAACGTCTTTTAATCTCAAATTTTGATTTACTTGATAAGTCGAGGTAGTTTGGCTGTTCTTATCCATGTAACTTTCCAATAATCTTGAATTAATCGAGGTATATATCGGCGAGTTCATCGATCTGTTTGTAAAACCAATCGATCTCTTTAAACATCATATTTTTGTCTCAGAAATATAATGCAAATTGATTCCTTTTATCCAACTTTTGTTCGTGAAGTTAGATTACATCATTTTAATTATAACCAAGTTCCAAACATCATCCAACTTATGGAACTTAGACCTTACACACAAGGTGTATGTAATCGATTTAGGTCATCACGGACTTGCCTAAATTCTCGATTCCATATCCTTGACTTTAAATACTAAGTTTGATCCCTTAGCCTTCGGTCTTGATCTTGAGAGTTCCCGACAAGTCTCACGACCTATCTACCCTATCGACCTAGACCCGATCTGGCGATAAATGATCAATGACCTTTTACAATGCTTGTTTGATCAAACCTATTTATGAATCAAACTCTAATAAACCTATACATTTTATCTAGACATCTTTTTGCTTTGCACTATAACAGCTAGTATGGCACTCATCATCAAAACCGAGAAATAAGTCCAACAATTTCCCCCTTTTTGGTGATGATGCCACTACCTCACCTAATCAAAGAAAGCAAAAGATAAAAACAAAAACAGAACAAATTCAGGTCATTTCTCATTATAAATATTTGTTCACGATATTCTGATCTAGCATCGAAAAGATAAAATAATGTAAATATCTTTGATCTCACTGTCTCTTCTCTCTTTCTTGTCTAGCCTTTCTCACTTGCTCTTGATAGGCTCGATCTCTTCTATCATTTCATCATCCATTCATTCTCAATTAGTGTAAAATCAATATAGAATTGACTTGTTTCCACCGGTTCCATGCTTCAGCGGACAAGATTGATCTGATTCACCCTGAAGCCAAACTTCATATACAGCTCCTTAAATTCATTCAGTGAATCCTTTGCTTTTGTAATTGGCAGCACCTTTTCACCTTTGCTACTTCTTCTACTTCTGGTATTTGCTCTTAAAGCTTTAATCCTTGCCTCCCAAAACTTCAAACTCAAGAAAGAGTTAAGGCCTTCATGAAATCCCATATCATGGTAAGGTCTCCTTCTGTTATAAAATTCTTTCTTGTATTGTGACAGGAGATCATCAGTGAGCTGAACTCTGCCAGGTGCAGGTCTCCTGAAGGCATTTGTATCATCAATCCATCTTTTCTGTGCAAAGAGTCTTGCGGCCTCCTTTCTTTGCGGTGATTGGCCCTCTTCCCCCTTAGTGACATCATCAACAAAACGTGAGATGAGGCCATGAATAGCTTCCTGTGATACTATCACTCTGTGTAATTGACCTTCCATAGTTCCAGTTCTAGTATCAAGTGAAGTAATCCTTGATTGCAGGGTCTCCTCCAGATCTGTTGATCTTTTCAAAGAGTTTGGGATCGGGCATAGCAGTTGTTGTGCAAAGCACAAGAGCTCAAGCAAGTTTTGGAGCTTCAGCAAGCTTGTCAAGTTTCTCATGTATAGAGACAAGTTGATCTTTTAGAGACTTGTCTTTGGCTTTATTTCCAACTTTGATACCCTTGACATCTAGTATCAAATCATTCATAGCATTTTGAGTAGATGCAAAATTTGAAGCAACTGTATCAGTAGATTGTCTATTATCATTTACCATCTTCATCGGCTTCTTCAAATCTCTTTCTTGCTCATCCAATTGAGTTCTTAATCATTGCATGTCATTTCTTACGCTTCTTAACTCATTGACAACTTCAATTGGCACTCCACTGGCCATTCTACTATCAGTAGATCCATCAGCAGGCTCCTCAACTCTATATTGTGCCTGTTGTCTGCTGATGACCATTGCTCTACTCATATCTCTCCCAGCAGGGAGAGGTCCTTCCTCAACCATTGCACCAAGAACATCTTCAAAGATAGGATCTTGTGCAGGTTCTTCAACAACTTCTTCTTCTCCAAAAATTTGAAATTCTTCATCATTGTAGTCATAGTCCAAAGAAATGCTCATCCTCATTAATGCTGATCTGCGACTATCCTTCCTCTACAAATGACCTTGGCTCCAAAGCAGTCTCCACTACAAAGACCTCATCAACAACAGGGGGTTTCTCCATACCCAACTCTGGTTCCAACCTTTGTCCAGGTGCTGTTTGAGACTCAGCAGCCTGTACCTCCTGTTCCAACCTTTGTCCAGGTGCTGTTTGTACCTCAGCAACCTGTACCTCCTCTTCAATTTCCTGTGGATTAAATATGGCTTCATTATCCACTTGGAAACCTTCTGCATGACCAATCTTGGTCAGAATCATGGCAGTTTTGGTGAGAATCCCTTCAAAGTCAAATCCACTTTGATATTCAATGGATTCCTCGAGCTAGCACTTGGTTCACTTGAAGTTAGTGGTCTTTCCACATCCAAATTAGCATTCTCAGACATCTTCAGTTGTGCAAAGAGCTCTTCAACAACTAACCTACCAGCACTCAATGTAATTCCCTCAGTGATTAGTGCTTCTAGATCATCCATGGTGAGATCTTGTAGATCCTCATCCATTTCTCCGCTTCTTGACCTCGGCAGATCTACCAAAGATCGTTGGACTGTTTATGCAGATGGTACATGTGTTAGTGCAGCCCCACTTGATTCTCCCGGTCCAGAGGAAAATCTCCTCTACTATCTCGATGATGAAGAAGAATCATCGTGACTATCTCTTGGATCTCTAAATTTGATACCCTCCTCCTTCATTTGCTCATCAAACAGATCCATCGATCTGGATTGCGGGGTGGTGTCAACCAGATCCAAAGAAGTTTTCTACTCCCAACTTATTAAAAGCCCATTCTTCAAAATCACCATTGGTTCAAGAAATGGCTTTTGTTTCTTATAGAAACCAAACTTCCATTGAAAATAATCAGCAGTTTGCTGAAGTTTGGGATCCACATACTCTTCAGTTTTCTTGCTCTTTTTCACATGCCTTTCAAATGGCATAAAAGATCTCCTGGGAGCAGCTCCAGTAGCTTGTTGACCTCCAAAGGTTCCAACAAGCGATTCATGGTTTCTTCTACAGATGTTTGAAAGTCAAGAGTTCTTTGTGATTGTACATTTGTACCTACTACTTCCATCTCAGATCACACTTGGTTCCCCCGACTTACATGCTCATCAATAGGTTAGCAAGCAGACCGCTCTTCCCCCGAACTATTGCCAAACTTGCAGGGTCTTCAACCAAGTCTCCAATCACCTCTTCAACCACCACAAAGATGTTCGAGTTCGAGTGGTTTGTGTGGTTCTTCAATGGATACTACAAAGAGCACAGGAGTCGTCGATGGATCATTGTACATCCTCTCTGCAGATTGCTCAATAACAACTGTTCAAAGATCGTAGAGACTTGATAACTTCTTCATTTGAGGAATCACTGATAACAACTGGTGGAATGATAGTTAGAGGCTCAGCCTCAACAGCCTCTTCTTCCTCTTCTACTGGTGCTTCCTCTTGAACTCTTTGAGCTTCCAAGTTTTTCAACTCCTTCCTTTGCCATATTTCTTCTTTTGACAACTTCCTTCATTCTTTTGGAGAGGGGTTCATCATCATCATCTTTTCTAGTCAATTTTCTTTTTCTACTAGCTTCCTTCTGTTGTTCTCTAAAAATTTCACCAACAGTTTTTCTTGAAGCCACAAAGAGGTCGATAACCTCCACTTGACCTCGTGGACTCGGCGATCAGTCTTTGTTTCCTTCGTGTTTTCTTTGAAGGCTTTAACACTTGATTATCTTCCTTGTAGTTCCATCCTTTCTTTTCTCAAGAGCTTTCTTTGGTGCAAAGAGTTTTGATAGAAATCTTCTTAGTCTCACAAACTGCTCACCACCAACATCACCATCATCTCCATCATCATTATCATCGCTGACCTCTCCAAAGAATCTCTTCATCATCATCAAGTCCAGAATTGCATAATCAATCTCCTTTTGTATCCGGACTGATTTATGTCAATCGGTTCAAGGTCGTGAACCTCCAAGTGATTCAAATAGGTCTCAATCATCAAACCTAAGGGCAAAGCCTTTGATTTCCTTTTCCTAGTTTGTCCTCCTTCGCAACTTTCTTCATATAATGAATAAAGTACCTAGCCCATCAAACTTCATGCTCCTGCGAGATGATAACCATCGGCTCAATCTTGGTCCTGATAGAGTATCCATACCGCCAACTAGCCCAAGTATGTTCTTTGCAATGAGCTTGCTCACAGATCGTATTCATTACCAATGTTTTTGCGGTTGATGCCTGGTGCGATTTGATAGTTGCATCTGCTTGATCCGATCTACAAAAGCCATCTTGTCCAATCCCATAGCTTCAGGATTGATCAACCATCAACAACTTCTTCAAAACCAAACACTTCTCTCAAATAGATTGGAGGAGATTACAAGTTCCTCACCATTCACAAAGTGGTTTTGAATGCTTGATTCCTTTCTTCTATAACAATATTCTTCCGTAAATCAATAACATTGGTGTATGATATCGTTTCTAATCTGATGTTGAGTATATTTTCCAAGCCTGCAAATCTCTTTATTCTTCGACCTATATTAATAGCCAATTCGGTTCTGTTTGCATCAAAAACATAGCCTCTTACACTTTGGCTTGATTCGATTTGAACTTCAACTCTTTCCGCCATTGAAATAAGAAAAAGATAAAGAAGAATTGCTTTCAAATCTGTGTTCACACAAGTAGGATTTGCAGAGATAAAGCAGAAATTGCAAGTAGAGAGTCCTGCTATGTAACAGTCTGATTATATAGACAGAGGGTAGTTGAAACTGTCATTGCACGTACATTGAGGTAACCACGATTAATCTGAATAAATTCTGTCTTGACACGTGGCCCATTACTCCTCCATAACGTTTGTAACCGTTGGATGGTTTAACTGTGGTAATAATGGATAGAATAAATATCCCGCCAATATGCTTTTTGACTTTAATAACTTTGACTGAGTAACGTTCCATTCAGCAGGGTATCCCTCAGCAGGGTGGCTTCAGCAGTCTGCTGATAAGTAGGCTTCAGCAGCCTGCTGATAAGAGTACTCTGCTGATCCTTGTTTTCTTCTTGTTTTGTTCAATTGATAATACAAGATGAGATTTAATACCAATGACTGATCTGTCAAGTGAGCTCACCCAACATGACAAAGACCAATCCCCTTGGCAACCTCATTTGCTCAATTGTCCAATCAAAAGTACATGGAATTGTTGATACCAATGACTAATCTGCTAAGTGAGCTCACCCAACATAGCAAAGACTAATCCCCTTGGTGAATTCCAGTACACTGCTGAATATCAGTCAATCTTTATAATTCCAAGTTCAGTCCTTAATTTAGCAAATCTTTCACTGTCAAGTGGTTTAGTGAAAATATCGCAAGTTGATCTTCAAGAGGAATGTATAGAACCACCACATCTTTCTTTTCAACATGATCTCTTATAAAATGATGTCTCACATCAATGTGCTTGGTTCTTGAGTGCAAAGCAGATTTTCTCGTGATTGCAATTGCACTTGTGTTGTCACACATGATTGGAATTTCCTTTCTTCAATTCCATAATCCCTTAATTGTTGTCTTAGCCATAGTACTTGTGCACAAAGAACTTCCAAAGAAGAATGTATTCAAATTTCAAAGAAGGGAAGTTGAAATAGAATTCTGTTTCTTGCTAAACCAGAGACCAGTCTATTTCCCATTAACCGATGTGTTTCGAGGTGCTTTTTCTATCAATCTTGCATCCAAAGATAATCGAACTGAGTAGGATATTACTTTGAAGCTTCCTTCCTTGGAATACCATATACCTACTCCCGCAGTCTCTTTAAGATACTTGAGAATTCTCTTAATCGCACTCTAAATGACTTTCTTTAGGTTTGGATTGAAATCTTGCACAAACACCTACAAAGAAAGGATATATCAGTCTGGCAAGCGGTGAGGTATAGCAGACTCTATCATTCTTCTCAGACAAAGTCCGATCAACATCTTTGCCTTCTTTATCTTCATCAAATCGATGTTTGTACTCATAGGAGTTGAATTTTTAGTCTTTGTTTTCCATACCAAATTTCTTCAGCAACTCTTTGGTGTACTTGGTTTGATGAATGAAGATTCCATCTTTCATCTGTTTAACTTGCAGACCCAAAAAGTAATTCATTTCTCCCATCATACTCATTTGGAATTTGCTCTTCATTAGATTTGCAAACTTTTCACAAAGTAAATCATTCTCAGAACCAAATATTATGTCATCCACATAAATTTGCACCAGCAGGGTGCTGTTCCCTTCACTGATTCTGAAAAGTGTCTTATCAATGGTGCCTTTTGTAAAACCATTGTCCACCAAGAATTGAGATAGAGTCTCATACCATGCTCTTGGTGCTTGTTTCAATCCATAAAGTGCTTTGTTGAGTCTATACACTTTATCTTCTTGATCTTTAACTTCAAATCCAGGAGGTTGCTGAACATACACTTCCTCCTCTAGGATACCATTCAAAAATGCACTCTTGACATCCATTTGATATACTTTGAAGTTCTTAAATGCAGGCTTGTGCCAAGAATAGTCTGATAGCTTCCAATCTTGCAACAGGTGCATATGTCTCATCAAAATCTATTCCTTCGCTTGAGAATAGCCTTTGCAACTAGTCCGGCCTTATTTCTTACAATGGTACCAGATTCATCAAGTTTATTCCTCGTATACCCATTTAGTACCAATGATATTTGCATGACTTGGCCTTTCAACTAGTGTCCAAACTTGATTTCTTTCAAATTCATTTAATTCTTCTTGCATGGCAATTATCCAACTGATCTCAAATTGCTTCTTCAACAACTTTAGGTTCCATTTGAGATAGAAAACAAGTAAACATAGCTTCCAGCTTGTCTTCTAGTCCTCACACCTTGCTCATACATTGCCAATAACTTGTTCAAAGAGGTGATTTCTTAACCATTGTGGATTTTGGTTATTTTGATTTTCGTGAACATCATCTTCGTGGGGTCTCATTGTAGTTTCTTCTACAGGGGGTCGTGAGATCCTTGAACTGCTTCAGCTTGTTGCATCAAGAACAACATTATTAACAGGGTGCTCAAGCAGGCGATGATCGTAAATTTTCAAGTCATTGAATCTTTCCAAAACTTCAACACAACTGGATCGACTTGTTGATTCTCAAGCAGTTCACACTCTTTATCTTCTATACCAAGAAACTTAGGTTCATCAAACACAACATGGATTGTTTCTTCATGTTTCAAAGTTGTTCTTTTGTTCAAGACTCAATGCTCACTTGATCAAGAATATCCTAAGAAAATTCCTTCATCCGATTTTGGTTGGAATGTTTTCAAATGAACTTTATGATTTAGAATAAAACATTTGCTTCCAAATGGATGAAAATAGGATATGTTAGGTATCCTTCCATTCCAGATCTCATAAGGTGTCTTCAAGCAGCTTCTTGTTTTGATCGATGTTCTGCTTTTGTGTATAGCATGTCAGATTTCTCGCTTCAAATTTCAATATCTTTCAGTAGCAATGCTTCACAAATCATTGTTCTTCCCGCTTCCTTTAATGTCCTATTTCTTCTTTCAAAGAACCCCATTTTGCCGAGGTGTACCAACAAAGAAGCAAGTTGATGAAGTACACCATTCTCTCTCACAATATTCTCTTATAACTTTGTTGAGAAATTCAAGACTCGATCCGATCTTATCTTTATGATCATTAAACTTTTCTCATTTTGTAATCTCTTCAAAAGATTAGGCATGCTATGGAGTGTCTCACTTTTCTTGTTCATGAATATCACCCAAGTGAATCTAGAGTAATCATCCACAATCACTAGGGTATACTTCTTTCCTGTTATACTTGTTGGAGTTATTTATCCAAAAAGATCCATGTGCAAATGACTCCAACACTCTATTAGTTGATTGTTTAGTCTTTGATTTGAAACTTGACTTTATCTGCTTTACCTTGGTCGACAAGCATCACATATAGCATCCTTCTTGAATGTGATTTCGAGTAAACCAACCACCGCTTTCTTCTTTACCAACCGATTAATATCATCAAAGTTTAAGTGATTTAACTTCTTGTGCCATAGCCAATTGAGTTCGATTTGGTATGCACAATCAGTGAAGGTTTCGAATCGCTATGAGACCAATCCACAACATACATGTTCTGCTGCCTTCTACCAAAAAGTACAACTTGATCACCTTTTTCACTAATGACAATACAATTGTTTTTGTCAAAAGAGACCTTGTATCCCATATCACGAATTGTCCAAAGGCTCACAAGTTGTAGTCCAAATTCCTCCACATATGCCATATTCTTGATTGTAAGTCCATTTCCGATAAGTGTGCCATATCCTTTTGTATAACTGTGTGTATTTTTGTTGCCAAAATTCACCCTTGGACCATCTTTTGCCACAAAGTTTGTTAGATAAAGGCTTATTCTTTGTCATATGTCCGGAACATCCACCGTCAAAGTACTGCACACCCTACAAAACAAAGTTAATGCATTTTAGGTACCCAAACCTGCTTTGGGTCCATAGTGGTCGATGGCAAGCATGACCCTTGGTATGTTTCCATAAGGTCTTCTCCTAAATGTGTCATACTTTGGTTCATACTTTGGTTCATACATGTATTCCACACATCCATAAGTTCTAACAATAGGTTGTGTAGGAACCACATATGTTTTCTGGCCTTTTGGTACATAATGCTGTTTGAAATGATTCTTGTTGTTAGAAACATTTGCATAACCATAGGTGTGCTGTCTGTTAGGAACAGCCCTGTAATATGGAGTCTGCTGAGGTCTTGTGTAAGTCCTCTGCTGATTCCATTGCCTAGGTTTTACTCTAGTAGTATGGTTATACTGACTGTTTCTAGCATTAGATGCAGGAATATTCCAATCATTATCAAGAGGAACAATCTACCTTTCCCTAAGATAAGTATCCCTTGAATGATCAACATTTTTGGATTTAGGATTCTTATTCTTGGAATATTTCTGCTTTTTTCCTTCCGTGGTCCAAAGAGACTTGGTAGCAGTGTCCTGCTATCAAGAGCTTAGAAGGCACAAAGAAATCTATTTTTGGATTTATTCTTTTTACTAGAGTCGTTGACTTCTTAGACTTCTGATTTTGCTTCCTGAGGCATTCTCATTAGGTTTCTTCGCTTGAAAGAACCTTCTTGGGAGTTGGATCTAGTGCGTACAAACTTAGGACCACCTCGGAACTAGGTTCAGTGACCTTACTGGATCCACTCTTGTTAGATTGCTGAGTTCCAAATCCAAGCCATGTTCTATCACCATAAGGCTTTCC
Source organism: Gentiana macrophylla (assembly GCA_026214975.1). NCBI lineage: Eukaryota > Viridiplantae > Streptophyta > Magnoliopsida > Gentianales > Gentianaceae > Gentiana > Gentiana macrophylla. The sequence continues at coordinate 66,427,752 of CM047811.1, forward strand.
CCGATTTGTATGCGATATTGGAACAAGATGGTTCAAGATTCGAGAGGTCAGCTGGATGTTCAAAGCAGAGACTTATCTTGATTCTCATCCCAACATCTTTTTCCTTACCTTTGAAAACCCTTAATTCAGCTTTCAATCTTCCAACTTCTAACTCAAGAGCCTCTTTTTCAGCCTTCACAACCTCATAACCAGATTGTATTATCCTCAGTTGATTAAGGATGGCATCCAAAGTCCCATTGTTGTCAGAATTTCTAGGATTTGAACCACAGGTAGATTCACAATCACTTCCAGCAGGAGTGTTTATAGATACAATGTTGTATACCTCCTCGCCATTCATCCATATTAGCCATCAAAGCATAATCCACCATATCTCGCAACTTGAGGCGGTGTGTCATCGATTCATTTCCTTTTCGCTTTCAACTTCATAGCCTGATTCATCTTCAACAACCATAGCCTTCTTGCCAAGTCTTCTTTGTTGACTTTTGGTTTTCAGTAGGTCTGGACAATCAGGTCTAAAATGTCCAGGCTTCTTACAGTTGAAGCAAAGATAATCAGGTTCCTTGCCTTGTTTCAACTCAGGACAATCAGGTCTGAAGTGTCCTGGTTTCTTGCAATGAAAACATAGATAGTCATTATCTTTCTTTGGTTCTTCTTTCCTTCTTTCAGTAGGCCTCTTTGTGAAATTTCTTGTAGGGGCCTTTCCAGTCTTCATCATTCTGATTTTCTTGCTCAGTAGGGCAATTTGCTCTTGCATTTCATCTAGCATATCATCCTGTCCTCCTGATGTTTCTTCATGATGTGAAGCAGCCAAGGCAGTGGTCTTTGGCTCTTCCTTTTCAGTTTCAGGCACCAGCTTCTTGCTAAATTCATAGGCCTTAAGATCAGAAAACAGTTTGAAGGTGTCTTCTTCATGCAGCTTTCTCATTTCTTCAATTGCAGTCACCTTCATTTTCCAAACATCTCTTGCAGGTAAAGCTTCCAAGATTTTGGTGTTTACTTCTTTTGAATAACTTACACTCAAGCAGAGTAAGTTCATCTAGGATTGCATTGAATCTGACTCCATTTGCTCAATGGTTTCATTTGGCAAAGATTTTGAACTTTTGGAACCTCTTTCGCTACAATCGATTTTGTTCTTCTTTATTGCATCGGTGCCTTCACGATCAAGTGAATCTTGTCCCAAAGTTCCTTTGCGCCTTGCAATCTTTGACCTTCATGTACATATTGCTATCCAAGGTTACAGAAATGATATCAATAGCAATGTTGTTGAGGTTTGCTCTTTTTAAATCCTTCGCATTCCATTCTCTTTTGGTTTAGGAATGTACTCGATTCACACCCACTTCATTCGCTTTTGTAATCTCCAGTGGTCCTTCAGTTAGTACATCCATCATCTCATCATGGGTAGCAGCAAGATATGCCTGCATTCGACGTTTATACTCATCAAATCTATCAAGAGAACACATCAACATAGTTCTAGCATACTGTGTGTTATCCATGATGCAAGTCTTGAAAATCAGTAACTTGAAAGAGAGTTTTAAAGGATTTTCACAAGCACAACAAGTAGGATTCCTTCGAGCGTAAACCTTTGCTCTCGATACCAATTGTTGGTCCTTTGAAAAGGCTTTGGTTAAGTTTAGAGGGGGTGAATAAACTTAACACTTAAAACTTTGGAGTTAACAAATTCTGCAACTTCAAAGACTCTTGGTACTTCAAGAGTCTGCTTGAGACCTCGATAGCCTCCTCGATAAATGTGAGTCTCTTGACGATTCGATTTGCTGAATTTGTGCAGCGGAATAATATCAAAATTAAGCCTTGTTACTTGTTGTTAAAAATGTTACTAAGTATTAGATACTCAGTAGTGTATGTGTGTGATTTCATTGCTAGATTCAAGAGTTGATATGGATAAAAACTAAATGCAATTTAAGTGCGATAAGTAGTAAATAGAGAGATTTTTATAGTGGTTCCAGTGATGTAATCTCAGCACGTCCACTCTTCTCTCGTGATGTTGGAGGAAATTCACTAGTGATCTTTGAGTTATCTCATTACAAAAGAATCCTAGGTTGCTTGTCCTTCACCAATAACTATGGCTTCACAAACTGGCTGAATGTGTAGGATTGTTTGCTCCCGAGTCTTCCACTGGTCCTTGAAGGGTAGAATTGCCTCTTCACCACTCTCCACCACAAATCAACATCTTTCACACTAACGGATGCTTCACTGTCTTGGCGAGGTTCTTTATAAAATAAAGAATGAATCAAATAAATGATTCAGATGCAAAGCAGCCTGATTAGGATGATATAATCAACGACTTGCGCCTTCAAGTGTGTATGCTTGATGTAGCTTGAACACGAATGCACTTGAAGAAGATAACTAGATCAAGCAAATTCTTAAGCTCGAGAATTCAACAGGTGTTCTTCACCAGATTGTCACTTGAAGTTTATCTCAAAAATTCATCTTCTTTTGTTGAGTTGAAAGTCTTCTATTTATAGGTAGGAATGCATGTGACTTGCATTTGAAATTCAAATGTGACCGTTCCTTGTATTTGTCCCATCTCGCATCGCATTCTCACACTATTCATGGGATCGACATCGTCAGATTACTTTTGACAAAGGCAAATTGGCCACCCTTTGACTTGTATCCAATGGATAAAAATATGGATCATCCCAACGCCTTTTTAATCTCGGCCTTTGATTTGCTTGATAAGTCGAGGTAGTTGGTCGTTCTTATCCATGTAACTTTCCAATAATCTTGAATTAATCGAGGTATATATCAAGCCAGTTCATCGATCTGTTTGAAAACCAATCGATCTACTTGAACATCATATTTTTGTCTCAGAAATATAATGCAAATGATTCCTTTTATCCAACTTTTGTTTGTGAAGTTAGATTACATCATTTTAATTATAACCAAGTTCCAAACATCATCCAACTTATGGAACTTAGACCTTTCACACAAGGTGTATGTAATCGCTTTAGGTCATCACGCACTTGCCTAAATTCGATTCCATATCCTTGACTTTAAATACTAAGTTTGATCCCTTAGCCTTGATCTTCGAGTCTTGAAAGACGTTCTGACAAGTCTACCGACCTATCTACCCTATCGACTGGACCACTGGCGATAAACAATCAACAGACCTTTTTACAATGCTTGTTTGATCAAACCTATTTATGAATCAAACTCTAATAAACCTATACATTTTATCTAGACATCTTTTTGCCTTTGCACTATAACAGCTAGTATGGCACTCATCATCAAAACTGAGAAATAAGTCCAACAAGTGACATCAGTATAAAAACATCCACGATTCTTGATCCGTTTCAACTCTTTAGTTTCCGTCTTTTTTACGAACAGTGAAAAACAGCCTTCTTCACACCTTAGGTGTGATACTTTCTGTATTTTTCCAAATTTATTATTATAATTTTTTCCCTTTTCTGAATGCCTGAACTAGAATCTCGTGTCATTTCCTCATACGAACTCCGTTTTGGACAATTTTTGCGATACTCGTCACGCCCTCTATCACGCCATATCTATAACAAAAATAAAATACATACCCAATCATGATAAATTCTAATAAAACGCACACAATTCACCCAAAAATATGGAGATTTCGGACGTAAAAGCCCTATCGTCTCGTGATTCAATTCGTGGTGAAATGTGCCTATAAAAACACTTAACTACCCTAAAATCGCATGGAATAAGCTACAAATAGAGGGTAAAATGAAAACAAAATTATAGAAAAGTTGACTCTCATCAAACGCATACAATAATCAAACTCTATTAAATCCTATATATTCATTTCTAGACATCTTTTAGCTTTTCACTATAACAGTTAGTTCCAACACTTCATCAATGGGGTTAAAACAAATAAACAAATAATTTATTATGTATTAAAACAAATAAACAAATAATAAAGGATGAAAGACCATTAAAATTCAATTTTATTTCTAACAATGTTTATTAGAACGTTTAGTGAGTGATGCTCCGATCACGTAGTGAGTGTATATTAGACATAATATATAGGACATGTAATTTCTTAACCATTCTTTGAGTCACATGTCTGATCATGGAAAGCCGGTAATTATACTATATTAGATGTATATATAAGCGTGAAGAGCTATCGTCGTACTCTTCATTTCGTCGTCCTCTTTTTTTAACCCGCCCTTCTCAGAAACGACGTCATTTAATTGTAGAGTGGAATTTGTTTCCAGCTAAAACGACACCGTTCCTTCAGCCCATTGGTACTTACAAACCAGGACACATGTCAAGTTTACCTTGTACATATGTCCTCACCAAATGTTGCCGGTGTTGGAAGTAGCGCCCGAAAGACAATTTATGTAATTGTTTTTATAATTAATAAATGCCAGATTTATTCTCATTTTATTATTGCTTCGTGCTTATATATTATACACTGCCGAAAACCCCAAGTTGTATCATATGCAGCCATATAACTTAGTGTGTGTCACACATGAGGATTAAGTTTATGGTCATACACTTAAACTATTAGTCCGTGGTGAACTTAATCAAAGTATGAGGTCTATTGATTAAACCACCACTAATTCGCCCAGAACACTTTAAGGTGTTGATGACTGTCAAATTATACCCGTAAAAGTCATCAACGTTATCCTTGAATCGAACTTAATAATATATATATTATATTAAATCACATGTTTATAATGTTTATTTAATGTTAAATGATTTATAGATTATAATTTGGTATTTATCTATTTTTATTATTAAAATATGATTTACTGTGTGATAATTATTGATTTTACAGATTACAGTAAATCGGGAGGATATCTACCGACATAAGGAAATAAATCTCAAGATAAATCGGAGCAGAATCGGATCATATTAAAGATAAACATCAAATCAGCTTGAGGAGTGGAGTAACAAACAAGAAAAGCCAGCGAGCCAATCAGAGGCTGGGGGACTGTTCGTTAAAAACGTGTTTTAAATTTATATTATCGGAACACCCCAAGTATAAGGTACGTAGTAAAGGATGTTGCCGAGTCGTCCTAAGGGAATCGTAAAGTTATCAGATTGAGGTATAACTCCTAAGTTGGTTATGTCACTAATTACTTAAAACTAAGATTAATCTAACTATAAACTAAACCTAAGAAATAAACTAAAAATCTAAGGAAAGGAAAATAAAAACAAAGAACTAAAACAAACAAAGAAACAAGAGATATTCAAGAGTGGACGAGCGTCCTCTAAGACAGACGGGCGTCCAGATACGATTTAACTGGAAATAAAAATTGAGGTTGCAATGAACTAAACTTAAGACTAGCGTTGAAATAAACGATTTTGTTTTCGATTTATAAAAGGGAAACAGTAGAACACCTAGAATCTATCACTCAACGATCAGACAACCAGTTTATGATTCGAATACAGTTTTATTGGTATGATCAATCACGAAACCGACTAAATTCCTTTAGATCAATTTCTAAGGTTTGTTTACTTTTCCAAGAAAAACAAATAACATTCATCACAAGATCAACAATTCGTTCCCAAATTGCAATACCCAACTAACGATATATGATTCCTCAAAACGTCATCAATTGTATCGATTGAAATAGAAAACTATTGCTGAATTATATTTCCATAAAAATTCAAACAACATAGAGGTTCATTGACATTCCTATCTAATGAAACTCTTAACCAATAAATCAAGATTCAAATGATAAATAAAACAAAATATTCAAAATCATAACTAAAGATAAACTAACAAATCATGGTTGTGATGACGTTGATGTGATATCCTCCGGTTGTTCCACTGCTATGTGTTTAGCCAACAATCATGTTGTTAGACATAATCATTGGGATGGAAGGATTCATCTTTGACTCTCCTCCTTGAATGATGCGGCTGCTAGGGTTTGTTATGAGGGAATAATGTGTATGAGATGTCCCCTAGGGTTTAATACACGCTGCTATTTATAGGATTTTAGGTCGGCTAGGGTTAAGTCGGCACCGGACGCCCGTCCCAAGGTCATGGACGCTTGATCCAGTTGCAAAACTTATTTGAGTCGGGCCGTAGCCGATTGGGCGCACGCGTCAGCCAGCGTCCACTACAGCGTCCAAACTTGCTGAATCCAAAATATCATCCTGGACGCTCGTCCACTATCTTCAGACGCCAGTCCAGTTGAACGGCCGTTCAATAATCTGGACGCCAGTTCAGAGACGCGAAAACTTGATTTTCTCATATCTATCTCTTTCCAATCAAATCCAATCACCATTATCTCTTCCTCTTTAATTAAACCCGACTTGATCATCTTTGAATTACCTCTTGAGCTCGAATTTGTGCATCTATAACACATAAAAATATCCCAAAATGTAATAATGTCCAATTAAATATAAATTCATCAATAAAACGCATAAATTGACTAATTTTGTGATTAACTTACTAAAACACCACATGCTCAATATTTCGTCTAAACACTTATTTCTTTATGCAAATAATACAAATACGGGGGGAAATTATCATAAAATATAGCCTTATAAAACATATAAAAACACCCTTAACAACTCCCCCACACTTGAACTTTTGTTCGTCCCGAGCAAAACAATCAAAACTATAGCTCAACTTTCATGCAATCCACATAGATCTCCAACTCACGTAACAAAAGATATAACAACTATAGCAAACAATACCATCACAGAGATAGATTCAGTGTATGTGTGACAAGCCCTTTTCTAATTTATCAAGTCTTTCAAAGACATATCCTCTCAAAAATTTCAATGACTATCCTAGGTATAGGCAGTAACAGCTTCACACTAAGCCTTCCCACGCACTCAGTAGGATAATCCCTACAGCATATCATGCGGTTCTACTGGGTATAAGATCCATGATAACAAAGACTTCACTCTATTTTTATTCTTATTCATCATTTTTCAAAATTTTCAAATTCAACGCATATCAGAATAAGCTCTTACCCGTCATAGTAGAGTAGGACATTACGTGATAATCCCCTACCTACTCAAATCATCAGGTAGCTATAAACTGACTATCATGAGCTATTGGTCATCATAGTGGAATAGGACATACGTGGTACACCCTACCTCACCCAAATCATAAACCAGCTTCCGACAAACGTATTTATTATGATTCACTACTTATTCATTCTTTCAAGACATAAGTTACATCTCACTTATCACATTCAAACTTTATGATATTCACAGCACATGGTCTAACTAAGGTGTCACTATACTGGCCTTCCTAAGATAAATCATCAAAATAATGAAAGGATATAGTTCAAAAATCTTGCTCCAATATCAAAGGCTTTCGTGAACGTGAAAAACGAATACTATCTCCATAAAAGTAAAGACACGCTATAATTATCTCACTAAGTCACATACTATCATCGTTAGAAAACTACAACTAGCAAGCATTGCAGTTTCAATCATATGCTCGAGACTCACAAAAAATTTAAATTTCGACGAAATTAAAAAATTCATTCATATTTCAAAGAAACATACCCAGACACCCCCCCACACTTAAATCACATTATGTCCTCAGAATGTGCAAAATAAAAGAAAAAGAAAAAAAAAGAAAACTTAGCTGGTTTCAACAGTGGTTGTCGGATGAAAGTTAGCAGAGGTCAGGCCGTAGCATGAATGTACCACTGCAACTCGAATTGACAACATTGGATAGAATAGCTCGAACCTGCTCTAAGGTATCTGCAGCACTCGACATACATATAATCTCGGGGTACAAGGGGTATATGAATAAACATAAACGAAACATTCAACAACTCGTAGGTACACAACATCTCACTCAAACAACCAAGGTACTACTCCTACAACTGAAACAGAAATAGCTTACTTAAAGAGAAAAGAAACAAAGCTAGGTTGCCTCCTAGAAGCGCTCTTTTTATGTCATTAGCTTGACATACTCTTCAAAGTCAACCCGGGTCGGGCCACTTTGGCTTAAATGCGGCCACCTCATCATCAGAATCAGAGTGAAGGACCGAGGTTTGACCACAACCGCCACAAGTCAAGTACCCTACCAAATTCTTTAACTTGGCTCTCCAGACAGTACTGACTTTCGTCTTTGTCTCAACTTCTCCTACATGTGGCACCAGCGGAATGATAGGTTCAGGAATCGTGGTAGAAGCTTCTTTAAGGGTAAGAATGTCATCATTCAAGCAAAGAAATTAGCTGGAATCTCATCACAAATCAAGGACATCAGGCACGTCAACCAACTTTTGAAAGTATATGACCTCAGGTACTTCATAAGGTTGGCCAAAATACTTTTTCAATCTGTGACCGTTTACTTTAAAGGTTGACCATTGTACTTCTTCAAGGAAATCGCTCCTCCCGGATGAACTTCGACAATTTCAAAGGGTCCGACCATCTCGACTTAAGCTTGCCAAAGAAACAGATGTAATCTGGTGTTGTAAAGTAAAGCCATCTCTCCTACCTTGAAATCTCTCGTCTTTATTTTAGCATCATGGAGCGCTTTCGTTCTTTCCTTGCTCGGTTTTGCGCTCGTAGGCCCCGAGTCCGAATTCATCGAGCTCATGCGATTGCGATAATCTTTTCGCCACAGAGCCTGCTATCGAAGTTCAAGTATTTAATAGCCCAAGAAGCTCAGTGCTCCACTCACCGGTAGATGGCACGCCTTGCCGTAAACCATTTGAAAGGGCGACGTACCCATAGGGGTCTTGAACGCAGTACGATAAGCCCAGAGTGCGTCGTCCAATTTCAGACTCCAGTTGGATCTATTCGAATTCACCGTTTTCTCCAAAATCCGCTTTAGACTTCTGTTGCTTACCTCGACTTGGCCACTGGTTTGGGGGTGGTATGGTGTTCCAATTCTATGCTTGACACCATATCTCTCAAGAATTTTATCCAGCGGTGCATTACAAAAATGCGATCCTTCATCACTGATAAGGGCTCTAGGACAGCCAAATCTAGTAAAGATATTCTTTTGCAAGAATTTCTTTACAACTTTGTGATCATTGGTTTGGGTGGCTATAGCCTCTACCCATTTGGAAACATAATCAACGCAGACTAGGATATATTTATTGCCGCACGATGATGGGAAGGGTCCCATGAAATCGATGCCCCACACGTCGAAGACTTCACATGCCAAGATCGGCCTCAAAGGCATCTCCATCCTATTCATGAGCCTCCTACTCTTTGGTATCTATCACGCCTTTGCAAAAGCTTCAGCGTCTTTGAACAGAGTAGGCCAAGAAAATCCAGCTTGAAGGATTTTCATAGCAGTCTTTGGTGCTCCGTAGTGTCCACCAAAGCAGGCCACCGTGACATTGCTCTAAGATATCCAGCTTGTTCATGTTCCGAACACACCTTCTAAGCAACCCGCCTTTGCAGACTTTAAACAAATGTGGATCCTCCCATACGAGATACTTCAAGTCACTAAAAACTTCTTCTTTTCCTCGATCGTCATCTCTTCTAGATGTCCAATGCTAAGTAATTGACGTAATCGAGATACCACGGCCTCACATTCTCTAGCCTCATTAATTGCTCGCTTGGAAAGTCAATGCCTATTTCCTTAGTGTTTTCGCCACCCACGCTCACTAAGCGAGATAAGTGATCAGCTACAACATTTTCGCTACCTTTCTTATCCTTAATTTCAAGGTCAAATTCTGTAGTATCGTAATCCATCTCAAGAACCTTGGTTTGGCGTCTGCTTTTCCATGAGGTAGCGTAATGTTTGCGCATGATCTGTCCAAACCACAACTCGAGACCCAAGAAGGTAACTTGAAACTTATCCATAGCAAAAACGACTGCTAGGAATTCTTTCTCTGTAGTAGTGTAGTTACACTGAGCTGGGTTCAAAGTTCGGCTCGCATAGTAGATTGGTCTGAACTTCTTATCAATTCTCTGCCCTAGAACTGCGCCTATAGCGTAGTTAGAGGCATCGCACATGAGTTCGAAAGGTTTAGTCCAGTCGGGCGCGATCAAAATGGGGGCAATCGGTTAACTTATCCTTTAAGCATTTGAAAGCTTCCTTACACGCATCATCAACCACGAACTCTACTTCCTCTTTCAAAGAGGTTGGATAAGCGGCTTTGCTATAGTCGAAAAATCTTTAATAAAACGCCGATAGAAGCCTACATGTCCCAGGAATCCTCGTACCTCCTTAACTGTCTTTGGATATGACATTTTCTCAATGGCCTCTACTTTAGCCCTATCCACCTGAATACCTTCACTGGACAACTTGTGTCCCAAAACAATCCCTTCGTTAACTAGAAAATGGCATTTCTCCCAGTTAAGCACCAAATTTTTCTCAACACATCGAGTACCATATCTAGATTCCTTAAGATCTCATCAAAGCCGCCGCCATAGATCGAAAGTCATCCATAAAGACCTCCATGCATTGCTCTACAAGTCCGTCAAAAATGGCTAACATGCACCGTTGAAAAGTCGCGGGTGCATTGCATAGGCCGAATGGCATTCGCGAAAAGCAAAAGTACTGATGGACACGTAAACGTGGTCTTTTCCTGGTCATTAGGATCGATGGCTATCTGGAAGTACCCGAATATCCATCGAGAAAACAATAATATTTGTGACCACTCGCCTTTCAATTAGTTGGTCAATGAAGGGTAAGGGGAAATGATCTTTTGCAGTGACTTCGTTCAATCTGCGATAATCAATGCAGACCCTATAACCAGTCACAAGGCGTAAAGCAATTTCCTCCCCTTTTTCATTTTTTTCTACGGTAATACCCCCCTTCTTTGGCACAACTTGAGTAGGGCTAACCCACTCACTGTCGGTGATGGCATAAATAATCCCCATATCAAGCCATTTGATGATCTCCATTTTGACAACCTCCTGCATATGCGGATTCAGCCTTATTTGCGGTTGTCTGACCTTTTTCGCTCCTTCCTCCGTTCGGATCTTATGCATGCATACATCTGGGCTGATTCCTCTGATATCGCCCACCTGCCATCCGAACGCGAGGATATGTTTCTCCAAAGACTTTGATCAATTTTGCCTCTTGCTCGGGCTCGAGTTTAGACGAGATGATTAGGGGCAACTTATCACCGTCTTTAAGAAAGATGTATTTTAGATCTCATGAAGTGGTTTCAACTCTAAGTCAACAGTGGTTGCTCGATGCTAGATTTTAACGGACCACCTTTTTCTATTTGAGTTTGGACCGGTTGATCGAAAACACCTCATCTTCCTGGGGAGTAATCCCGAAAGGTATTGAATCACGTCATCAAAAGGAATCTCCCCGTCCACTTCCGCTTCTTCTTTGCGATGTGCAATCACCTTCTTAAGATCTTCTTCTTCAAGTTCATCGGCAAGTCGCTCCCAATCATCCAACTCCCAATGGGTAGCTTCTCTCAGAATTGATTTCATCCCAGCTTCCCATTAAAATTTCCTCTTCGGCAAGGTTAAAGTCCACTCGATTGAGCTCCTTCGATCACCACCGCTCATCCCTCGAATGTCCCAAATTTTCTGCTCACTTATAGGCTCAGATGCGCAAGTTGTTGAGACATGCTCTCTACAAAGATGACTACGGCTCTTGAACAGCTTGTTTTCTTCTTCTCTTCGTGATTTATGACATCCAGGGGCTCCTGCCTCTGCGAGCTCTTCATCAGGGTCAAATTCATCCCCATAAATTGCTTCAATGAATGAAATTCCCTGAATTGGGGATTCTTCAGAACTTTTACCTTGCTCGATGGAAATGGAAGTGTCTCCTATTCTCAAGGTAATTTGGCCATTGGTGTGAAGTCAATGGTGGCGGCAGAGGTGTCCAAGAAAGGCCGGCCTAGGATCGTGGGCATTTCCTTGTCGATTGGTAGTCCAATATAACCTGGTCGGTTGGAAACACCAATTGTTTAACATGGGTAGGGACATTGTTAACGCAACCGGCCGCTAAACGGCTAGATTTGTCCACCAATCAAGAGAGACGGGCGCCCCAGCCTTTTATCCAACCCGAGACTTTTGCAGATGTTCAAAGGCATCACATTAACAGAGGCACCAGAGTCGCATAAGACATTGTGGAACGTGCGGCCTTCGATCATGCAAGAGATTGAAGGTCGTCCGGGGTCACCACGTTTTATTGCAATGCTCTGAGAAATTGCCGAGCATTCTTCGTTTAGCACTTCATCTGCCATTCCTTTCAGCTTCTTCTTACTTCCACAGCGCCCTTAAGAAACTTGGAGCATTTAGGCATCTCGCTTAACACTTCGGCAAGAGGCATAGTCACCATGGTTTCTCTAAGCGCCTTCCTCACTCCATCGTAAGTTTTATCAGAGTTCAAAGTATTCTCATTTTTCTTTGCTGGATAAGGAAGGGTTTTCGGATGATTGATTGGAATTTGATTTTTAATGGCTTCATCCTCCTTATCCTTCCATCTGACAAACTTTTCAGCTTTCTTTTTAGTCAGGGGTTCGGCCATCTGACTACTCTTTTCAACATCCTCATCACTTTCCCCCGAGGAATCATTATCATTCAGCTCTCGCTCACTGTCGCTTTCTTCGGTATTTGTCTGCCGCTTATCCCCTCCTGAACTCATGGCGCCGGGAGGGGCTACTCGCTTCCGGCGACTTCTCGGGTCCAACTCTCTTTCCGCTTCTAAGTGTAATCGCATTCAACTCCTCCTCTTGTCCATAATTCCACCATGGTGTGATGGCATTACAGGCACTTACTACGCTTTAGGATTTTTATCTCGTGTAACTCGGCGCCTTCCTTGGGGCTCGCTTGCTTGTTGATCAGCCATCTGGCCAATCTGTCTCTCTATCGCCTTTTGACCGGTGGCTAGTGCTTGCACCATATCTACTAGCTCATCGAATTTCTTTTGAGAGATAGAGGTGGGCTGTGGATTTTGTGTTTGAGCCCAATTGCCTTGGGGCCTTTGATTGTTGGAGTTGAAGGACCGGTTGAATTGGATGCGCCAGTGGCGATAATAACTGCTGTTTAGTGGATTTCGAAAAAGTTACGGTTTGGATTATAGCTTGATTGACCGAAATTTTGATTGAAATTACGAAAAGTTTGATTCTCGTTGCCTATCGCATTTACTTCATCTCCGTTTCATTGCTCGCTTTGCGTTCCCGGAAGACTCATATCCACCGATCTCTTCGGTTCTTTGCATTTGTAAATTAGCCATCTGTTGGTTTATCATTTCCACTTGAGCAACCAACATCTCGTAATCACAGATTGCTTGCAAATGATTTCCTCTTATCTTCCTCAACATGGGTCTTCCTGAGGTTGACCACATGTTGTTCTTGGCAATTGTTTCACTACCCTATAGCGAAGATCATCTCCTCCGCCCAGAAAAGATCCATGAGCTGTGGAATCTAGATAATCTCTATTGGGTTGAGTAACACCCTGATAGAATAATTCTAGGAGCTCATGTCGAGTGTATCCATGGTTAGGGCATTTCCTCATTAACAAATTCAACCTTTCCTGTGCCTTTCCTACGCTTTCTCCTTCTAATTGCTCAAAATTAGCTATATCACGTTTAAGGCCCATTATCGTTCCAGGTGAAACGAATTTCAGAGCGAAGGCTCTTTTAACATCGGCCCAGGTATGGAGAGAGTGATGGGGTAAGGATTTGAACCATCTGTTTGCTTCACCTTTTAAAGCAAACGGGAAAAGTTTCAGCTTAACAATCTCAGAATCAACACCCGGATAATGGCCTGCTTCGCAAATTTGAACAAAAGTGGACAAGAAGTCATGAGGATCTTCTTGAGCAGTGCCATGAAAAGAGCTATTTTGGACCACCCCAACCACTCCATTCTTCGGATCGAAATGTACTTGCCCCATATCCGGAGGTCGAATAGGTCTATGCCCTCCGAAGTCTTGGTTAAGATAAGGGGCATAGGGGTCTTGATTTAGCCGGGCTTGCTTTGGGCTTGATGGAGTTGTTGCAATTGGTTTTGTAGCCCACTTCTGTGATTCTGTTGTTGTTGTAACAACTGTATTTGTTGAAGGAGCTGATTCAGCTGAGCTTGAGGGTCTGGATTTTGATTTGGGAGGGCTGGATTAGGAGGAACTAGATTCGGATTTTGAACTTGGTCAGCCATGATGTCTAGATCGGGAAAAAGCCTTCTTCTTAGGATGGACCGCTCGTTTGATCAAAGAGAGAGGTCCTTTCTTGCTTCCGGTTTGCATAAACCAGGAGGACAACAGAGAGGTCAACACCGACTAAAAGTCGAGGATGTGAAAGAGTTAACCTTGGAATACAAGCTAAGAGAAGAAAGGAGAAGAACAAGAAAGATAGACGGACGGGCGTTCAGAATCGTGAACGAGCGTTTGTCTAGGGAAGTTCCCGGACGGGCGTCTGGTTCAATAGACGCTCGTCTGGTGTACTAAAAGCAGTTCAGAGGCGTATTTACTAAACAAACGGGCGTTTGGAGAGGCCAGACGCTCGTTCGATCAGTTAAACAGATAAAAAGGGAATTTTCCTCAGAATGAACGGGCGCCTCAGATGATTGGACGTTCGTTCAAAAGCCAAAAACGAGGGTCGAGCGTAAAAACAACAGAAAATGTAAGATAAACAAACCGAGACTAAGGAAAACAAAACTAATCTAAAACCTAAGAAAGTTACTAACTAGAGAAACTATACTACGAAGAATCGACAACATTACCGATTCCCCGGCAACGGCGCCAAAAACTTGTTCGTTAAAAACGTGTTTTAAATTTATATTATCGGAACACCCCAAGTATAAGGTACGTAGTAAAGGATGTTGCCGAGTCGTCCTAAGGGAATCGTAAAGTTATCAGATTGAGGTATAACTCCTAAGTTGGTTATGTCACTAATTACTTAAAACTAAGATTAATCTAACTATAAACTAAACCTAAGAAATAAACTAAAAATCTAAGGAAAGGAAAATAAAACAGCAACTAAAACAAACAGCAAACAAGAGATATTCAAGAGTGGACGAGCGTCCTCTAAGACAGACGGGCGTCCAGATACGATTTAACTGGAAATATGCAGAAAACGAACAGCAAAAATTGAGGTTGCAATGAACTAAACTTAAGACTAGCGTTGAAATAAACGATTTTGTTTTCGATTTATAAAAGGGAAACAGTAGAACACCTAGAATCTATCACTCAACGATCAGACAACCAGTTTATGATTCGAATACAGTTTTATTGGTATGATCAATCACGAAACCGACTAAATTCCTTTAGATCAATTTCTAAGGTTTGTTTACTTTTCCAAGAAAAACAAATAACATTCATCACAAGATCAACAATTCGTTCCCAAATTGCAATACCCAACTAACGATATATGATTCCTCAAAACGTCATCAATTGTATCGATTGAAATAGAAAACTATTGCTGAATTATATTTCCATAAAAATTCAAACAACATAGAGGTTCATTGACATTCCTATCTAATGAAACTCTTAACCAATAAATCAAGATTCAAACGATAAATAAAACAAAATATTCAAAATCATAACTAAAGATAAACTAACAAATCATGGTTGTGATGACGTTGATGTGATATCCTCCGGTTGTTCCACTGCTATGCGTTTAGCCAACAATCATGTTGTTAGACATAATCATTGGGATGGAAGGATTCATCTTTGACTCTCCTCCTTGAATGATGCGGCTGCTAGGGTTTGTTATGAGGGAATAATGTGTATGAGATGTCCCCTAAGGTTTACTACACGCTGCTATTTATAGGATTTTAGGTCGGCTAGGGTTAAGTCGGCACCGGACGCCCGTCCAAGGTCATGGACGCCACCCAGTTGCAAAAACTTATTTGAGTCGGGCCGAGCTGATTGATTGGGCCGCGTCTAGCCAGCGTCCACTACAAATGTCCCAAACTTGCTGAATCCAAAATATCATCCTGGGCGCCGTCCACTATCTTCGTGACGCTACCCAGTTGAACGGCCGTTCAATAATCTGGACGCTAGTTCAGAGACGCGAAAACTTGATTTTCTCATATCTATCTCTTTCCAATCAAATCCAATCACCATTATCTCTTCCTCTTTAATTAAACCCGACTTGATCATCTTTGAATTACCTCTTGAGCTCGAATTTGTGCATCTATAACACATAAAAATATCCCAAAATGTAATAATGTCCAATTAAATATAAATTCATCAATAAAACGCATAAATTGACTAATTTTGTGATTAACTTACTAAAACACCACATGCTCAATATTTCGTCTAAACACTTATTTCTTTATGCAAATAATACAAATACGGGGGGAAATTATCATAAAATATAGCCTTATAAAACATATAAAAACACCCTTAACAGGGACTCGCTGGCATCGAATGGGGAGCTCGCTGGGAGCGAGCAGGGCGAAATCGAGTGGATTGGCTCGGAGTTATCTCGACGTGTTTTAGACTCCATTAGGGTTTAGGAAATACGATTTTAAGTCGGTTTCTACAGCTTATAAATACATTGTTTCATAGCAAAACATTAGACAACACAATATAATTTTAATACAACTTTTCATAGCACAAATCCTCAGTTTTTCAGAGCAGTTTTTATACAAGTCAGCATCAATTATGTGAGTTTCTTGTATTACTTTGTTCTTTGTTCTTTGTAATTAAGTCCCCCCAATTATTGTTTATCGTTTGAGGTAGCTCGTTTTTCACCGAACGATGTAGATCTAAGGGTACGATATGAGGCAGTGGGAATTCCTTTTCTATAAGGATCCACACGTCCAAATCTGTTATCCGGTGATCAATAGATGACTTTGGTATGATCGACAATCGTGTTTTTAGTAGATCTATATAATTGCTTTATGAATCTCTATTTTATCCATTACGTATATAGAAACGCTAAGATTTAGGATTTCGCCGCGTCAATCTAGCCACGCCTTTATGGTGTGATTGTCCACCTAGAATTTATTGTCTTAGTAGGTATGGCTATGGCTACATTGCTCGTCTGTTTTAATTAAAATGTGTAGTTAGGAAATACCAATATAGTGCTCATAGGTCGGCTAATGAATTGATCTTCCGGGACATTCAGCGAGATCTAGATCTGTGTTGTATTTGGGAATTGCGCGCACCTAATTATACGTAAATCGTAGATTAACATGATACCTACAAAGTTAGTGTTAATGGGACGGAGACTAATGCGATCACTTAGGAAGTACGCCTAACCACAGGAATGTTGCCTAGGTGAGGAATACGGTCAATATCGGCATCCCTAGTATTGTAAGCGTGCAAGTTATATGAGATGGAGGCCCAAAAGGTGAAGTCACGTACGTAATGTAGCACAGTGATCTAGTGTCCTACCCGGAACTAATTCAAGTTTAGGGGATGACTCCCGTAGCCAATATAAAAGAAATACGAATCGTATTAATAGTTATTGAGTCTAGTTTAATTATATACAGTAAAACCTCTATAAATTAATACTCGATAAATTAATAACCTCGATAAAATTAATAATTTGTCCAGTCCCAACTTGGGACCAGTACAAAATTGGACCCCAATCGATAAAATAATAAGATAATAACTTTTTGAAATCCCAAACATATATATTGGTCCCAACGAAACTATAAATTAATAATTATGTATGTACTATAAGATTCCAAATTCTAAAATTATCTAGTAAAAAATGAATCTATAGTCACTTGTTTTTTATTGAACTTCAAATCTATATTGAGTTCATCTTTAAATCTCCTCATTGCAATTAAGAGTTGGGGCATTGTCTTCTCGTATTGCAACAAAAAGTTTTGAAGAGTTGTAGCCGCTTGCAATGCTTCTTTCCGAGTGACCGGTTCCAAAGCTATTGAATCATCCTCAACTTCGTCATCGACCAGATCAACTTTTTGGTACCATGAACTAACTTTTTACTTATTAAAAAACAATGAACTTGACAAATTCAAATAATTTGTGAATCTACATTCATAGAATGTGCCTTGGAACTTGTTTTTGTAATTTATTTTTCATCTCTAACTAATATACATTGAAACTAGTACATTGGACTTGGAAATTTAAAGGTTATACGTAAAACCTCTTTAAATTAATAAATTATTAATTTATCGATATAATAATATCTCGCTAAATTAATAAAATATCCCGGTCCCAACATTATTAATTTATAGAGGTTTTACTGTAGAATCTCTAGATCCAAACGATAACTCAATGATTGAGGAGGTTAATTGCGTTGTCTTTGTTTGTGTTGTGTCGAGTCAGTTTTTACCTTACCTTGTCTTTAGTTGGTCTTTGACCGCCTCTGTGTGCTTGACATGATTAATAGATTGTTTATAAATAAATGATTCACAATTGGTTCCCTGTGGGATCGACCTTGATTCGCTATAGCTATACTACGATGGACCTAGTCCTCTTGTTAGTATTGGTTTATGGTGATCGAGTATTTTATTATCACTTGACTAATCACGTCAATCAGGTGTGACCGTCTTATCCAGACCGTCGACATTGGTTGTCTAAGTGCGACATTTATATATGATGAGAGTCATATTGGTCTGAACCAATTTAATCTGCATTTTTCATATAATTCCGTGATTGAGAAATCTTATAAAATCACAAGATGATCATATATGGATTAACCTTAATCCTGAAGTGATTGTATACTCCTACTTGTTTCAAGATAGGGTTTGATGTGTTCGTTAAGGATTTCTAAGAGGTGCGGTCCGAATCACTTTCATGTTGGCACTATTCTAGAATGAGTGAGAAGTGTGCGTCTCACAGATATGAAATCCATTCCTTCCTGTCGGATGTAGAAATACAATCCCCTTATTTGTTGATCCTAGAAACTGATCGATCGGCCGAGTTCATATTGGTTATGAACTAATTGATCACTAGTGGGTTGATGGTAAATAAGGATAAGATGTAATGAAGAAGGTTTACGGAAATAATCCCGCCGTTCTACGGATAGTCTATGGAGGGTTAGTTTGTATGTAATGATTATATCAATGGACACTTATTGACTTGACTTTCTGAGAATAAGTTATATCTATAATCGATAGAGTTCAGTTTCGGATTTATGGTGGCATAATTCCAGAATTAATAAGTTGAGTAGAAATACTCTGTTCGATGAATGTTTTATTCAATTTATTGTAGCTACTGGTTATAGGTCCATGGTCTCCGGGTTGGCTTCTAACACATGAGTGAATTCTCATATTTTGGAACCTCGAGAATAAATTAAATAGTTGGTCTATTTAATGAATATGCAAATATTATTTATTTGGTAAATAATATGTAAAATAGAAAAGACATTTTATAATATCCCAATTGACACACATAATGGCACCACTTTTATTTGGTTTTGGGAAAAGAAATTTTCTCCTAATTAATTATAATGTGGATAAATAAGAAATTAGTTTTTTTATTGGATAAATAGGAAATTTGTTTTACTATTGGATAAAGGTTTTATTTTCTTAAAAGGAAAAGATAAATTTGTGTGCAAAAGATAAACTCTCAATTTATTAGTTATTTTCCTATAAAAAGTGAGTTTCTCCCAACACAAAACAAAACCACAAAAAACCATGCCAGTTTAAAGAAAATAGGCCACGCCTATTTGAAAATTTTGGAGAAATTTTGTTTAGGGGTTTTCTTGAGCATGTTCGAGGCGGTTCTACTACGAGGATCGACATCCACCAGTTGTCGCTTGGAGATACAATCCGGAAGATCACGGCATCTCTCCGGTTGGGTAAATTTACCAACCTTCTTGTAGATAATTTATTATGAGAATCATATCATGGTAAAATCGAAAAACAAATTTAATTCGTCGCTTCCGTTGTGCATGATCGAGCGTCTCAATCGGTGTTGTGAATCAGATCTGACGATCCAATTATGGATCGGGTCAGGATTCGGGTTTCTGTATATACAGCAGCCGGGTGTTGCTTGGGGGACGAAACTAATAATTTCCATTTCTGCATATAAATATTATAGGGAGGCTTCAGGTTCCTCCCGTGTAGAAATATACAACACTCTGCATTTTCTTAAAATTGAGTTGCTTAAAATTGGCCTTTGCAGATTATCATTCATCCTCCCTTTCTTCAGCTTCTTGAGCTTCTTCATTACATCATCATCTCCACAACTACCGTTATCAATTAGTAGCCGTTGCATTGTATACGCTTCGCTTCTCTCGCTCTACAATTTCTTCTCACTTTTCTACTATTTCTTCCTTGCTAATTTCTCGCTCCGTGAAGGTATGTTTTGCATTCTTCATTTCACTTCATAACTTTAGATGGGTGTATCATTTTCTGCTTTCTTCTCTCTCACTTTTTTCAACTCAGAGCTACACAAAAGAAATAAAGTTAAATGGATTTAAACGAACAAAAAAGAAAGAACATAATGAAAGGTGACGCTCAAGCTTATGCGGAGATGTCGAAAGAGGCGAATGACGCACTTCTTAAATGAAGGAAAGAGCAGTACGCTTCAAAAAAGGCACGTAATTCCGTTCAATTTATATGCTTTTTTCCATCATACGAATCTTAAAAAACAGAAGAAAAAAAACTGATAGATAGTATATGGAATATAAATGTGCAGCTTTTAAAGACATTGGATTCCAAGAGCATGATGTGTAAAAAGTCACAGTGACTAATGTTCCACCGGAAAATACTAATATGTCCGGAAAAAAAAACGTTTGACACGTATAATATAAAATAAATCTCACAGTATATGTAAGCCTCTAATACGTCGTATCGAGTTAAGCAAAATGGAAGACAACCAAGAATAGAAGCTCAAGGAAATCTAAGCTAGAATTGTAAATTTATTACATTGTAAAACCAAATGAAACTTAAAACGCATTTAAACCTCCAAAAGTATACTAAATGAAAATACAAAGTTCAATGTATCATCATAACAAATAATAAAATAAAAGCTTCAACGTCGGCGTCCTCAAACGTCGTCATCAAAGTCTTCCTTGAACTCCGGATCTACCTGTTCATCTTCTCTCCCCCAAACACATAGAAAAACATGCATTTGATATAAGTATAAAGTACTCAATAAGAGGTAGAAGCTACAAATTAATTATGATTTATAATTAAAAGATTATCTTTATGAGACCGACTCAATCTAAGGTTCACTCCATGTCCATCAACATGTCATGATACACGTTTCTAGCTTAACTTATCTTGGTTACGTCAACTTTCAAGGGCACTACGTATGGCATTTATCAGCCTGAAGATATACTTCCGGGGTCTACCCGGTATGCGTATACGTTCGATGAGTTTCCTCCACTACCCTTTAGCCTAATGATCCAATAGCGTTGTTCACCTTTATGAATGTACCACATCGCCGATATGAATCGGTGCCTGACCAAAAATAGGTGACGTTTTATCTTTTACTACACGTATGTGATTATAATGTGTTAAGTAGCCACCTAAGTGTTTTCAAAGCAAAGCTCACCTTAACGACTCTACTACCTCACTTAGACGAGATAAACATCACTCCCTATCAAATACACGCACATTGATGAATTCTAATTCATCAAAGCACAAGCCTATCATGCCCTTCCGACGGTCCCAAACTTCAACTCCCTTGAAGAGTACATTCGGTGACGGAACTAAACACATCGTAAAACTCAATCAAGGCTTGTTAATATTTAATTAATGTTATTAGAGCATGAAACAACGCTTAAGACTCATACCATTGCTTAAAACAACATTTTTCCTAAAGCAGGGGCAATGTGTGCACATTCCAGGTCATGTATGCACATTCCAGGTAAAGTGTGCACATTGGGCAACAAAAGACATTCAGCCCGGTCAGTGTGTGCACATTCCAGGGAAATGTGCACACACTCCAGGACCTGTCCAACTATAACAGCATTCTGCCTTAGCAATGTGTGCACATTGCTAGTCAATGTGTGCACATTGAGCGCATAAAACTCCCTAAACACATTTTATATGCACTTTTACGATCTCTACTCAAATCCAAGCAT
The DNA here is from genome assembly GCA_026214975.1 of Gentiana macrophylla. NCBI lineage: Eukaryota > Viridiplantae > Streptophyta > Magnoliopsida > Gentianales > Gentianaceae > Gentiana > Gentiana macrophylla. Next base: position 66,449,548 of record CM047811.1, read on the forward strand.
GTTCAACATCAAAATACTCAGAAAAATAGCAGAAAAGCATGACTTTTATAACCCATAACATCTCTTGATCCCTAAGCAACATGAAGGTATGATTTCTAGCATAAAATCATATCTAACCTTAACATAAACTCTAAAAAAAACGTAATTAATTGATAGGAAGATCCTCTTACTTGATAGCAAGCAATCCAACTCCAAAACTCCGAGAATATCAAAGCAAACTCGAGACTTTCTCACCAAAAACTTGAGCGATCAATCCCAATTCAAAATAGGTTCGATCAATGTTTCAAAAACATCTATTCTACCAATTCATGAGCTTTAATCCATAAAACTCATCCAAGAACACCATTAGGGCAAAAACCATACATTAAGAAAAACTCCAACTTTTTGGTGTTCAAACGACGCCACTTCACTTCAGCGATTCCAATGTTCTACTGATTTGAAAACGGTTAAGATCCGTATTAGAAATCTGAAAGAAAACTCTCACCCTAATAGCTCTCGATGTAATCCACCAAGCACCTTGAAGAAATACCGATTAAAGTCGCCATTTATGCACGGGAATGGATTGAAGTCACCTCGTTATATATCCTTCTCTAATAATTCATATATATTTTTTATATATTATTTAACTTATTAAATTATAAAATATTGGCTAAAAATCAGAAAATAGGTGCGGCCCCCTTTCTTGGAGATTTCAAGACTTGGTTAAACTAAATACATTCAACCTAGAAAGTCTCCTTGGTTTTGATGATGCATTCAAGATACAAAAGGCTCATTGGAACACGGAATTTTTAATTATTTTTAGGAAGACTTTTATCTTATCAATGTATTCTAATCCTATAAATAGGGCCATCTATTGTAATTGAAAAAGAGATTGGAAATTATAAGAAATTATATTTATCACTTGTAAAGTGTGTTGAGAGTTCTTGAGTAGAGAATTCGATCCCCGAACTTATCAAGACTCCGAGCAGGTCTTGTGCGTTCTATACCGGAGTTCTTAGATACAAGTTATCTAAGGGTAAAGGTCATACGGAGATTGCTAAGTATAAAGTACTTAGAGGTCAAGGTGCTCGCTTATCTATCCTTTATTCTTCTATTTTACCTTCAATCAACGATCCTATTAATTAAAGTCGTGTTAACCATTCAGGGTTCACACCGCTTGGTATCAGAGCGAGGATTGTTGGTATTTCTTGTATCATTTTCGTTTTTTACATATTAAAAAAAAAGCATTCGGCCAAGTATAAAAAAAAATTAATAAAATTTTAACAGTCTGTGTTTCGAATTTTTTTAAGGGTCTTAGAAAATTCCATATTTCCTCAAATTTGGTGACCTTATTGAAAATTTCTTGTTCTATAACTGTCGTTCTTTGATTTTTTATAAAGTTTGCATCGTTTGGTTACAATCTCCACCTTAAGTCACTATTCCAAATCTGTTATATTTACTTTGTCATGTCACCTTGAATCACGACCTTCTACAAGAGTTGCAACAAGAAAATATGGTTAGCATTCAAGAATTGTGGGATAAATGGAAGAAGGAAGATGAGGTTAGGAAGCAAAAGTGGCGGGAAGTTGATCTATTATGGGCCAAGTATGAATAGGCCACACGGGTGGTTGCAGTTAAAGAGGGAAAGAACTGATGGAAGAGAAAACTGAAGAGGTTGTTAGGGTTTGTGAGGAGGAGTTGACAGAGGAGGAAGGTGAGAGTGTGGTGGCTTTGAATGAGCCTGAAATTTTAGATTAGAAAATAGAGAGTGTGGATGAAGTAGTTCCAAATGGTGAGGCCTTAGTTGTGGACGAGATAGTTCACATTGATGACACATTTGTTGCCAGTCAAGTTGAGAGTAATGTTGAGCGTATGGACTCAGTTGTGGAGGAGACAATTGCAGAGGGACATGAGCATGTGGAAGATAACGATGGTGAGCATAATCTTAAATTGGTAGTTGAGAAAATTGCGGAGAATGAGGTGGTTTGTCCTCCTTCACCGACCGCATGTTCCAATTCTATTTTGTCTTATGTGTAGGTACAAGTGGATCATCCACACGTGGAGGAAACCGGGCTGTTGGATACATCCAATGCAGCCCATGTATTTCTTTGGTTTCGCATGATCTATATCATTATGTTGGCAAGCCGCAACATACCTTCATTGACCCATTTGTTGCACATCGTGATGCCTATCCTATTCTGAGTTGCTATGATTATATTACTACCTTTCCGAGCTTCATCACCATCGATATCCAGCCAAGAGACTTTTCTTATGTTCTATTGTGAAAGCATGGATCAACATCTGCGCTTGCTATTTCTTTGGAGCTGTATATACACATTATCTTTGATCCCGGTATATCATTGACATTTTTTGTGGTTTGTTCAAACTCGGTTCATGAAGCTGACTTGTACGACATCATTTTAATTCGAGGATGAATCCTTTCAAACCGGGAGGGAATAATGTGATCCAGTCCAAGCACGTTGAAAAAATACCAGTTAAAGTCGTCATTTAGGCACGTGGAATGGATTGAAGTCACTGTTATATATCATTCTCTAATAATTCATATATATTTTTATATCTTATTTAACTTATTAAATTATAAAATATTGGCTGAAAATAAGAAAATAGGTGTGGCCCCCTTTTTGGAGATTTCAAGACTTGGTTAAACTAAATACATTGAACCTAGAAAGTCTCATTGGTTTTGAAGATACATTGAAGATACAAAAGGCTCCTTGGAACACAGAATTTTTAATTATTTTTAGGAATACTTTTATCTTATCAATGTATTCTAATCCTATAAATACGACCATCTATTGTAATTGAAAAGAGATTGGAAATTATAAGAAATTATATTTATCACTTGTAAAGTGTGTTGAGAGTTCTTGAGTAGAGAATTCGATCCCCGAACTTATCAAGACATCGAGCAGGTCTTGAGCGTTCTATACCGGAGTTCTTAGATACAAGTTATCTAAGGGTAAAGGCCATACCGAGATTGCTAAGTATAAATTACTAAGAGGTCAAGGTGCTCGTTTATCTGTCCTTTTATTCTTCTATTTTTCCTTCAATCAACGATCCTATTAATTAAATTCGTGTTACCATTCGGAGTACACGCCACTCTCTCTCTCACACGCCACCTCTATAGAACGTAGGAAGAAATTCTGATTTCTTTTTGGTTATGGGAACTAATGAGATTTATTTTTCCTTAAATAGATAATCCCAAAATAACAATTTCTTACTATTTTCCCTTATAATAAAAATCAGATTTTTTTCCGAATTATTTATATATATTTTGGCCATATATATATAAATACACTTAAAATCCTAAAAAATGTAAAAGATATAATATTTTGTTTCAAAAATGACACGTCTCGCTTTTTTCTCGAAAATCGAATATTACATTCCTCTCCCCTTAAGAGCAGTTTCGTCCTCGAAACTAGAACAAACAAGGTAAGTCCACAAACTCTGGAAACTCGCTAATCATGTCGTCTTCAACTTCCCAAGAGGCTTCATTCGGTGAATGATTGCTCCATTGCACCATAACCAAATGGATCATCCGTCTCTTGATCATATTTTCTTTCCGGTCTAGAATTTTGATAGGCTTCTAATCATATTCAAGATTATCCTGAAAAATTCTGGATCAACTGTGGTTTCAACATCAGTCTTTGTCAATCACGTCTTTAACATTGACATGTGGAAAACATTATGTTGGTCCCTTGAAAAGGCTTTGGTTAAGTTTCGGGGGGGTGAATAAACTTAACACTTAAAACTTTTGGAGTTAACAAACTCAAGAATCTTCAAAGACTTCTTTGATACTTCAAGAGTCTCACGACCTCAATAGTCTCACGACCTTCGTGAGTCTCAATGACTATTGATCTTACTGAATTTGTGCAGCGGAATTATATCAAAAATTAAGCCTTATTACTTGATGTTAAATATGATACTAAGTATTAGATACTCAGTAGTGTTTGTGTGTGATTTCGGTTTGCTAGATTCAAGAAAGTGATGTGCTTGATAAACTAAATGCGTAATATAAGTGCAGAAAAGTAAGTAGGCTGATTTTATAGTGGTTCCGTGTGGTGTAATCTCGTCACCCACTATTCTCCTCGTGATATTGAGGTAATTCACTAGAGATCTTTGATGTAGCTGTTACAAAGATTCCTATGTTGCTTGTCCTTCACCAATAACTATGGCTTCACAAACTGAAAACTAGGAACATGTAGGATTGCTGCTCCAAAGTCTTCCACTGGTCCTTGAAGGGTAGGATTTCCTCTTCACTAGCTCCACCACAAACAACAGTCTTTCACACCCAACAGATGCTTCACTGTCTTCAGTAGATTCTTGTAAAAGAAAGATTGAATCAAATAAATGATTTAGTTGCAGTAGCTTAATCGGGATGATATGATCAACAGCTTGCAGTCTTCAAGTGTGTAAACTTGATGTAGCTTGAATGCAGATTACACTTGAAGATTTTCTCTGGATCAGTAGCTTTAAGCTCAGAAAGTTCAGCAGGTTGTTTTTCTTGATAAGAAAATGCATTTCTTTAATTATCTCTTGTTTTTACTTAATTTTCATCATCTTTTTCTGAGTTAGAAGTCTTCTATTTATAGGTAGGAATACTTGTGTCTTATATTTGAAATTCAAATATAGCCGTTCCAGATTTTGTCCCATTTGACTTGCTTTCATCACTTGTTCATAGTATCGGCTTGTGGGATCGCTTTTTGACGTAATGCATCGGCCCACCCTTTGACTTGTATTCATTGGATAAAGTCCTGATTCATCTCAACGTCCTTTTAATCTCAACCATTGATTTGTTTGATAAAATAAGAGGTTGTTAGTTGTCCTTATCCATGTTTTCTTCCAATGTAATCTTGAATAAACCGAGGTATATGTATCAACAGTTTATGAGTCTCACGACACATATCGATCAAATTTGAACTATATTTTTCTAATCGCCTTTTATCTAACTTTTATTTATGAAGTTAGATTACACCTTTTGCTTATAACTAAGTTCCAATTACCATCCAACTTAAGGAACTTAGACCTTGTACACAAGGTATATGTAATCGCTTTAGGTCATCATGCATTTCCCTAAATTTTTATTCCATATCCTTGACTTTAATTACTAAGTTTGATCCCTTAGCCTTCATTAACCGAGTTTGGCCCCTCGCCTTTCGGTCTTGGAGGTTCCTGATCGCCTCTCGACCTAAACTACCCTACTAACCTAGACTAGTCTCACGATATAAGTCACCGACCTTTACAAAGGCTTGTTTGTTCAAACCTATACAAAGATCAAACTCTAATAAGCCTATACATTTGATCTAGACATCTTTTTGCCTTTGCTCTATTACAGTTAGTCTGGCACTCATCACTAAAATTTAAAAATAAGTCCAACAATTTCCCCCTTTTTGGTGATGATGCCACTACCCTCACCTAACAGCAAAGCAAAAAGATTAAAAACAAAAACATAACAAATTCCAGTCATTTCTCATTATAATCATTTGTTCAAAGTATCACAGTTTAGATACAGCAAAGATAAAACATATAAAGTCTGCTGATATATTGTTTTCTTTCTCTTTCTTCCCTTGCCTTCTCCACTTGCTCTTGGTAGGCTCTTATCTCTTCAATCATTTCTCTCATCCATTCATTTTCAATCGTAGAAATCAATGTAGAAATTCACTTCTTTCCACCACTTCCATGCTTCGTAGAATGAGATTAATTTGATTTACTCTGAAGCCTAGTTTCATGTAAAGTTCCTTGAATTCATCAAGTGAATCCCTTGCTTTTGTGATAGGCAAACTCCTTTCACCTCTACCACTTCTTCCACCTCTTGCACCTCTTCCACCTCTACCACCTCTATAACTGGCCCTCAAGGCTTTGACCCTTGCTTCCCAAAACTTCAAGCTCAGAAATGAGTTTAAACCTTCATGAAATCCCTTGTCATGATAAGTTTTCCTCTTGTTGTGGTACTCATTCTTGTATTGTTTGAGGAGATCATCAGTAAGTGGAAGTCCGCCAGTGCAGCTCCTCGAATGTATTAGTATCGCCTCCCATCTTTTCTTGTGAAAATTTCGCCACCTCTTTTGCTATCAAGTTGTTTGGCCCTCTTCCCCTTAGTGACATCATCAACAAAACGGGACAACAGCCATGAACACTCTCCTGTGTGATAACCAGATTACTCAGTTGTCCTTCCATAATTTCAGTTCTTGTATCAACTGCAGTAATCCTTGATTGCAAAGTTTGCTCCATTAGATTGATCCTCTCAGTAAGCTTAGGATCCAATCCAGCAGATTGAGATGTTCCAAAGAAATTCAAGCAGCTTAGGTGCCTCAACAAGTTTATCAAGTTTCTGGTGGATGGCTTCAAATTGATCTTCCAGAAACTTCTCCTTCATTGTATTTCCTTGCTTAATTCCTCTCACTTCTAGGGCAAGGTCTGCAAGAGCATAATGATTTGAGGTAATATTGAAGGCAACTGTTTCTGTAGTCATCCCTCTATTTTCCACCAAATTGATCAGATCTTCAAATCTCTGCTCTTGTCTATCAAGTTGAGTTCTTAGATTTGCTATGTCATTTCTTACTGTCCTCAACTCTTCCATGACATGTGCTGGTACCCCAACAGCCATTCCTCCATCAGCTCCATCAGCAGGCTCTTCTACATTGTATTATGGCCTGTGTCTGCTGATAACCACTGCAAAACTCATATCTAGTCCAGCAGGGTTTGGTCCTTGATATTCCTCCAGAATAGGATCAAGAGCTGGTTCTTCAAGAACTGGAACAAATGCCTGTTGAGGTTCTTCATCAACATTTTCTTCTTCAGGCATTTGAAACTCCTCATCACTGTAGTCCCACCAGCTGCTCTTCTTCATCAATATCAGCAGCCTGCTGACCATCTTTCCCTACAGTGGTCTTGACTCCAGTAGGCTCCACTACAACAGCCTGTACCTCAACATTAGCAGGGGTTTCCTCCAAACCCAAGGTTTGTTCCAACCTTTGTCCAGGTGCTGTTTGAACCTCAGCAACATGTACCTCCACTTCTTGTCTTGGTTCTTGTGCAATATGTGCCATAATAACCTGATCCGGGAATATATCCATATTTTCTTGTTGAAATTCCCCAATATCACCAATCATTCTTAGATAATTTGCAGTTTTGGTTAAGGTGTCCTCAGTGTCAATCCAGTATTGATATTGAACAGAATCCTCAGAACTGACACTTGGCTCAATATGATCAGTGACCCTTTCATCATCCAAAACTTCATTCTGCTAATCTTCAGCAGACTTACCAGCATCCGTAGGTTCATATTCTGCACCATCAGTAGATCCTTGACCAGTGGCTTCATTAGTTGTTCCTCTAGCCACTCCATTGGTCTCCCCAGGGAACATGGGGGGATCATCATCAGAACCAGATGAATCTCTGTCAGGTGTGTACTTTGGATCTCTGAACATAATTGCTCCACTTTTCTTTCCCTCATCCAACAGATCCATCAGCTTAGATTGCAGCATGGTTGTATCTATTAAATCCAATAGGTTGTCCACACCCAGCTGATCAAATGCCTATTCTTCAAATCCACTCATTGGATCAGCAGCTGGTTTCTGTCTCTTGTAAAATCCAAACTTCCATTGGAAATATTTTTTCACTTTTCTGAAGTTGGGATCTACTTTGCCCTTCTTAGATGCCTTCTCATATGGCATAGTTGGCTTTCTGGGGGCAGATTCAAGACCTTGCTGACCTCCAAAGGTCCCAATCAAAGAAGTTGAGAGTTTCCTCAATGAGATGTTTCGTGTCAAGAGGTTTCTTGGATTGTATATTAGTCCCTACTACCTCCATCTCATTTGCACACTTGGTTCCTCCCGAATTATATGCTCATCGCCAGGTTAGCAAGCAGATCGCTTCTTCCCTTTGAACTATTGCAGATTTGCGTGGTCTTGTACCAAACTTTCAACTACCACAACAGGTGTTGACTCAGTAGCTTGTTGTGGCACTTCTACAAGTTGCTCAACAACAACTTGGGCAGCTTTAGTAGCCTCAGCAGCCTCTTTTGGTGAGGATTCAACAACTTCAGCAATAGACTCAGTTACAGTAGTCTGATGTGATTCACCAGCAGGTTGCCCAACAACAACCTCTGCATCTTCATTAGGCTTGATAATAGTCAAGGGCTCTGCCTCAATAGCCTCTCCTTCTTCTTCTGCTTGTTGTTGTTGTTGTTGTTGTTCTCTCTGACTTTCCAAAATTCTCAATTGTTTACCCTTGCCATGCTTCTTCTTCTTGGCAATCTCCTTCATTCTTTTGGAAAGTGGTTCATCTTCAACTTCAGTAGACTTTCTTTTTCTACTGAATTCCTTTTGTTGCTCCTTCAAAATTTCAAAGAATCGCTTTTCTTCTTTGCAACAACAAAGGTCGTAGTCTCACTTTCACTGACCTCAGAGACTCAGCAATGTGATGTTTGCTTCCTTGTCTTTCTAGGCTGTAATAACTCTGTTATCTTTCTTGTGTCAGAAGCCTTTCTCTTCTCAGTAGTCTTCTTTGGTGCAGTAGATTTAACAACTTTTTTAACCTGCTCACCGCCAACATCACCATCATCTCCACCATCATCACTCTCAGCCGCCTCATCAACACCTTCTTCGTCATCATCCAGACCATGGATAGGATAGTTAATTTCTTTCTTGTATCTGGATTGGTTTATCTTCTCAGGTGCAACGTCAGGAATTTCCAAATGATTCAGCAGGGCCTGAAACAATAATCCTAAGGGTAAGGCCTTGGATTTTCTTTTTCCTTCTTTCTCTTCCTTGGCAACCTTCTTCATGTAATGAATGAAATATCGAGCCCAATCAAACTTCATACTTCTGCAAATAATCATCAGAAGTTCTATTTTGGGTCTTGATAGAGTATCCATGCTTCCAACGAGGCCTAAGATATTCTTAGCAATGATTTTGCTCAGCAGATTGTATTCATAACCAATATGTTTTACATTGATGCCTGGAATTGATTTGATGGCTTCATTTGTTTTGATTTTGTCAACAAAATCAATCCTTGACAATCCCATTTCCTCAGGATGTACAGGAGCATCTATTACTTCTGCAAAACCAAACACTTCCCTCAGTAGGTTTGAGGAAACTTCAATCTCCTGTGCATTTACAGTGGTGGCAGATGCTTCTCTTCCATCTCTTACTACAATGTTTCTTCAGAAATTGACAACATTTGTATAAGAGATTGTTTCCAATCTTATATTCAGTATATTCTCCAAGCCTTCATATCTCCTTATTCTTCGACCAATGTTGATGGCTAGTTCAGTTTGATTAGCATCAACAACAAAACCTCAAACACTTTGGCTTGTTTCAATTTGAACATCATCTTTTTCCGCCATTGTTAAAAGAAAAAGATGAAGATGATAGCTTGTAAATCTGTGTTCACACTGTGTAAAAGCAGAGAGTATCAATCTGAGATTTTGCAAGTAGCTTCTATGTAGTAGTCTGTGTATATATAGACATAGAGTGGTTGTAACTGTCAGAACGTGTACTGTTACATTAACCATGATTAAATGTGAGTGAATACGGTCTTTCACTATCCAAAGGTTTAGTGAAGATATCAGCAAGTTGATCTTCATTAGGGATATAAAGAACCACCACATCTTTCTTTTCAACATGATCTCTTATGAAATGATGTCTCACATCAATATGTTTGGTCCTTGAGTGCAAAACAGGATTTTCAGTAATTGCAATTGCACTTGTGTTATCAGACATAATTGGAATTTCTCTTTCTTCAATTCCATAATCCCTTAACCGTTGTCTTAACCACAAGATCTCAGGCACAACATAATCTTCCAAAGAACAATGTATTCTGCTTCAGCAGTGGAAGTTGATATAGAGCTCAATTTCTTGCTGAACCATGAAACCAGTCTATTTCCCATTAACTGACAGGTTCCTGTGGTGCTTTTTCTATCAATCTTCCAACCAGCATAATCTGAATCTGAGTAGGATATAACTTTGAAACTTCCATCTTTAGAATACCATATCCCTACTCACAAAGTCTCTTTAAGATACTTGAGAACTCTTTTGACTGCACCTAAATGACTTTCTTTAGGTTTTGATTGAAATCTTGCACAAACACCTACAACAAAGGATATATCAGGTCTGCTGGTAGTAAGGTACAACAGACTGCCTATCATCCTTCTGTATAAGGTCTGATCAAAATCTTTTCCTTCTTTATCTTCATCCAATCTAATGTTTGTACTCATTGGAGTTGATATCTTGGTGCTATTTTCCATACCAAACTTCTTCAGCAACTACTTGGTATACTTGGTTTGATGAATGAAGATTGCATCTTTCAACTGTTTGACTTGTAAGCCCAAAAAGTAGTTCAATTCACCCATCATACTCATTTGGAACTTACTCTTCATCAGATTTTCAAAATTTTCACAAAGTAATTCATTTTCAGAACCAAAGATTATGTCATCAACATAAATCTGGACCAGCAGGGTGTTGTCCTTTTCATTGATTCTGAAAAGAGTCTTATCAATGGTGCCTTTTGTAAAACCATTATTCACCAAGAATTGAGATAGTGTCTCATATCATTCTCTAGGTGCTTGTTTCAAACCATAAAGTGCTTTGTTGAGTCTTGATAGGAACCAACTTTACAGTACATTTCTGTACAGTTCAGCCCACGATTATCACATTTCTGGCATGTTTCGGGTGAGTTTAGACCCTATCTTGAGTTTAAATGAGGATTTATTGCACGGTAGTGATCGCGGTTTTCCGTAAACTCGACCTTATTTTAGCATTTTATACTGCTTTCTACCGAGCACCCGTAGTTTGCGGGGTTATGCGCTGCTTTGTTTTCATATGGATGCAGTGACTAGGGTGTCTCGAGAGCCTGAAAGACGAGAAGTATGAAGTTTAGACGTGCCTTGAGGCGAAAACACGGAGGTTGAAGGTGAAAAAGTGAAGATTGTGGTTACAAATGGCTGTCCGGACGGACAAGGTGTTTTGTCCGGACGGCTAACTCACCGTTTTTGGGAAAACTTGATGAAGAACCCGTCCGGACGGATGAGAAAGCATCCGGACGGACAGAGAAAGCATCCGACGGACAAGAGCATGTCATCCGGACGGACATCTATGCATCCGTCCGGACACCTGAAATCAGAAATCGATCCGCCGGACATTGAGGATATCCGGACGGACGAGAGGTTTTTCTATATAAGATCGCCATTTTCTCACAAAGAAAAAGCGTAAAAGAAGGGGCGATAATATTAGATAGTTTTGGAGATTTTGGGCGATTTTCTTCGCCTTTTAGAGTTAGACTAAGTGTTATATATCATTAGAATCCTCATTCAATCCCCTCTTTGATCTACTAACTTTTAGCTTCGATCCGTAACTTTTCACTTGACAAAAATTTGATCTTTTGTAAGCACATTTGGCACCTTCTTCAAGTTGAGTAAAGTAAGTATGTTCTTTTGTTATTTTATTATTGTTGTGATGTTTTTCTCCCATTTTTATTGCTTAGATTCAAGTATGAGTAGCTAGATTCCTCGTATGGTTGAACTATGTGAAGGCGGGTGAAACACCGTTAGATTGATGAACCGGGAAGTAGTGTAGTGCGTAAATAAACGTTCTAATTAATAATCCGTATCTCAAACTTGTTTGAATCATTTTTGAACTAGATTGATCACCTAGTTCACCATTGCACACACTTAGCTTATAAATGTATGTTGCGCGACGTGTGGAACGGGGGTTTCGGGACCGTAGAAGTTTTGGGCTTGAAAGGTAGTCGACACCTACCCGTACTAGATTGACGCCCTAGTCATCAAGTCCACCCCAATACGGGTTTGTCCTATGAGTTATCGTTAGACGGCAAGGTAGAGTAAGGCACACTCCCGGGCAATCTTTCCGAGGGTAAAGTAATCCACCAAACGTAGTTCGCCATACCTCTTTTAATCGCTTAGAATTCGAGTAATGTAATCTTTCTTTTATACAATAGCATAACTTCATATCTATCTGCTTGACTCGAATCGAGTGCTAAGTCAACTGTGGTATTCAAAACCAATCTCTGTGGGTTCGACTCGACTCCTCAAGCACTATCCTACACTCGACCCGGTCCACCGCCGTTAGAAAGTAGATTTTGCTAAAGTTTCGAGTTTTTACTTGATCGACCGGACCTAGAAAATCCGCTTATCAAGTTGGTGCCGTTGCCGGGGATTGGCAATGCTTTGATATCACAAAAGTTGACCGAAAGTTTGGGCTTAGGTCGTTTTTATTGTTTTCTTGTTGATTTGTTTTGACTTGCAGCTGAAGTGCCACACCACCTATTGATGAGGTGGTGGTGACGAGGCACTGTGATTGTTTTTGTGTTGTTTTCTGTGATTTTGCAGATTGAGCATAAATGGGTGGATACTCTCAACAATACAACTTTTATGAAGAAAAATCCACCTACCAACCTTTGGCACCTAAGCTTGGTCAAAATCAAGATTATCAACCTTATGACCAAGAGCATGGTGCGTCCATGGATGTGGAATGGACGACGATTATCGATATGATGAGGGAACTATAATAGATGTAATTTTGGGGAAATTGGAACCGTAATCAACCGGGAACCTGGGAGGCAATCAAAGCCAAGATGACTACAATTGGAGGCCAAATCAAGGACAAGGGAATAATCGAATTATGACTCGAACAACCCTTGAATTGGAGCTCTCAAAATCAAGCACTTACAGCAGATTGACCTTGCCTATGCGCCGAGAGGAACGAAGTAGGTATTATTCGAGCCGATGGAAAAGGTTTCTATGGCTATGGATTAGGAAGTGTCGGCACATCAATTGATCGATTGGTTGAACCGGATGCTCGTGTTATATAAAGAGGCCGAGGATGCTTTGAAACGGGTCGGGAGATGCAAAACAAGTTTTCCAAATGGGAGTATAGACTCGCCTAGCCAATGAAGATTGGCCCCATATGAGATACATGCTATGTTGGATGTCTCAGGATATCGTGTCTCTCATGACGGCCCGGATGCCGGATCAAAATGAAAAGTCTTGCACACAAATGGTCCGGGTAGACAGTGATATTGACGAGTCAAGTTGCTATAATGAGGTGCTCGTCCCGGAGGATTCAGTGATTGAGTTGGCTTTATCACCGCCACCCCCTATTGTAGTATTTGATTATATGAATTTCCAAGTCCTCCTGAGTGAACTCCCGAATAGTGAGCTGAAAAATGATGATGTTTTGGTAGAATCCGTGATGCAAACTGAGTTGAAAGCTAGGAAAAGGGAGTTAGCTGCTATTAAGAGAGAACTCGCGATGGAAATAGGGCCAGAGAAAGTCGTCAGTGAAGAGTTTCAGGTGGAGAGTGAGGTTGATAAATCGGCTTTGTATGAGGAGATTTCTGAGCCAGAGATTGAGATGCAAGAGATTGATATGGGATCGCCCATCACTCCCTTAGTTGATGATGTACCATTCGAGTCGGTGGAGAATTTTTATGAGTATGCCAAGCCACTTGTAGTGGAGCCTACCTCAGTTTTGGGTGAGCCGGAAGCTTTTGGTATTGCCATGCTCTGGGACATGGAGGATACCCATGATTGTAAAGTAAGGGAGGTGGAACTGTTGTCTATCATACCACATCCCGACGATGACCATCATGACACCTTGACGAGAGGTGCGATAGATTTATTTGAGGTCGCCGATCCGTGGGATTAGAAACGGAGAAGAAGATGGGACAGCTCATTCTGCCGCCTAGCTCGCTAGTGGTTCGAGGTCATGTGGATGAGCCCATTATATTGACACCCCGGATAGATTGGTCATCTTTGATATACCGGTCTCGGATTATTACTCCTTCCATTCTCGTGGGATGAGTTCTACGAGGTTAAGTTCGGCGGTCCCGGTGGAAGACACACGTAGAGGTGATAGAGAGGAAAGACCACGGTGGTGGGTGATTCCAAGAAGAAGATGATGAGAGGTTTTGATGTAAGAGGATTCCCGAGTTGGGAGGAGGTTGCATCGAGGGCTATGAGAGGTAAGTTTCTAACGAACTCGGTTTTCATGATGCTTGCTATTTGTATTCTTCTTGAGTTGTTGATCTTTTTGAGTTCGGATTTTGGTTGATGGTTTTGATGCTACTTGTTTGAAATGAAATATTTGAATTGTTGTTTTGAGTCTTTTATGGTTTGAGTCCGTTTTGGTGTCACTTGGTCGAGCCAACGACATAACACAAAGGCGCTCGGTGGGAGGCAACCCATCATTTCCTGTGCTTTTGCTAGTTTTGAATTTGTCTTGCTGTGTTTTGGTGTTGAGGATTGAATCCGGATGATCCCGAGGGGCCTTCATGCTTAAAATTCACTTTTCCTCTGTTTTTATCCTTGTCCGGACGGACACACACACCCATCCGTCCGGATGGATCTCTGGTTTTTACAATGATCTTGGCATTCACTTGTCCGGACGGACAAACATACCCATCCGTCCGGATATATCACTGGTTTTTCATCTTTTCATGCCTTCTGTGACTATGTCTTGGATTTGTGGATTTTGTGTTGGGCACGTTTGGACGTGATTGGTTGTTTATTGTATGTTTGAATCATATTTGACTATCTTTGTGACATACTTGTTCAAGTTTTCTGACGTGACGAGGTCGTTCTTTTTATTATCCCCGGAATTCCCCATATTATATGCTTTGGCACGCGGACCATGTCCCGTGCATGTATTTCTTGGATGTTTTTCAATGACTAGGGATTCGGGATGGACTACTTTCACGACCGTTACGGGACTTGATCGCGCCGTTTTGCCGGGCTCATAAGCTAAGTCTTTCTTTTTCCTTCTCGTTCACACACCGAGGACGGTGCTTCACTTAAGTGGGGGAGGGGAACGACTTAGCTTATTCGCTTGTTCTTAAAAGTATTATGCCATGATGTGATAAACTTGGTTTTTACTCGTTTCCGAGTCGATTTTTAGGCCGTTTTTCAAAATTTTCCAAGATTTTAACACCACGTTATATGCATGCTATTCACAATTGAGTGATGAAAGGTCTTTAGTTTTGTGAATGTCTCACAGTGAGTCTATATTGTCATGATACGGAACACTTTTTAGTACACGTTTGACGATGTTTATGCTTATCACGATTACTTTACACACCTGTACCCCTAGTTTCGAGGCGAAATAGAAGGATTGGCCTTGGTAGGAACACGGGATGACAGTTTTGGCATTCTTTTTTACCTTACTTTAGCCAAATAAGCCTGAGCCGAATGTTTGACCTTCGTAGCCCTCTCTCTCACTTTGATAGAATGGTCCGACCACCATTCGCTTTATAGCCGCTTTCATTACTTAGTCGTAAACCTACCTTGAGCCTTATTTTGGTCACATTCCTTCATTTGACCTTACGAGTGGACTTAGTCTCTTGTTAAACCACACTTGCCAAGGCAAGTGTGGGGTGGGGAGATGTTGTTTTTGAGTCGGGTTGTTGTTTCCTCGCCAGAGCTATAAGGAGAGGAGGAGCTTAGTGTGGGGCCGGATGCTCGGGTTTCATTTCAAAAAAAAAAAAATTTCAAATCAAATAATTGTGTTGTATATAGAAATAAAGGGTTGAAAAAAGGCAATGATCTTAAAGCAATGATGATGTTAGGGTTGGGATAGTCAGATAGGTACTAAGTATTCGAGCTCACCTCACGACACTTGAAACAGAGTCGAGTTTGGTAATGAGTTCGGGTATTTTAGTGTCCTATAGTTCCCAAAGTGTTGAAAATGATCAAAAAGGAGTTTGGATGGTTTGTATAGTAAAGAAGACGTGGTACGTGTTTGGATTATGTTCACTCGTATTCCTTTTCTCCAGTTTCCCAAATTACCCTTTTCGATTAACCAAATCTACCCTAGCCTAACGTTATAACCATTCAAGTCCTGCTGGACCGTGTTTAACCTTGGCTAGTCCCGATTAGTGGAGATTCTAGGAAGGGCAGGATTGTGTAAAGTCATTTGTCCGGTATTCCAAGCCCTAAATCGTATTAAGTATAAGTCGTCGTCATTCAACACACACTCACTCCGTGTCATGATCTAGTAGAGTCAAAGTGATACATTCACTTAACTAAGTTCTTTTCACCTCGATATTTTGAAATGCATGCATGTAACGTAAAGTTGATTCCTTGGTATTGTTTGAACGCCTAATTTACTCGAGGACGAGTAAAGGCTAAGTGTGGGGTGGTGATAGGAACCAACTTTACAGTACATTTATGTACAGTTCAGCCCACGATTATCACATTTCTGGCATGTTTCGGGTGAGTTTAGACCCTATCTTGAGTATTAAATGAGGATTTATTGCACGGCGAGTGACGGTCGGTTTTCCGTGAACTCGACCTTATTTTAGCATATTATACTGCTTTTCTACCGAGCACCCGTAGTTTGCGGGGTTATGCGCTGTGTGTTGTTTTCATATGGATGCAGACTAGGGTGTCTCGAGAGCCCGAACGACGAGAAGTATGAAGTTTAGACGCGTGCTGAGGCGAAACACGGAGGTTGAAGGTGAAAAGTGAAGATTGTGGTTACAAATGGCTGTCCGACGGACAAGGTGTTTTGTCCGATGGCTAACTCACCGGGTTTTCGGAAAACTTGATGAAGAACCCGCCCGACGGACATAGAAGCATCCGGACGGACAGAGAAAGCATCCGGACGGACAAGAGCATGTCATCCGGACGGACATCTATGCATCCGCCCGACACCTGAGAATCAAGAACACCCGCCGACATTGAGGATATCCGGACGGATGAGGTTTTTCTATATAAGATCGCCATTTTCTCACAAAAAAAAAGCGTAAAAGAAGGGGCGATAATATTAGATAGTTTTGGAGATTTTGGGCGATTTTCTTCGCTTTTTTGAGTTAGACTAAGTGTTATATATCATTAGAATCCTCATTCAATCCCTCTTTGATCTACTAACTTTTAGCTTCGATCCGTAACTTTTCACTTGACAAAAATTTGATCTTTGTAAGCACATTTGGCACCTCCTTCAAGTTGAGTAAAGTAAGTATGTTCTTTTGTTATTTTATTGTTGTTGTGATGTTTTTCTCCCATTTTTATTGCTTAGATTCAAGTATGAGTAGCTAGATTCCTCGTATGGTTGAACTATGTGAAGGCGGGTGAAACACCGTTAGATTGATGAACCGGGAAGTAGTGTAGTGCGTAAATAAACGTTCTAATTAATAATCCGTATCTCAAACTTGTTTGAATCGCTTTTGAGCTAGATTGATCACCTAGTTCACCATTGCACACACTTAGCTTATAAATGTATGTTGCGCGACGCAGGGGAACGGGGTTTCGGGACCGTAGAAGTTTTGGGCTTGAAAGGTAGTCCGACACACCTACCCGTACTACTAGATGACGCCTAGTCATCAAGTCCACCCCAATACGGGTTTGTCCTATGAGTTATCGTTAGACGGCAAGGTAGAGTAAGGCACACTCCCGGGGCAATCTTTCTGAGGGTAAAGTAATCCGCCGAAACGTAGTTCGACCATACCTCTTTTAATCGTTTAGAATTCCGAGTAGTGTAATCTTTCTTTTATACAATAGCATAACTTCATATCTATCTGCTTGACTCAATCGAAAAGCTAAGTCAACTGTGGTATTCAAAAACCAATCTCTGTGGGTTCGACTCGACTCCTCAAGCACTATCCTACACTCGACCCGGTCCACCGCCGTTAGAAAGTAGATTTTGCTAAGGTTTCGAAGTTTTACTTGATCGACCGGACCTAGAAAATCCGCTTATCAAGTCTATACACTTTATCTTCTTGATCTTTAACTTCAAATCCAGGAGGTTGCCGAACATACACCTCCTCTTCCGTAATGCCATTCAAAATGCACTTTGACATCCATTTGATATACTTTGAAGTTCTTATATGCAAAGATGTGCCAAGAATAACTGATAGCTTCCAATCTTGCAACAGTGCATACGCTTCATCAAAATCTATTTATTTTGCTTGAGAATAGCCTTTTGCAACTAGTGTGGCCTTGTTCCTTACAATGGTACCAGATTCATCAAGTTTGTTTCTGTATACCCATTTAGTACCAATGATATTTGCATGATTAGGTCTTTCAACTAGTGTCCAAACTTGATTTCTTTCAAATTAATTTAACTCTTCTTGCATAGCAACTATCCAATCTGTATCTGAATTTGCTTCTTCAACAACTTTAGGTTCAACTTGAGATAGAAAAAAAGTAAACTTTGCTTCTAATTGTCTTCTAGTCCTCACACCTTGCTGTATATTTCCATTGACTTGTTCAGCAGGGTGATCCCTTAACCATTGGTTTTCAGGAACCTCATCTTCAGTAGGGTCTGCTGTTTCTTGAACAAGGGGTTCAGCAGATCCTTGAACTACTTCAGTTGTTGCATCAGTAGTATTACCAGCAGGGTGTTCAGCAGGGGCAGAATCAGAAACCTTTAAGTCATTGAATCTCTCCAAAACTTTAACACAACTGATCGACTGACTTGTAGATTCTCAAAGAGTTCACAAGCTTCATCTTCCATACCAGTGAACTTAGGTTCATCAAACACAACATGGATTGCCTCCTCATGTTTCAGTGACCTTTTGTTCAGTACCCTGAATGCTTTACTGACTGAAGAATATCCCAAGAAAATTATTTCATCTGATTTTGGTTGGAATGTCTTTAAATGTTCCTTATGATTCAAGATAAAACACTTGCTTCCAAATGGATAGAAATAGGATATGTTAGGTTTTCTTCCATTCCAAATCTTATAAGGTGTCTTCAGCATATTCTTGTTCACTGAGGTTCTGTTTTGTGTATAGCATGCTGTATTAAATACTTCAGCCCAATATCTTTCAGGTAGCAATGCTTCACAAATCATAGTTCTTCCTGCTTCTTTTAGAGTTCTATTTCTTCTTTTAGCAACCCCATTTTGCTGAGGTGTACCAACAGCAGCAAGTTGATGTAGTACACCATTCTGTTCATAGTATTCTCTTATAACTTTATTGAGAAATTCAGTACCCTTGTCTGATCTGATTTTTACTACTGTCAAACTTTTCTCATTTTGCAAATTCTTCAAAAGTTCAGGCATCTTTTGAAGTGTTTCACTTTTCTTGTTCATAAATATCACCCAAGTGTACCTTGAATAATCATCCACAACCACTAAGGTGTATTTCTTTCCTGTAACACTTGTTGGTGTAACTGGTCCAAATAGATCCATATGCATCAGCTCCAAGACTCTATTAGTTGATTGCTTAGTCTTTGATTTGAAGCTTGACTTTGTATGTTTACCTTGCTGACATGCATCACATATAGTATCCTTTTTGAATGTGATCTCAGGTAAACCAATCACCAGTTTCTTCTTTACCAACTAATTGATGTCATCAAAATTTAGATGATTCAGCTTCTTATGCCATAACCAATTAAGTTCTGACTTGGTTTGCACTATCAGGCAGGTTTCTGGAACTGCAGTTGACCAATCCACAACATACATATTTTGTTGCCTTCTTCCAGCCAACACAACTTGATCACCTCTTTCACTGATGACAATACAAGTGCCTTTGTCAAAAGTGACCTTGTATCCCATGTCACAGAATTGTCCAGTGCTCAGTAAGTTTTAGTCCAGTCCTTCCACAAATGCAACATTCCTGATTGTTAATCCATTCCTCACAAGTGTGCTATAGCCTCTTGTGTAACCAGGTGTGTTTTTGTTTCCAAAGTTCACTCTTGGACCATCATTTGCTACATAGCTTTTCAGAAAGTGCTTATTCTTTGTCATATGTCCGAACATCCACCACAATGTACCGCATAATTCTACAAAACAAAATCAATACATTTTAGATACCCAAACCTCGTTTGGGTCCATAATGGTCGCTGGTAAGCATGACCCCGGTATGTTTCCATAAGGTCTTCTTCTAAAAGTGTCATACTTTGGTTCATACATGTATTCTACACATCCATATGGTCTAACAAGTGGTTGTTCAGATTCATATATGTTTTCCTCGCCTTTTGGTATTTAATGCGCTTTGAAGTGATTTTTGTTGTTAAAGAATTAGCATAACCTTTGGATTGTCAGTCTATTAGAATAAATACCAGTAATATGGAGTCTCATTTGAGGTCTTGTATAAGTCCTCTCACGATTCCATTCCTTAGGTTTTACCTCTAGCAACATGGTTATACTTGGTGTTTGTGGCGAGATGCAAGAATATTCCAATCATCATCGAAGGAAACAAATTTACCTTTCCCCGAGATAAGTATCCCTTGAATGATTAACATTTTTGGGTTTAGGATTCTTATCCTTAGAATATTTCTCGACTTTTACCTTTCGTGGTCCAAAGAGACTTGGTAGCAGTGTCCGCTATCGTGAGGTCTAGAAGGTCCAAAGAATCCTACCTTTGGATTTACCCTTTTTGTTAGGTACTGATGTCCTTTTCGACTTCTGATTTTTCCTCTTTGAAGCATTCTCGTGAGGTTTCACCGCCTCAAAGAACCCTTTTGGGAGTTGAATCTCAGCAGCACAAACTTAGGACCAATTTTGGTACTAGGTTCAAAGACTTTACCGATCCACTTTATTGGATTGTTGAGTTCCAAATCCAAGCCATGTCCTATCACCATAAGGCTTTCCATTGAATGCAAAGGGATGAACAAGATGGTTCAACAGACTCAGTGGCTACTGAATGTACAGTAGGCTGATGATGATTCTGTCTAACCTCTTTTTCTTTACCTTTGAGAATTCTCAATTCAGCTTTCAATCTTTCAACTTCTGATTGAAGAGCTTCTTTTCCGCTTTCAAAATCTCATAACTGCATTGTATTATCCTCGCTTGATTAAGGATGGCATCCAAAGTTTCTTCATTGTCGAATTTTTTGGATTTGAACCACAAGTAGATTCACAATCACTTCCAAAGCAGGAGTATTGATAGATATAGAATTGTATATATACCTCCTCCGTCTCATCCATATTTGCCATCAAGGCATAATCATCCATATCAAAGAACAAGAGTCGTGGTCATCGATTCATGTACTTTTTCCTCGACTCTACTTCATAACCTCGATTCATCTCCAAAGAACCATAGCCTTCTTGCCATGTCTTCTTTGTTGACTCTTGGTCTTCGTGAGGTCCGACAATCAGTCCGAAATGTCCAGGCTTTTGCAAATTGAAGCAAAGATAATCATGTTCCTTACTTTGTTTTAACTCAGATACCAGTTTGAAGTGTCCTGGTTTCTTGCATTGAAAGCACAAGTAATCATTGTCTTTTCTCGAATCATCCTTCTTCTTTTCACCGAATTTCTTAGCGAAATTCCTTGAGAACCCTTTCCAGATTTCATCATCCTCGATTTTCTTGCTCAAGAAGGCAATCGCTTCTTGCATCTCATCCAAAGAGATCATCTTGAGCTCCCAAGTTTCTTCTTGATGTTTGGCAACCAATGCAGCTTGTTTTTGGTTCTTCCTTTTCAAGAGAGTAGGAATCAATCTCTTGTCAATTCATAAGCTTTAAGATCCGAGAATAATTTGAAGGTATCCTCTTCATGTAACTTCCTCATTTCTTCTATGGCAAGTTGACTTACATCTCCCAAACTTCTTTGTCGTAATGCTTCCAAGATTTTTGAGTTGATTTCTTCTTTTGAGTAACTTACACTCGTAGGGGTAATTTCATCCAGATTGCAATGAATCTTGATTCCATTTGCTCAATGGTTTCATTTGGTAGCATTTTGAACTTTTGAAATCTCTTTTGGCCACACAGATTTTATTCTTTTAATTGCATCGCTGCCTTCACAGATTAATCAGATCTTGTCCCAAAGTTCCTTTGTCGCTTAGCAATCTTTCACCTTCATATACATATTGCTATCCAGAGTTCTGTATATGATGTCAATAGCAATATTATTAAGATTTGCTCTCTTTATATCTTCAGCATTCCATTCTCTTTTTGGCTTTGGAATGTACCGTGTCTCTTCACTCACTGTTATTGCCTTTGTAATCTTCAGTGGTCCATCTGTGAGTACATCCATCATTTCATCATGTGTTGCAGCTAGATAAGCCTGCATTCGACGTTTATACTCATCAAATCTATCTAAAGAACACATCAGCATAGTTCTAGCATACCGTTGTTATCCATGATGCAAAGCTTTGAAAATCAAGAATATGAAAAAGTTTCAAAGAATTTTCACAAGCACAACAAGTTGGATTACTTCGCAATGTAAGCAATCGCTATGATACCAATTGTTGGTCCCTTGAAAAGGCTTTGGTTAAGTTTAGAGGGGGTGAATAAACTTAACACTTAAAACTTTTGAGTTAACAAACTCAAGAACTTCAAAGAGCTCACGATACTTAGTAGTCCACGACCCTCAAGAGCTCTTGACCTTCAGAGAGTCTACCCGCCGACTATTGATCTTATCAATTTGTGCAAATGGAATTATATAAAAAATTAAGCCTTATTACTTGTTGTTAAATATGATACTAAGTATTTGATACTCAGTAGTGTTTGTGTGTGATTTCAGTTTGCTAGATTCAGTAAATTGATGTGCTTGATAAACTAAATGCAGAATATAAGTGCAGAAAGTAAGTAGGAAGATTTTATAGTGGTTCCAAGTGGTGTAATCCTGTCAGTCCACTCTTCTCCTGTGATGTTGGAGGTAATTCACTAGAGATCTTTGATGTAGCTATTACAAAGATTCCTATGTTGCTTGACTTTCACCAATAACTATGGCTTCACAAACTGAAAACTAGGAACAGGTAGGATTGCTGCTCCAAAGTCTTCCACTGGTCCTTGAAGGGTAGGATTGCCTCTTCACCAGCTCCACCACAAACAACAGTCTTTCACACCCAACAGATGCTTCACTATCTTCAGTAGATTCTTGTAAAAGAAAGATTGAATCAAATAAATGATTCAGTTGCAGTAGCTTAATCGTGATGATATGATCAACAGATTGCAGTCTTCAAGTGTGTAAACTTGATGTAGCTTGAATGCAGATTACACTTGAAGATTTTCTCTGGATCAGTAGCTTTAAGCTCAGTAAGTTCAGCAGGGTGTTTTTCTTGATAAGAAAATGCAGCTCATAATTATCTCTTGTTTTTCCTTAATTTTCATCATCTTTTTCTGAGTTAGAAGTCTTCTATTTATAGGTAGGAATACTTGTGACTTATATTTGAAATTCAAATATAGCCGTTTCAGATTTTGTCCCATTTGACTTGCTTTCATTCACAATGCTCATATTATCGACATAGTCGATCGCTTTTGACAAAATGCATCGCCCACCCTTTGACTTGTATCCATTGGATAAAGTCCTGATTCATCTCAACGTCCTTTTAATCTCAACCATTGATTTGTTTGATAAAATAAGAGGTTGTTAGCTGTCCTTATCCATGTTTTCTTCCAATGTAATCTTAAATAAACCGAGGTATATGTATCAACAGGTTTATGAGTCTCTGAGACACATATCGCTCAAATGAACTATATTTTGCTAACTGTCTTTTATCTAACTTTTATTTATGAAGTTAGATTACACCTTTTGCTTATAACTATGTTCCAATTACTATCCAACTTAAGGAACTTAGACTTTGTATTATTAAGGTATATGTAATCAGTTTAGGTCATCACAGACTTCCCTAAATTCTGATTCCATATCCTTGACTTTAATTACTAAGTTTGATCCCTTAGACTTCATTAACTAAGTTTGGCCCTCACCTTTCGCCTTTCAAGAGGTTCCCGATCGCCATCGACCTAACTACCCTACTGACCTAGACTAGTCTGCTGATATAAGTCAGCTGACCTTTACAGTTCTTCTTTGATCAAACCTATACAAAGACCAAACTCTAATAAGCCTATACATTTGATCTAGACATCTTTTTCCCTTTGCTCTATTACAGTTAGTCTGACACTCATCACTAAAACTTAAAAATAAGTCCAACACATTATGGACTCTCGACATTGATTCCGTTAACTTGAGCTTATATGCCAAAGGTCCAACTCTCTCCCGAATCTCAAACGGTCCAACATACCTTGGACTTAACTTTCCTTTTTGTCCAAAACGTTTCACTCCCTTCATCGGTGAAGCTCGTAGATAAACTCTTTCACAAACATCAAACTCAAGATGTCTTCTTCTAACATCTGCCCAACTTTTTTGTATATCTTGTGCTGCCTTCAGATTCTTCTTAACTAACTAAACTCTTTCTTTGGTTTGTTCAACCAACTCTGGCCCGGTGACTTGTCTTTCCCTGACTTCATCCTAAAACAACGGCGTTCGACATCTTCTCCCATACAAATCTGTAAACGGAGGCATACCTATGCTTGCGTGATAACTGTTGTTGTAGGAAAACTCGGCTACAGTAGGTAATCATCCCATGATCTGCCTACTACCAAAACACAGGTCCTTAGCATATCTTCAAGTGTCTGAATTGTCCTCTCCGACTGTCCCTCTGTTTGAGGATGGAAAAACATACTCAAATCTAACTTTGTACCTAAGGCCCTTTGCAAACTTTTCCAGAATCGACTGACAAACCAGCTATCACGATCCAAAACTATCGAGATAGGTACTCCGTGTAGATTCACTGTGTTGTCCAAGTATAGTGTTGTCATCTTCTTCAAGGACATAACAACCTTGGTTGGCAAAGTGTGTGCTGATTTGGTCAACCTATCCACAATCACCCAAATCGCATCATATCCACCTCTTGTCTTAAGTAAACCGGTGATGAAATCCATCGTGATCTTATCTCATTTCCATTCAGGGATATCCAATGGCTTAAGCATTCCTCCTGGTCTTCTATGCTCCGCTTTAACTTTCTAACAAGTATCACATTTTGCTATATACTTAGCTATTTCCACTTTCATCGAGGGCCACCAAACTTTTCCTTCAAGTCTCTGTACATTTTATTAGCTCCCGGATGAACTGCAAATGCAATCCTATGTGCCTCTTCCATAACTCTGTCTTAGATCACCGACATTAGGCACACACAAACAATCTTGATGCCAATGATTATCGTTCTCGTCTAAAACATAGCCCACTGTATGCTTTTTTTTGCAACCCGCTTCAAATCAACCAACACTAGATCTTCATCTTGTTTTTCCCGAATATCATCCATCAATTCAGATCTTGCTAACAACGGTGCCATAAACTATCGGTTTTCAATCTGATCAAAACCCTGGATCTTCAGCCCTTCTAACATTTCTGCCACATCTTCAACACTTGAAACTGCTTACACAGGCTTCCTACTTAAGGTATCTGCAACCACATTGGATTTACCCATATGGTATTGAATATCCAAGTCGTAATCCTTTACGAACTCTAACCATCTTCTCTGCCTCATATTCAAATTCTCCTAAGTAAAGAAATATTTTAAGCTCTTGTGGTCAGTAAAGATCCTTGCCTTAACTCCAAGTAGTTCCTCCAAATCTTTAAGGCAAACACTACCGCTGCCAACTCTAAGTCATGTGTTGGATAATTCTTCTCATGCGCTTTCAACTATCTAGATGCATAGGCAATTACTCTCCCTCCCTGCAACAACACACAACGCATACCTTGTCCCAAGCATCGTGTAGACATCGTAGTTATCAAAGATCTCCGTAATCGCCAAAATCAATGAGTCAACTTCTTTTTCAACATCAGGAAAGCTTCTTCGGACTCACTAGTCCACTCAAACTTTACATTCTTTTGAGTGAGCCGGGTAAGGGGTGTAGCTATCTTTGAGAAGTCTTGTACAAACTTCCTATAATAGCTAGCCAAACCGAGAAAACTTCTCACTTCTGAAACCGTATTCGGTCTGGACCATTTCTCAATTGCTTCAATCTTCGCCGGATCAACTTGAATGCCATCTCCAGAAATGGCATGACCCAAGAAGCTGATTTGATTCAACCATAAGTGACACTTTGAGAACTTATCATACAGCTGGTTCTTCTTCAAGGTATCCAACACTATCCTTAGGTGTTCTTCTTGTTCTTTCTCATCCTTTGAGTATCAAGGGTATCATGATGTGAATCAGGATCCATTATATATCTCATTTTTAAGTATTCTTATGTATATTATTATCTAAGTAAAAATATAATATATTAATTATAAAATACGGGCTGATTTTGAGGATAGTATTATCATACTTATTATATTACTTTATTATGCAATTATAAATAAATAATAACAAGTACATGGCTGAATTTTGGAGTGATGGTGGCGCCAATTTGATGAGAAGAATGCAAGAAGACAAGTTTGAAGAAATCCACCATGTACAAGACTACTTGGAAACTTACAAGCATTAAACAAGATACATTGAATCTAGATTCAGTGAACCTAGAATAAGGCTTGCATGGACGAATTTTCAAGTGAATGTATCTTGAATTTGAAGTGTTTTTAGCATTTAGTATCCTAACATGTATTCTTGTATCCTATAAATAGCCAACCACTTGTAACTTGTAAATGAGCTTTTGCTCAATATAAATTATATTTTATTCTTCACTTGGATAAGTGTTGTGTGAATTCTCTGGATAGAGTATTCAAAACCGGATTATCAAGGGCCCGAGCAACCCTTGTGGGTATCCAATATATCAAGGTGCTTAGAGACAAGTTTTCTAAGTGTCGAGGTGCTATTCCAAGGTGCCTTCTCACGAGTTGAGATTGTGTCGAGGAGCTCATTATTCCAAGGTGCTTTCACACAGGCTGTGACTGTGTCGAGGAGCTTATTGATTCCAAGGTGCCTCCACACAGGTTGTGGTTGTGTCAAGGACCTTTTCCAAATACCTCAAATCCACGATCCTAAGTAATTCATTCGATCCGAAGCCTTCCTCCGGGCGTTTCGCATCAGTTGGTATCAGAGACAAGGCGGATTGACGGTATTATATTCCTTTATATTTTCTAAAAAAAAACATTTGAACAAAAGAATGGCTGGAAAAAATGAAGATGTGCAAAGGGTCAATGAGAAGATTACAATGTTTGCAAGGATGATGGCGGCATTGTTCATCCTTTTCTTTGTGTTGGATGATGGTTTCTATGTTCGAATTATTCGGTGTGTATGGCCAACATTCATATTCGACCCTGGTGGATTCGAGGACGAATCCTTTCGAAGAGGGAGAGTATGATGTGAATCAAGATCCATTATATATCTCATTTTTAAGTATTCTTATGTATATTATTATCTAAGTAATAATATAATATATTAATTATAAAATACGGGCTGATTTTGAGGATAGTATTATCATACTTATTATATTACTTTATTATGCAATATTAAATAAATAATAACAAGTACATGGCTGAATTTTGGAGTGATGGTTGCGCAAATTTGATGAGAAGAATGCAAGAAGACAAGTTTGGAAGAAATCAAGTTCATGTACAAGACTACTTGGAAACTTACAAGCATTAAACAAGATACATTGAATCTAGATTCAGTGAACCTAGAATAAGGCTTGCATGGACGAATTTTCAAGTGAATGTATCTTGAATTTGAAGTGTTTTTAGCATGTATTTAGTATCCTAACATGTATTCTTGTATCCTATAAATAGCCAACCACTTGTAACTTGTAAATGAGCTTTTGCTCAATATACATTATATTTTATTCTTCACTTGGATAAGTGTTGTGTGAATTCTCTGGATAGAGTATTCAAAACCGGATTATCAAGGGCCCGAGCAACCCTTGTGGGTATCCAATATACCAAGGTGCTTAGAGACAAGTTTTCTAAGTGTCGATGTGCTATTCCAAGGTGCCTTCTCATGAGTTGAGATTGTGTCGAGGTGCTCATTATTCCAAGGTGCTTTCACACATGTTGTGATTGTGTCGAGGAGCTTATTGATTCCAAGGTGCCTCCACACAGGTTGTGGTTGTGTCAAGGACCTTTTCCAAATATCTCAAATCCACGATCCTAAGTAATTCATTCGATCCGAAGCCTTCCTCCGGGCGGTTTCGCATCATATCATCTACGAACACTATCACCAACTTATCCAGGTATGACATGAACACTTTGCAATAAATGCATAAATGCAGATGGAGCATTGGTGAGTCCAAATAGAATAACCAAGAACTTATAATGTCCATATCTAGTACTAAAATCCGTCTTTTGTATATCTGCTACCTTGATTTTCAACTGATGATAGCTTGACCTAAGATCAATCTTAGTGAACACTCTCTTGCCTTGAAACTGATTGAACAGATCATCAATCCTTGGTAAAGGATATACTTATTCTTGATGGTAGGTTATTCAAAGCTCTATACTCTACGCACATTCTCATACTACCATCTTTCTTCTTAATAAACAAAACAGGTGCTCCCCAAGGTGAGGTACTAGGTTGAATTATGTTTCTTTCAAGCATATCCTTAAGTTGAGCTTTCAACTCCTTCAATTCTGCCGGTGCCATTCTATAGGGTGCCTTAGCAACTGGTGCTGCTCCTGGTACCAACTTCATCTCGAACTCTATCTCCTTATCCGGCATGTTTCCCGATAACTCTTCTGGAAACACTTCAGGTTATTCCTTTACTATAGGGGTTTCCTATAACTTAGGCTTCACTTGTTCCACATCGACTGCATATAACAAGTAGCCTTCACATCCCTTTGGACAAGCTCTTATAGCCTTAATTGCTGAAATGATCAGATAACGCTTCTTACTTGGCTTGTAAACATTACCTTGATAAGTCTTAGCTGACTTCCCGGGTACTATAAAGGTCACTCTTTTTCTCTAAAATCCAAGTGAACATAATTCTCGGATAGCCTATCTATTCCAAGAATTACATTAAAATCCAAAAAGTCAAAAACCGTAAAGTCATTTTTACATCGATAAGATCCAACTCAAACATCCACTTGAGGTATTGTCCTAGTTACCTTAGTTGCCCTTCCTAGTGGTGTAGTTATCTCCAAGGTGTTTCTTAAGGTCTCTGAAGGTAAATTCAACTTCTTAGGTATCTTAGACGACACTGTTCATCCCAGAGAAGGGTAAAGGTATAGTCAGAGGGGGGGGGTGAATGACTATAGCAGAGTTTCAAAAACTTTTCTTATATTTAAAAGCTTTTGGGCAGTAGATAAGTCCCTTCTTAAAATTTTGTTTCAAAGTAGATTATGCAACCACAGATATATATTATGCAGTTAAGTAAAGTGTTGAAAAGTAAATTGCTGAAAGTAAATAGACATAAAGGTTAATAGTGGTTCAGGTGGTGTAATCTCTTAATCCACTCTTCTCCTATGATGATTGGAGGAATTCACTATTGTTTTCACAGATACAATAGTACGATTGTCCTTGACTAAACAAGCTTCACAATCTTCAAGACTATCACTCTCATGCTTCAAAAGCTTCAGTGACTCAGTCTCTATCACTGCTCCTTGAGAACAAATCTTTCAGCAGCTATCACAAATGTTTCAACTCCTTCTTAGATTCCTCTGATTCAATTGCTTCAGTTGATGTGAATTAAATCCACAGACTTGTTGATCAATCTCAGAGCTTGATTTGTAAATGAAGTTCTGATTCCTGAGTTGATCTCTAGATATTTCCTTTTAGCACAGATGAAGGCTTTTCACTTTGACAGAGTTTCTGCTTGTAAATTATCAAACTTAATCGTTCTCTTGTGTTTGTTTTTTTGTCTGCCAATGCCTTCTATTTATAGCCTTGATAAGTCTAGATTTGAATTTCCGTCCGTTGGTTATTTTAATGAGGGGAATAATCCTTGATTTTATTCTTGATTCCCCCTTAATTATATTCTCCTTGATTTCAGTGATCGGATTTTTCTTTAAATGTTTATCAGAAAATCCGTCCTTGATTGATCCTCAATTGATTGTGCATTTAATGCTTGATCCTCTGTATCTTCTTCATACTTCAAAATCGATCAAGTAAGGTTTACTTGGCCGCTTCTCGAATGTACTAAGTGATCTGCCTGAGTCTGCCATTTAGATCTTCCTTCACTGCTTTGTCTTCACTCACTCGTTAGTCACTTCACTTTGCCGATTCACTGTTTCCTTCATTCTTTAAGGTTTAGGAGAATCTTTGTACTTCACTCGATCCTTGATTTGTGTGAGATCACAGGTACACCATATTTAAACATGAAGGTCATCACTTTGAATGTAACTTAGACTTATCCAAGGTCATCACAGCACTTCCTTGGTTATAAGTCAGACCATAATGTCTTCATGCTTCTCTGCTGGTACTTTGCTGGGTTCACTCTACCAAAAATCTGCTTTTACTCAAATTGGCCCTAACAACTAGTACAATACTTGTCTGACTCAACTTATACAACATGCCGACTCTAAGTAAAGACTTATATAGAGAATTCTAACTTATTTCAGTCTTGCTATAACAGCTAGTATGGCTATCATCAAAACATAATAAAATGTTCCTAATAGACACAAACATATTAGACGCCCCAGATCGGGAAAAGGCCGTGGATCGCTAAGTTGTCTAATATTATCATACCTATAACATTATCATCCAGTTATGCATACTCTAAATCCATGGAGAAAACTCGAACAACCGACTCGGGCCGCCTTTCCCGCTTTCTTGATTTTGAGTTCCTCTTAGCACCATTAATGAATGAAGGCTTGTCCTTAAATGTATCAGCTTACAAGAACTTGTTCAATATTCTGCCATGTTCCTTGGTGTACTTCCCAACCATCCCGCTTAGTTCTCACGGAACAAACCATTCTTGAACAACTGAAACAGCACTATTCCACTTCTACTTGGTGCAATCCTCACCAGAAGGTTCTTTCTTATGTTTACAATCCAGGTAAACAATTTTTTTGGATAACCGACCTATACCAATAATTACACCATGATTCATAGGATTCAAAACTATAGGGTCCTTTCTTCTTCTTCTTCTTTTTCAACGGTAAACTCCAACACGATCATCAACATCATCTAGATGAACCACAACTACTAGACCCCCATCTTGAACCAAACCAATCGCTTCTTGCTGGACCCTAGAACTTTTGATTCCAAACTTATCAACACGAGTACTTCTGAGGTTCTGAAAGACCAAGAAGGATCAGAATGTTACTAGGTGGTCTAAAGAGATCTTATCTTAAGGAAGGAAGTTTCAAAGGACGCTTCGCCTCGATACCAACCAGAACGCCTGCTCCCGCACACCCCGAGTCCTTATCCAAAAAAAGAACATTCGGCATGTATAATATAAAATAAATCTCACAGTATATGTAAGCCTATACTACGTCGTATCGAGTTAAGCAAAATAGAAGCAAAAGACTCGGGTATATATTTTTTTTCAAACAACCAAGAATAGAAGCTCAAGGAAATCTAAGCTAGAAATGTAAATTTATTACATTGTAAAACCAAACGAAACTTAAAACGTACGAAACCTCCAAAAGTATACTAAAATAAAGTACAAAGTTCAATGTATCATCAGAACAAATAATAAAATAAAAGCTTCAACGTCGGCGTCCTCACACGTCGTCATCAAAGTCTTCCTTGAACTCCGGATCTACCGGTTAATCTTCTCTCCCCCAAACACGTAGAAAAACATGCATTTGAGATAAGTATAAAGTGCTCAATAAGAGGTAGAAGCTACAAATTAATTATGATTTATAATTAAAAGATTATCTTTATGAGACCGACTCGATCTAAGGTTCACTCCATGTCCATCAACATGTCATGACTATACAATTCTAGCTTAACTTATCTTGGTTACGTCAGCTTTCAGGGCACTATGCATGGCGTTTATCAGCCTGAAGATATACTTGCTAACTAATGGTGAATAGCAATTGATAGCTCCGGGGTCTCCCCGGTATGCGTATACATTTACGTTCGATGAGATTCCTCCGCTACCCTTCATCCTTTTGAGCCATTTGCATTGTTCACTTTTATGAACGTACCCATCGCCGATATGAATCGGTGCATGACCAAGAATAGGTGACTTTTATCTTTTACTACACATATGTGATTATTATGTGTTAACTAGCCACCTAAGTGTTTTTAAAGCAAAGCTCACCTTAACGACTCTACTCCCTCACTTAGACAGCTAGACATCACATCTTATCAGTACACGGGCATTGATGAATTCTAATACTTCAAAGGACAAGCCTATCATGCCCTTCCGACGGTCCCGAACTTCAACTCCAGGTAATGTGTGCACATTCAGGTAATGTGTGCACATTGGACAACAAAAGATATTCAGCCCGGTCAGTGTGTGCACATTCCAGGGGAGTGTGTGCACACTCCAGGACCTGTTCAACTACAACAGCATTCCGCCTCAGCAATGTGTGCATATTGCTAGTCAATGTGCGCACATTGAGCGCACAAAACCCCCTAAACACGTTTTTATGCACTTTTACGATCTCTACTCAAATCCAAGCCATGTTCAACATCAAAATACTCAGAAAATAGTAGAAAATGTGACTTTTATAATCCATAACATCTTTTGATCCTTAAGCAACATGAAGGTATGATTTCTAGCATAAAATCATATCTAACCTTAACGTAAACCCTAAAAAAACAGTAATTAATTCATAGGAAGATCCTCTTACTTGACAACAAGAAATCCAACTCCCAAACTCTGAGAAAACTGTAGCAAACTCAAGACTTTCTCACCAAAAACATGAGCGATCAATCCCAATTCAAATTAGGTTCGATCACACGTTTCAAAAACATCTATTCTACCAATTCATGAGCTTTAATCCTTAAAAGTCATCCAAGAACACCATTGGTGCGAAAATCATACCTTAGGAAAAACTCCAACTTTCTGGTGTTGAAACGACACCCTCTTCACGACGATTCCAATGCTCTA
This sequence comes from Gentiana macrophylla, assembly GCA_026214975.1. Taxonomy (NCBI): domain Eukaryota; kingdom Viridiplantae; phylum Streptophyta; class Magnoliopsida; order Gentianales; family Gentianaceae; genus Gentiana; species Gentiana macrophylla. Next base: position 66,482,163 of record CM047811.1, read on the forward strand.
CTCTGATATGAAAACGGTTAAGATCCGTATTAGAAACTGAAAGAAAAGCTCTTAGCCCCAATTGGTTTCTTAACACCGCATTAAAACGTGTAGACACAACAGAGGTTACAAAGAACACAGATGATATCATGGATGATAGTCCTTGGACACTACCTTCATGTCCACCTTGCATTCATTGCTCCACAGTAAAATTTTATTTAGAACCTCCTTCATTTTGTTGTTCAAATGGAGAGGTAGCTTTGGTACCAACAATAATTCCAGATGCTCTCACTCAATTGTGTATGAATGATGATTCTGAATTGCTCGAATTTAAAAGGCTAATTAGAAGTTATAATAATAATTTGGCATATACAACCTTGGCGGCACATACTGACGAGAATATACTAAAGAATAGTAAAGGTGTTTATACATTCAAGGTGCACGGAAAAATTTATCATTACTTACCATGTATTTCCCCTATGGATTCTTAACCTAGGGGTTTACAACTCTACTTTTATGATGGAGACTATCAGGTTAAAAAAAAGGTTGGAAATATATTCAGAGTTTAAAATTTTTACTATAGAAAAATTGTTATATGTTCTGGCTGATAATCCATAAACTTTAGTTCTGAAACAAGTAAAAGAAATGGACAATTTTGAGGATGATCTAATTTGTTTACTTCAAAATCCTACTCTGGACCAACGTGTATACAATTTACCGACTACAGATGATGTTTCGGCTATTATTTCTTTTGATGACCGGCATATATTTAACCCATAGGGTCTTATACAAATTTATAGAAGGAATACAGGTCCACGTATAATTTCACATAATTACGCTTGTTATGATCCTCTTCAATATCCTCTTATGTTTCCACATGGGGAGGCGGATGGTACTATAGGATGGAAAAAATATCATTTCCAAATAAGAGAAAAAGAGCTTTATTATGTCGAGGTCCATTTGATATTTTTACTACCATAGTAACCTCTACAAACGATTTAGTTGCTCAAGAACAGCGAGATACTTTCACTACAACTGTCTCACATTATTTAAACAATAGTATAACAACGTTTGCTTCTTTTGCCTATTAATACTATTATTTTGTGTGTCCCCACGTGCTCATACACAGTTCAATCCGAAGGGCAGCGTAAAAGAAGTATTGTTTATGGCTGGGAATATCATTGTTATAAGCTACAAATACGCGTTGAAGATAAATCTATGATTTTACACACCGGTAGACTATTGCAACAATACGTAGTATATATGTATGTTAAGATTGAAAATTCACGATTGTATTTCCACAAGAATAGACAAAACAAACACGTACAGAGTTATTACAAGGTATAATAGACAGTATTGGAAATGGATATACTAAAGGTTCGCAAATAGGGAAAAGAACAATTTTTACCTCCATCCTTTTCGGGTGGTACTAGGGATATGCGTAAGCGCTATCTTGATGCAATGGACTTGATCCAGAGGTAGGGTAAGCTAGACATTTATATTACTTTGACGTGTAATCCTTCATGTCTTGAAATAACACAGCATTTGCTTCCAAATGAATTGCCACAGAATCGACCAGACTTTCTTGGACGAGTTTTCATAGCAAAACTTGAATCATTAAAATAGAAAATACTTAAAGAAAATATATTAGGTGATGTAAGCATTTGTGTTTACTCTATCGAATTTCAGAAACGAGGTCTACCACAAGCTCATTTGCTTTTAATTATGAAAAAAGATGCAAAACCTTTAATTGCTAAAACATACGACCAAATAATAAGTGCTAAATTGACATGTCCTCAAAATAATCCATTACTTTACAGTCTTGTTGCTGAGTATATGATGCATGGTACTTGTGGAAGCCTAAATGAAAAAGTCCTTGTATGTGTGAAGGACATTGCAAAAACAAATTTCCAAAAGATTTCATTGACTATACGACACACGGTAGTGGCTATCCATTTTACAGGCAGTGTAATACAGGTATCTCAGTACAGGTTAGAGGTCAAAGATTAGACAATCATTGGGTTGTGCCTTATAATCCATATATATTACTTCACTATGATTGTTATGTTAAAGTTGAAATATGTTCTTACATTAAACTAGTGAAATACTTATATAAATACATATATAAAGGCCCTGATAAAATTATTTATCGCCTTAGTAGTTCAATAATACACAATGAAATTAAAGAATATCAAGAAGCAAGATGGGAATCACCTGTTGAGGCTATATGGAGATTGTATGCTTTTCCTTTATTTGAAATGCAACCTATTGTGATATGTATGCTGATTCATTTACCAAATAATTATCTCATTACATATTCAGATAATTCACAGTTAGATACATTGATTTCTAATGATTTTTACTCAAAGACAATGTTAACACAATTTTTCCATATGAATGATAATCATGAGAAAGAAAAATATGTTCATTGTTTTTACAGAGAATACCTAAAATATTTTGTTTGGGATGAACAAAAGAGAACATGATCTAAGGAAGACTCGAAAAGTTATCGGTCGTATCACAACAGTAAATCCAACCGAAGGTGAACGCTATTGCTTATGCATGCTTTTAAACCATGTCAAGGCACCAAAATCTCTTGATGATCTTTTAACGGTTAATGGGCATAAATATAACACGTTTTGAGAATCAACTTTACATCGAAACTTATTGTCAACTAATTAGAATATCGACAAATGCTTTGAAGAGACTGCATTGTATCAGATGCCCAATGAATTCCGCCGTTTGTTTGCTTTTATTTTGGTTTAATGCACTCCTAATATCCCAAAATATTATGGGAAAATTACTATGCTCATGTTATAAACATAGACAGAAATCTTGCAGACAAATAGATAGCGATGCAAACGTAAAGAATGACGGAATTGATAAAACACAGAAAACAGAATGAACACAGCGATTTAACGTGGTTTTCGGTGTTGTGCCGACTACTCCGTGGACAGAAAAGGAGATATTTTACTATGCACAAAATTACAAGGTTTTCCTCACAATGTGTAAGAACAACACTCTTGAAAGACACACTCTTTCATTGATTACAACATTGGTATTTATAGACACAAATCCTAAACCCTAACCGCCAAAGATCTTTGTCGGAATTCTCATAAATACGCCAGATGTGGACCCTAGCTCCAGCTGTTATCCACCAGACAAAACTCAGCTCAAAACTGACTTCCTAGACTTGTAATCAACTACTTAGATGTAGAACTCAGCTATACTCAGCAAAAATCAGCAGACCATAAACTGACTAATGACTTCAAAAGAAAACTCAGTTGCATTTAATCAAACTGACTTTCACAGAACTGAATATACTTAACTGAAACTGTCCATCATTCTCAGTCTTCAGTTTCTCATATTAGTTCAACCAGATCATTTATCAGTTTAGAGGTCAAGTCACCAAAACTGACAAAAATCTCCACCTTGAATTGAACTATCATTCAACGTCACCAGATTGCATAATCAGACGTACTTGTACCAGATGCATTCGTCAATGCCAGGATGTAAAGTATCAGACTTATCCTCGGAATCCACTCAGTTGATCTACCCTCAACTAAGTATCCAGATTTCGCCACAAGCTTTGAATATTCAAAGCAAGTCCGCATAATAATCGAAACTTGCTCATTGAATCGGCTTAGTGAACATATCAGCAGGATTATCATTGGTGCTGATCTTATTCACTACAACCCTCTTCTCATTTCTCAGAAAATGATACCTCACATCAATATGCTTGGTTCTCTCATGATGAACCTCATCCTTAGCTAGACAAATTGCACTTAAACTGTCACAATAAATCTCAGCTTGATCCTATATAGCCCCAAATCACTGACTAGTCATTTCAACCAGACACCCTCCTTGGCTGCTTCAGTAAGAGCCATATACTCAGCTTCAGTAGTTGATAAAGTCACTGTTTCCTGAAGAGTTGTTTTCCAGCTGACAACTGAATTCCCCAATGTGAAAACATAACCAGTCATAGATTTTCTACTGTCCACATCACCTACATAATTTGCATCACAGTATCCTGTGATCAGTTTCTGAGTATCACCATCATAAATGAGACCAACATCAGTTGTACCTCTAAGGTACATGAACATTCTTTTCACAGCTTTCCAGTGTTCCTTTCCAAGTTGAGCCATAAACCTGCTGATTGCCTGAGCCAGATCAGGCCTAGTGCATACTATGGCATACATTTGACTCCCAACTGCACTAGCATAGGGAACTATTGACATGTACTCCTTCTCTTCTGCTGACTGTGAAGCAAAAAGTAACAAATAAACATTTGATGTCATAGGAGTATCTATTGGCTTAGCAGCTGACATGCCAAATTTTGACAAAATCTTCTTTATATAGCCCTGCTGAGATAAAAAAAAAACCTTATTCTGATTTCTATCTCTCCAAATCTCCATCCCTAAAATTTTCATGGCTGCACCCAAATCCTTCATTTCAAACTCAGCACTGAGAAGGTCTTTCAGATACTGAACATCAGACTTCCTTTTTGCAGCTATCAGCATGTCATCCACATATAACACAAGATAGATGTAAGATTCATCTTCCAACCTTCTTGTATATACAAAGAGCCCTAACCGGATCATATAATCAAAACCTTTTATACCATCGTTTAGAAGCTTGCTTCAGTCCATACAAGGACTTCTTCAACTTACACACAAGATTTTCCTTACCAGGAACTTGGAAACCCTCTGGTTGAGTCATGTATATCTCTTTATCTACCTCACCATGTAGAAAAGCTGTCTTCACATCTAACTGCTCAAGTTCTAAGTCTTGTTGTGCCACCATTTCTAGTAACACTCCGATTGAAATATGTCTGACCACAGGTGAGAAAATCTCATCAAAGTCCACCCCTTCTTTCTGACCGAACCCTCTTGAAACCAAAAGTGCCTTATACTTAGCTCCTTCTGCCTCAGTTATCCCTTCCTACTTCTTGAAAATCCATTCGCAAGTAACAACTCTCCTATCAGCTGAATGTTTAACTATATTTCATGTCTGATTCTTCAGTAATGACTCCATCTCATCTCCCATGGCAGCAAGCCATTGGAATGCTTTAGAACATGTCACTGCTTCCCTGTAAGTAGAAGGTTCAAAACCATCCACTTCTTCTGCAATTTGAAGTGCGTATCCAACCATATCATCAAACCCATACCTTTTAGGAGGTATCCCAAAATTGGATCATCTAGATTTGCTGAAAGTTATACTCTATTGACCCACGTTCTCAGTTTGACGCTCAAATGACATTTGCTCAGCTGACTGGCATGGATTCAACTCTGGTTCAGCAACCAGATCAGATGAAAACTGACTTGTATCAGTTGATTGTTGCATTCCAATTGACATCACCTGAAGCTCCACCTTACTATCATTTTTCTCAGTTTTAGCACTGGTTTCAATTTCAGTTATCCTCCCCACTGATGAACTGAGTATAGAATTTTCATCGAAAACTGTATCTCTGCCAAGAATAACTCTATTTTCTGCTGATGACCAAATTATGTACCCCTTTACACCATCACCATACCCCACAAACACTCATTTGTTGGCCCTTGGTTCCAGTTTCCCTTCACTGATATGATAGTGTTAAGGGTGAATTTATACGATTTATAACGTTATATTCTATGGTATTTTCCCTTGTATTTGTATGAATTTGCATAAGAAACGATTGTTTAATGGAAATATTGAGCAAATGATATTTTAAATGAGTTAATCGCAAAATAGGTTGATCTTGGTGCTTTAATTGTGATTTTATGATTATTTGAGCATTATTACATTTTGCGATGTTTTTATGTGTTATAGATGCATGGTTGAGGCTCAAAAGATGATCAAAAGTTGATTAAGTTCGAGCTAATTGATGATAAAAGAGATAAAGATAAAAAAAATCAGAATTCGATTATATCAAATCGACGCGTCGTGTTCCGTCCGGTGGGCGGCGTCGATGAAGTGAACGAGCGTCCAGGGATGGGAAGTTGATTCAAGAAGTTTGGACGCAGGAGTGGACGCTGGATGGACGAGCGTCTGGTCATGACTCGGCCCGATTCGAAGTTTTATTGAAGAGTGGACGGGCGTTCACCCTTTCCAGACGGGCGTCCGGTAGCCGACTTAGCTGAACCGCCTTCGAATTCTATATAAGGCAGCGTATTTTCTCCACAATCACAACACATTACTCAAACCCTAACCCTAGGGGCGGCTCAGCTGCGTTTTACTTTAGTTTTCATCCAGTTTTTATGCTTTTAATTTGTAGATAAACACCTTCAAATTTATGTACTTTCCTCAAGCTTTTCGAGTTGATCAAGTGATGTCTAGAGGCTAAAGCCTTATCAAACGAGCATTGTGAAGCCATCCAACACGTTTTGATTCCGTTTCTGCGATTATATTGTGAGTTCCATCTTAAGTTGTTTCCTTTATCATCGTTTTATGTTGTTTAACTGCAGTTGTATCGAAAGACTTGCATGTTTTGATTGGTTATATTGATGAAAATCTCTATAAACCCTAGATCATCATGATGAAGGAATGGTTGTTTAATCTATCATAACGAGAGTTAATAGGTTAAATTGCTAGGTTAAGGTTCACACCTTTGATTAGTAAAATCGTTAATCTTAGATCGAAAGATATAGATTAATAAGTGAATCACCTAAGAAATTAGGGTTCATGCTTTAGACAAGGTAAAACCACAACTTGGTTAGGAAACGCAATATAATCGGGATATGAATTGATGCTTGTTAGGATAGGTGGATCAATCGCTCGTTTGTTCGTTAAAACTTGATTTAATCCCTTGAACTTGAATTGTTTAGCTTAGTTAGTCTTTTATTACATAATTAGTTTAGTGTAGCTTAAATTGGTTCGCAACCCGTATTCTTCCTAGCTTTGGACTATATCCTCTGTCTAGTTTCATTTTATGTTCTGTCTCGTTTTATTCGCTGTTTAGATTAGTTTCGTGACATAGTTTAGGTTAGACAAAAACTAGAAATCACAATTGTTTAGTTCCCCGTAAGATCGACCCGGCATTAACCACTATTACTACGATCCTTATACTTGAGGTTAACCGGATTATTACTTGTTTGTTTTGTGTTAATAAAATCCGTGACAAGTTTTTGGCGCCGTTGCCGGGGAACCGGACGGTTGTCTAGTTTTTGTTTTTCGTTTTTTTTATTTCATTTTAAATTCCTGTTTTTTTAGTTGATAATTGTTTTAGGTAGTTGTTAAGTAGATAATTAGGGTTTAGTTAGGGTTTAAGACCTTCCCTTAGTAGTTTCCTTTGAGATTAGATCATCTTTCTTTCTGTTTTTCTGTCTTTCTGTCTTACCTTCTTTTCTTTTCTGCAACTGCTTTTGTTCCTGTTTTCCCGCTACCAAACGGGCGTCTGAATATCTTGGACGCCCGGCCGCTGGAAAATTATCAATTCTGTTATGTTTTTATTCACTTAGACGAGCGTCCATTAAATTTGGGCGCCCGTTCAAGTATTCTTCCTTCGCAGACGGCGTTTGTACCACTAAACGCCCGTCCGATCCAAATTCCACCAGGCGCCCGTCCAAACCCTTGGGCGTCCGTCTGTCCCTTTTTTTCTTCAATAATTTTGTTTCTTTCTTCTTTCCTTTTCTTTTCTTTAGGTTTTTAATTTTTAGTTTAGGCTTTTAATTTCTTAGTTTTTAGGCTTCGTTTCACTTGTTTTTGGTCCGTTTTATGCAAACTCGGAGTCAAATGGGACCGTTATTATACACCCCTAACCCCGAGCGAACCGTAGTCCGGCCAAACAGGCGGATTTTCCGTTCTGCGGTTCTGGCAGACAGAGCCGAGCAAGATCTTGAAGATCAACTAGCCAAGGAAATCACTGATTTTGTGATAATGGCCGCTAATAATAGACGTACGTTGGCAGACTACGCCATGCCTGGTGCAGTAACTGTCAACCCGGCTATCGTCTTACCAGCCATTACTGCACAAACTTTCGAACTCAAGCCGGGACTTATCCAGATGATGCAGCATGCATCAATTTTTCATGGCTATCAATCAGAGAATCCGCATACCCACTTACATACATTCTTAGAGATATGCGGCACTACACGCATCCAGGGAGTAAGTGAGGATGCGATCAGATTAAAACTTTTTCCATTTTCTCTAAAGGGAGAAGCGAAGGAGTGGTATGCTTCTCTTCCCTCTGAATCAATTAACACTTGGGCTGAACTCGAAAAGGAGTTCTTGAGTCAATACTTTCCACCTTCAAAAACAGCCCAGTTTTTAAATGAAATATTCACTTTCTATCAGAAAGAGAATGAATCATTTTTCGATTGCTGGAAAAAATTCAAATCTCTGCTGAGAAAGTGCCCCCACCACGGCTTGCCACTGCAAAGGCAAGTCAACACATTCTTTAGTGGATTGACCGAGCTTACGAAAGGCATGGTCAATAGTTCATCTGGTGGGGCGTTTCTAAAGAAAACACCTGAAGTGGGATGGGCATTGTTTGAGGACATTGCAAAGTATAACTATGCCCCCTCTTATCAAGCAATCCAAGCACCTCCTCCTCCTCCCAAGGTTGAGGAAGTCAATTTGCAAAGTTTGATCGCCATGCTGCAGAAGCAGATGGAAACACCTCAAGTTTCAAATCTGATAACTCAAACTTCTTCTTTTCCACAGAACCCTCGGTTACATCTCGCAAAATCTTTGTCGACCGGCCATATGAATGGCCAAGTGTCATTTTAATCCTGCACCTTATCAAGTGAATGATGTTCATGATCATGGATAGTACAATCAAGTCACATGTCAGAATTGTGACGAGGTGGGGCACACTTCTAGATTCTGTCCTATGAACGGGCAGAATGCTGAAGTGAATGCATTCTATGGCGAGAACAATCGAGGTTCAATCGGTTTTACGCGCAATAATTTTCAAAACCAAGGGTTTGGTCAACCTTCAAGTTTTAATCCTAATTGAATTTTAATTCAACCAAAATTTCAATAGAAACCCTGGTTTTAATCAGAACCAAAATTCAAATTTTTCCAATCCTACTCAAAGGTTCAATCAGAATTGGCCCGCCAATTCTAATTCTGCAGTCCAAAGTCGGCCCAGCCAGCCCTATTCTCCAAATTTCCAAAACTCTCAAGGCCCCTCCCAATCTACCAATCTTGAAGCTAAATTGGAGGAGCAAAGTAGATCAATGAAGAATCTTGAGAGACAAATTGGGCAACTGGCTGAACAGTTAGCTTCTAGACCCCCAGGGCAGCTGCCCAGTTTCACCGAGAAGAATCCAAAGGGTGGTCAAGTTGCTCAGGCTGACTTGAACAAAGGCCCATGTACTGACCTCGTGCCATCAATTCAATACGGTAAAGAGGAGGCCAGTGCAATGAATCTGAGAAGCGGTACTCAAGTTAGTGGTCCTTCCCATCAGGGAAACCACTAGCCCCTCCTGCCATTGATAAGGCAGGAGGGGAAGCTGAGCACCTACACTCCCCTCAACTGCAAGAGAAAACTCAGGTGGCTGATCCCCTGAGAGGTGAAGAAGTTGGTGATCCTCAAGTGGCTGATCCCTTGAGGACTGAAAAAGCAAGCGAAAGTCAGGAGGCTGATCCCCTGACTACAAAAAAATCTGAAAAAGCTGTTCGATGGAAGGATCTGGAAGACAAAGCTGTAAGCGCATCCTCAAAGAAAGTCTTTTCTGAGAGTGACCTTAAGAAGCTTCCATTTCCACCGAGAAAGAGCAACATTCCCTTGATTGAGGACAAAAAGTACGAAAAGGTGCTGAACCTTTTGAAAAATACTCAGGTAAATCTTCCATTATCAGAAGTCTTGGTTGAAATGCCTAAGTATACAAAATTCATCAAGGATGTTGTGTCTTCGAAAAAGAAGTTAGCAGGCATGGAAAGGCAAATTGGTGAGGATTGCTCCATGATTAATTATGAAAACTTACCAATTAAAAGAGGTGACCCTGGCAAGTTCGTACTTACAGTATTAATGGGAGGTCTAGTCTTCCCTAATTCTTTGTGTGATCTAGGTGCCTCTATAAGTCTTATGCCAATGTCTGTATGCAAACAACTCGGTTTACAAAGCCTTCTAGAACCCACTACTATGAGTCTACAATTCGCTGATAGATCTTCTAAAAAAGTTTCAGGGATCCTGAAAGACGTTTTGGTTCAGATTGAGAGATTTACCTTTCCAGTTGATTGGTATGTTTTAGATATGGAGAAAGATGAAAACGTCCCCCTGATTCTTGGAAGACCTTTCTTATCTACAGCTAGAGCCCTCATCGATTGCGATGGTGGGCAAGTGACTATCCGAGTTGGTGATCAAGAGGTGAGTTACAATGTCTTAAAGTCCATTCAAGTACCCTCTGGCCCTCCAACCGGCTTTTCCATTGATTATATGACGGATGATTTCACCGATTATATGGATAAGCAAGTCATGGTCGTAGAAGTTTTGAATATGAGCGATTGGTTGATAATCTAAATACCCATGGCGTGGTCAATCTAGATCAATTAGCAGCTGATTTTGAGGAAGAATTGTTGGAAGGAGAAGCTTTGGCAGTGGGACCACAGAGTAAACTCAGTGATATTGAGTTGAAAAGTGGAGATCTCAAGTCGAGTTTAGAAGACCCCCCTACAGATTTGGTGTTGAAGCCGTTGCCTAAACATCTTAAGTATGTGTTTTTAAGAGAAGGTGACAAGCTTCCATTGATTATATCTGCCAAGCTTTCTCGTTTAGAGGAAATGAAACTAATCAACGTCTTGAAGAAAAATGAAAAAGCCTTTGGTTGGCAGGTAGGATATATCAGAGGGATATCTCCGGACATCTGTATGCACAAGATCAAGACGAATGAGGGTGAAAAATGTGTTAGACAGCCCCAGAGGAGGCTCAACCCTCATATGCAAGAAGTCGTTAAAAAGGAAATCATCAAACTTCTGGACATGGGAATCATTTCTGGACATGGGAATCATTTACGACCACCATCTATCTGCCGATAACTTGATAACCACTCTCTGTAAGGCAAAATATGAAAGGATGCCCCAGACTCCAGAATCCACACATCAGTTTGATTTGCTGACTCTCCTACCACTTGGACAATATCCATATCTGAATCATGCTCAGCTGCCACAACAGCTGTGCCAGAACAATTCTCCTGTTGTTTCTCTCTCTTTGGACAATTGGACTTCCAATGACCCTACTCCTAACAGTAATTATAGACATCTATGGATTTAGGGCGTTTGGACCTTGTCTTCTTGGAACTTTTCTTTCTAGACTGACCATGCTCTTTTCCACTACTACTACTAACTATCAGTCTTACAGCCAGACTGTCTACTCCAGCTGCCTTATGTCTCAGCTCCCTGGCATGTAAAGATGAACTTACATCCTCTAAAGCAATTGTATCCTTCCCAACTATGAAGGACTGCACAAAGTTCTCATAGGAAGCTGGTAATGAAACCAGCAAAATCAAAGCAGCATCTTCATCCTCAATCTTAACATCAATATTCCTAAGATCAAGTAATATGGTGTTCAGCTGATCAAGATGATCTCTCAACTGAGTTCTCTCATGCATCCTCAGGCTGAACAGCCTCTGCTTCAGCAACAACTTGTTTGTCAATGACTTAGTCATATACAGGCTTTCAAGCTTCAACCATAACTTGGCAGCGGTGTCTTCCTCGTCAACTTCTGTGATAACATCATCAGACAAGCACAACATAATGATTGAATGTGCTTTCTCCTCTAGACTGGCATAATCTGCTGAAGAGGCATCCCCTCTATCAGATAAAGGAGTCCATAATCCTTGTTGCTTTAACAAGGCCCGTATCTTGATTTGCCACAACCTGAAACTGTTCCTCCCTGTAAATTTATCAATCTTCACATTCATTGTTGACATCCTTCTAGTTAAAGAACAAACCTTTGATCACAAAATCCTAGCACCGGTCATCGGTCTTGGTGAAGATCAACTATGTTCACCTGCAACTCTTGAATCTTTAACCTTGCTCTGATACCAGTTTGTTATAAACACGGAAAGAAAGCTTGCAGTTTAAGAAAGAAACAAACAGATAGCAATGCAAACGTAAAGAATGGCGGAATTGATAAAACATAGAAAACAGAAAGAACACAGCGATTTAACGTGGTTTCCGATGTTGTGTCGACTACTCCATGGATAGAAAAGGAGATATTTTATTATGCACAGAATTACAAGGTTTTCCTCACAAAGTGAAAGAACAACACTCTTGAAAGACACACTCTTTCATTGATTACAGTATTGGTATTTATAGACACAAATCCCAAACCTTAACCGCCAAAGATCTTTGTCAGAATTCTCATAAATACCCTAGATGTGGACCCTGACTCCAGCTTGTTATCCACTGAGAAAACTCACACTAAAAAAGACTTCCTGCACTTGTAATCAATCGCTCGATGTAGAACTCAATATACTCAAAGAAAACTCAGTAGACCCGAAACCGATGCCCGACTTGTAAGAAAACTCAGTTGCACTTCATCAAACTGACTTTCACATAACTGAATATACTTAACTGAAACTAACCATCATTCTCAGTCTTCAGTTTCTCAGATTAGTTCCACCAGATCATTTATCAGTTTACATGTCAAGTCATCAAAACAGACGGTGCATTTAGCTGAAGATTTTTTAAAGGTACATCATGGATATCCACATTCATATGTTGACGTTCGGATAAGGGTACCGGAAAGGTTGTCTACGTTCTTAGATAACATGGGGAAGAAACTATCATATTTTAATTTGGGGACTATAACATAAGAGTATTCTAATATACCAATCTTATATGATTTAATCATGCATACAATATTATCCAATGAATTTGGAAGTCTTTTTTATAGATGGCCTAGGGGTATAGGAAAAACATACTTATACTGAGCATTATTAGCCAGCATTAGGTCTAAAGGTCATATAGCTATAGCAACAGCAACTTATGGGGTTGCTGCATCCATATTACCAGGTGGTATAATAACTCATTCATGTTTTAAGTTACCTCTGACCAAAGAATCATCCATAACAACAAATGTCAGTAAGCAATCCAGTATAGCTAGGTTACTTGCCTAGGCAAAGTTAATCATTTGGGATGAAGCACCATTGGCGAATAAATATGTAATAGAAGTGTTCGAAAAAAATGTTATGTGACATTACAGATTCACAATAGATGTTTGAAGGTAATGTTGACGCCGTAAGTTGTATCATTTTGTGTCATTAATAAGTTGTACCATTTCTCTCTGTATACCCTGATTCTACAGAGAATAATCATTACATTCTCACAAATTCTCTAAAGAAATCCTCTATCTCTTTTGAAAAAAGTTCATCTTTTTCTCTTTGCTTACTGAAAAATGGCCACTGACAATGTTTTCACCGGAATTAGTCAAAGCATTTAAAGTTTTATCTATGATGCTGTTAACACTGATGGAGCAAAGGAACTTGGTGATAAGATGCTTAAAATCAAAGGGTTGTAGAATGTTATGTACTCTTCATTCTCAACCGTCTGCTACAAGAACATATGTGAGTTCTAGAGAAAATGGTTACTTTTGCTGATAAAAATGAGTTTGAGACAGAGGTAAATGGCAAAAGATTAAAGTGAATGAAAGATTGAAGAGGCAAGTTTTTGGATTTGAAATAAGTGCTACTACATTCAACCCAGAAGAATTGGGGATTGATAAGGTAGCATTTGTGGATGAAATTAAGACAAACCTTAATGTTTATGCATCTGTTATATTAGAAGTGATATACATTAGAAAAGATTTTTGAGAAGCTTAGCAAGTTGATAGCTATGAATTTTCTAGGGAAGGTTGGAAGCTATAACACTCTTTATATGCCAAAGATAGAGTTGACGACTATCATTGCAAAAAGTTTGGATTTTAATTGGCTGGGATTCCTTGTTTTCTATATGAGAAAGATTTTCACCACTGAAGAAGATAAGAGAATAGAAGGCAAGTCAAAACCCATAGGTAGTGGTTATTTTTACATCAAGAAACCCTTAGCCTTCATGGTACAGAGTATTTTGAATCAGTTGCAAATTCCTCACCAGGATGCTTCTGATATAAATCCTGCTAAGAATAAGAGAGTGATTTCTAAATCAAGTGTCCCTAAAGCCAGTGTCTATGAAGAATGATAAGAAGAAGAAGAAGAAGATATATAGTGGAAAGAAGAACAAAAAGGAAACTTGATCTTGTTGAAGAAGCTGGTGCACAAAATGTGCAAGTTAAGAGACTTGTTGAGTTTGGAAGGTTAGCAGACCCTGATAAAGCTGCTGAGCCTGCTAAATCAGCAGAGGATCCTGCTATATAATATAAAAGAAAGGCTATTAGCAAAGAAGATATAGCTAAAGCCTTAGTTGATGTTGATGAGACTCTAACACCAAGGAAAAGAGTCAAGAAAGTAATCAAGAAAAGAGTCAAGAAGGTTTACAAAAAGACTCCTAGCAATGCGAAGGAGATAAGGCTGTTGAAAAAGCAAAAGATAAAGACGGTGTTGAAAGAGCTGCTACACTGACACAGAGGGGATATCGTGTTGTGCAAATAGAAGTAGTTGGTACAAGTGTTCCTGATACAGCAGAACATACACTAGACACATTCCACCCTACTGAGCAGACTTTACCACAGACAGCTACTATTGAAACATTTGTCTCAGTAGCTTATTATTATAGAAAGAACCCAAAGGTGACGAAGGTACCCAAACAAGATCCAACACATGAGAGGATTGTTAATTATCTGAATTGGAAGTTTGGCAGATATTCTGATTAGAAGAAGTTTGCAGATAGAATGATCAGATTTGAAGATTGGGTTTTTGATGTGTTGAATGTAGACAATTTACTGGATTATATGGATTATTCAAATTTTCTGGTAAATAAATAGAGGAAGTAAATGATGAAAGAAAGAAAGGAAGTCTTTCATTTAAAGATCCAAGATATAAAAAGGGTCTTAGTAACACTTCTTCATTAGATGATGATGATGACCGACTTATGTTTACTAGTGAATCAAGTAAAGCTGCTGCACAAAAGGGAAAGTCAGAAAGCCAGAGCAAGGCAAGTCTGTTGAGACAGAACAAGAACAACCTGCTGAGGACCCAAGCAAAATATAGAGGGTCAGAAGGCTGCTGAAGATGTGGAGAAGGATTTTGTTGATCAAGCATGAGTTGTTGAGCTTACTGATATTGAAAAGGAAATTCAGCAAGAAGCATCAGTTATTGTTCATAGGAACATGATGTTTGAAGATGAGGATGAGCTACTTGTAGCTATTACAGAAGATGTAGATGTTGAGATTGACTGAAACAAAATTCTAGGAGGAGTTACATTTGATGATTCTGATGAATTAATCGGAAATTAGGAGTTAGCAGCAGTATCGGATGAATCAGTGAGATCCCAAGATAGAGTAGATACAGAAAGAACTTTGTGTGGTACAGAAACTGATTTGCAACAGATAGCTGCTTAATGTGGAGTTTTGGAGGAGAATATGACAATATTTCCTGAGATTCAAGTAGGATAATTGGATGTAGTTGCACCTGCTTGACCGCAAATTCCAGTAGTTTTAATTCATGATACACCTCTTGAGCTAAGTTTGATAACTACAATGATAACACTAGAAGCTCAGCAGAAGACAATTCAAACTGTTAAAACAAGAGGAAGTTCAAACTGATGCAGGACACGCAGGCATTTCTTACCGAACACATGTTAGATGTTGTTGAATCAGCTAATAGAGTTCAATCTGCTAGACAGTTGTTGAACATGTTGTGGTTGGCCTGACATGTATGATTACTGTTGAATCAATTGCCGAGGAGGAACCACAGTTGTGTGGTAAGGGTAATCCGTGTTTTTCTGATGGGATTTGTTGGGGAGATTTTGCATCATTAAAACAAAAGAAAATTTATAAACCTATACTACCATGCAAAACTACCTCCTAACCGGCCGAATACCGGGTAGTTGCTAGTAAAGTTGGATAAGTACGGGTATCGATCCTCAGGGAAAAGGGATGTTGAATCTAATCTAATTAATTCTTCTTTATTAACTAAACCTAAACCTAAACTAGAACGGAAAAATAACTGGACGGAGGATTGTTAATCCAAAGCCAGGAAATATAATTGCGAACAAACAGAAAATAAAACTATATCTATGAAAGCAATAAAACTAACTATCATTGAACAAACATGAACAAGCCCTGGTCAACCTTTTCCCAACAACCATCACCCCACCGAAAGAAACACGATTCACACACATTCATTCACAAGTTATCTTGGATTATTATCTTATCTAAAGAAGCATTTCCTCTTCCGATTTATCACGCCATTAATTAGTTTACCTTCCGGTCTTAACTAATATCGATACAAATCAAAGATATGGATTGAATCCTAACCTAACAACATTATCCCTCAACTTCCGTTTGTTGGAATAATTATTGTCAATCTCCCTCACGATAATCTAATGAATCTATTAACTTCCGTTATCTAAATTTGATTAACATAAAGCATACAAAACATGAAAGAGAACAAGAACAACGTAATGAAGTAAACACATGAACAATCTCATCTTTCCGGTAACGGTGATATCCCTCAATTCCAATCTAAGATAATCTTGCAATGAATTAATCAAATTGTGATCCTCTCGTAAATCTAGATGTTTAACCTACAAACTTTCGTTATGTATAGATTAAAAATCTAATCTTTCCTATGGTGATCTAAACTACACCGACTTCCGTCATACGGTAGCATCAACAAGCAATAATCTTTCGATATGAATTGCAAGATACAAATAAACATAGGAAAAGAAACAATTTAAATTGAAACTTACAAAACATCCATGAAAAAGAAATCAAGTTGCAAATTGGAAAAAGGAAGCTTCAAAGTTCATCCATGGTCATCAAGCCTTTGTTCATCATGGAAGAAACGAAAAACGAAAAAGAAAAGAAATAACCTAATCTAACCACCGGCCGGCCAAGCATGGAGCTCAGCCGGCCGGCTGCTGCTGCTCTCAAAACTCAACTTTTGGGTTCTTTTGAGAAGCTAGGGCGTATTGTATATATTTTAGGGTTAGGGAAACGCTGTATTTATAGGCTGCGTGAGGTCGGTTCCAAAGAAAAAGCGGCGGTGGACGGGCGTCCTGAATCATGGACGACGTTCGGTGTCTTTGAACGGAGCCGAACGCCAGTTTGAAAGGCGTCTGAAGACGCTGTACCAAAATTAAGCTCCTGAACGCTGGTCTGAACATGCTGGACGCTAGTTCACTGCATGGACGCTCGTTCTTCTTTCTTGAACTGAGTCCTTCGATTAAATATTTATTGGAATAAAACTTCTAAAATTCATATCTTGAGTTGTAGACCTCCAAAAATTATGATCCGAATGTCATAAAAATAGCTCTCGGAAAACTCTACAACTTTCATTAAGGACTCTTCTTCAGAAAACGCCTTTTTGATTAGCCCGTCGTATTACGAGTCGTTTTCGGGATTTTCCCAAGCTTTATTTCATCTTCATCCTCTTGTATCTCTTTCTTTCCATTTTAATCTTCAATCAAACATCATTTAGACCTCTTCCATTCCACATTTGTGCACCTAAAAGATGACAAAACCGAGCAAAACGTAAAACCATACAAAATAGATAATAAAACCACGATATTTACTCGATTTTGCATTTTAACTATTCAAAACGTCATTTGCTCAATTAATCGATTGTAAGCTCGAATTCTACGAAAAAACATCCATATATGGGGAATATTGATATAAAATATATCCTTATAAAACGTATAAAATCACCCTTAACAGGATTATCTGGCCAACAATCTCATCACCAAATCCTAATGAGTCATTCCTTGAACTATATGATTGATATATTGATCCTGATGCAATTATTGAGAGTTCAGATAATTCTGTGCATAATGAACCTACACCAAACAGAGAAAATAATCCATAAGTTCAGAATCAGCCTCAACCATTAGATTGGGATCCTATGACTGCTATCATTGTGCGACAACCAAGACCAGAGGATGCCTATATGCCTTGGAACATTGCTGCTAAGATTGCTGAAGTTAGAAATAAAATGGCTAACTTAAGAGGCCAGATGAGAGCTCAAGAAGACATGATGGATAGTCTGATAAACCTTGTGGAAAACATAGGAAGGATTTCTGCTATGATAGACAGCAGAGTTGATAATTTGCAACAAAACATCACTTAGCTGCACACAACTCTAGCTAAAATAGTCATGTAAGAAATGAAGATGTTGGTGTCAAAAGAAATATTGCTACTTTGAATAAGAAAATGACACTTCATTTGAACAAGGATGAGACAAAGTTTGATGAGCTGAATAAGAAGATAGATCAGTTGGGTGAGCACATACAATCCTAAATCACCTCAGTTGATACGAGAGTAGAGATAATGGAAGGTCAGTTGAACTCTATGGTGGATACTCAAACTGGGATTAGTGCCATGCTTTCTCATTTTATTGCAGATGTCAATAAGGAGGAAGGTAATACAACAGAAGCAAAAGAGGCAGAAAGGTTACTTGGAAAGAAACAATATGAAGTTGATCTTGCTGAGCTAAAGAACCCAGCACTTGGCAGGGTTGCCTTAACAAATGAATTGATGGCTGAATTCAAGAAAGAGTAAAATGATGGTAGAAGACCATACAAAGGAAGGACATTCATGGAAGGGTTGAAGTTATTTTTGGAACAAGATTGCTTGATTTGAGACTCAAAGAATGAAGAGCTTAATTAGATCCAAAGAAGAGACAGACAGCAGAACAGAGATTGAAGAGTCTTTCTGCTAACGATTCACTAAAAGAATTTCAAGATCTCTGTGTCGAGGGAGGTTTTGTAGTTCAAGGCATTGAACTGGATCTGGATGAATCATAGACCTACTGGAATAATATTAACTTTTGGATAAACTTTTCACAAGTAGAGAACATATGGTTGATTGAAGTACAAAAAGAAATCAACCAAAGAAGCAAGCCTTGGAGAAACAGAGAAGAGAACAAGGAAGACACTAGTTCAGCAGACCACACATTTATTTTATGCTCAATATTATTTGTAATTGTTTTGAACAATTTTGATCATCAATGAATATAAATGAAGCCTTGTTCTGTTTTTATTGTTTTAATCTTTTTGCTTTGCTGTCAGGAGGGTATTGGCATCATGACTAAAAATGGGGAAATTGTTATAAGTAATTTAAGTTTTAATGATGAGTGCCAGACTAGCTCTTATATGGCAAGCATAAAGATGTCTAGATTTTACCTATAGGTTTACTAGAGTTTGATCCTTGTACATATTTGATCAAACAAGCAGTGTAAGTGGTCAGCTGACTAGTTCAGCAGACCAATCTAGGTTTAGAACTCAGTAGAGTGTCTAGGACCTGCTGTGCTAAAGGCTAAGGTTTCAGACTTAGTAATGAAGACTGAAGTCTGAGGGTTCAAACTTAGTATTGAAGACTTAAAAGCCAAGGATATAGGGTCAGACTTTAGGTAAGTCCGTGATGGCCAAAACTGATCTTATATACCTTGTACATAAGGTCTAAGTTCCAAAAAGGAAATGTGATGAATGGGACTTAGTTATGTTTTAAATGGTGTACTCTAACATCATAAAATAAAAGGTTAATGAGAAGCAATCAGCTGAAGTGTTCAATCAAGAACACAGCAGACTAAAAGTTCAGTCGACCCACTGTGTTACTCAACAGCTGAGTATATACAAATGATTTAATATGTTTTCAGAAATGAATATAAGGGTTATTCTGGATGCTTTTGAAGATAAGAATGGATTACAAATGTTGGATCATCAACTCAATCAATGGTGAAGATTAAATAGCTGTTATCAAGATATCAGAGCCAAATAAATTGGAGCATTCTCATTAGCTGATAGACTGTCATGTCAGGAGCACACTGACATCTGACATAATCCGTGTGGAAGAGATTTTTAGGGGAATAATCAGAAAAATCCAACAACGGGTATATTTTAAATTCAAATTCAAACGTTGGATTTTCACCTATAAATAGAGGACTCTTGCAACTAGAAGAAAATATGAAATATCAAGAATCTTATTGCCAGTTACTTTGCTGAATTCTCACTGACTATACCATGTTGAGCATAACCTGCTGATCCTGAAATCTTCAAGTGTTCATGCATTCAAGTTTAATTTAATATCAACACTTGAAGACCGAGCTACTAATCTTAGCATTCTGATCAAAAGCTTATTAAAGCAGAATCACTTTCTTGATTCTCCTCTTACTATTACAAAGAAACATGAAGACAGAGAATCACTTCTGAAGTTTCAAGGAATGTTGTGTTTTCTGGTGGAGCTAGTGAAGAGGCAATCACTTAATGAAGTTTCAACAATCTACCTATTTCTTAGTATTCGGATTGTGAAGCCATAGTTTGTAACTGTACCTCAAAAGACTCTAGAGAATTACCTCCAACATCACAGAAGAAGAGAGGACTGACATGATTACACCACCTGAAACCACTATAATTCTTGCTCAAATTTAATTACTCCATTTACTTTATGCACTTATTTTATATCTACTGAATCACATAAACAAACAAACTACGTCTACTGAACATATTGCACAGTTGAGTGTCCAACACATAGCTTCATTAAGTTTTGATTAAAGTAAGGGTTTAAGTTATATTCCGTTGCATCAGACACACAGACCTTATAGTCAGCAGACTATAGATTAGTTGAGCAGTTAAACTCAGAAAAAGTTTTAATTTACAAGTTTATCACCCCATATAAACATGTACAAAACCTTTCAAGGGACCAACATCAATAGACCTAGATACAATCCTGTATTGCACTCCCGATCCAAAGACATAGACATTAAATACCATTTTATACGTGACCACATGCAAAATGGTACACTATATGTTGAGTTTGTGCCAACAGCGCATCAGGTAGGTGATATTTTCACGAAGATCTTACCCCATTTGAAAAGTTTCTTAGTGACCTCCATATGATACCTCCAAGATCCCTTTTGCTTAGTTTTCAATCTAAGGGTAGAAGTACGTATGTAGACGAGCTGTAATCAAGAAGGAGCGTAAGGTATTTTAAAAATTAATCAAAACAAGGAGATTGTTGGAAAATGAGCCCCAGTTGCACTGTGATTGATTAATTTCCCAAAATACCATTTAATGTGAATTTACTATTTGCCTCTACCACTGACCTGTGATGACATTCAAAATAGTCTATCCTACGGCATCAACATTCTGCCCATTATGAGCTAAAAATAGTTGTTTCGGCCTATAAATATGAACCATTTAAGTTGAATATCATAGGTCGGGTTCGTGAGTCGAGTAATTTTCACTCAGCGTTTATTTTCCTTATTTTGATATTATTTCGTGCTTTATTTGATTATTTTCAGGATACGAAATATTGGGTTGAGCATCATGGACGAATCTGGAGTGGACTGAACAAAAGGGTTGTGCCAGTTAAGTCGCCAGAAGAATAAAATTTATGTTTTGATGATGATTCATCGTTTATTCAGTTATTGTTTTTAGACCCAACTAATGAAGTGTCATAACTACCTATTATAGTGAAAAGCAAAAAGATGTCTAGATATCAATGTATAGAATTTTATAGAGTCTGATATTTGTATAAGTTAAATCAGACAAGCACTGTAATAACTCTAGGCTGTGAACTGAGAAAATGAGAAACTGGAAATTAGTTAAACTGAGATCTTATAAGAAACTGGAAAACCGAGCACACCAAAAAAAATCTGTAATAGATAAGTTCGCTGAGGGACACAAACTCGGTTGGCTTATCTAGAAGATTGAAGAACTGAGGATTCAAACTCAGTTGATGAAGTGCTGAGGGTCACAAACTCAGTTATTGAAGACAGAAGAACTAAGGTTTCAAAATCATCTTATGAAGACTAAGTCGAGACTATATAAATTAGGCTCAGGTAAGATTGTGATAACCTGAACTGACTATGTAGATCTTGAACTAATGATGTCTTTGCTAATTATGTTTAAAATGGTGTACTCTGGTTAGATCAATAATAATCAGATGAAATGAAGAGTACTGAGTTGTTGAAGAAGAGCAAAGACTCAGTTAAAGCTCTTAAAAACTGAGAACTGACAATGTTCTCATTTTGGAACTGATGCTTGAGTAAAACTGAAGAAGAATCCAACCGTTACAGGACAAGGATCATGATTGGAGGATAATCTATCCGTTCTGACTGAAACGTACAAGCAAGAAAGCAGGACCACTAACGGCTACAAGGATTTGAATTCAATTAATCTGACTGTTAGATAAAACCCTATAAATAGGTTGTTTCTTTGTAAAAAGAAACAGAGGAATTCTAAGAATCAATTTGGTCAAGAAAGATTAATATCAAAGGGGAAGTAATTTAAAAGAATTCCTGCTAAACACTTAAATTGCAAGATCAAGAGATTTCTTCAAGTGTTCATTAGCATTCAAGCATATCACAATCTATCATCTGAAGAAATCAGAGTTGTTCATAAACCATCTTTATCTAGAAGAAAAGCTCATATCACAATTGAATCATAGTCATTGATTCAAGCCTTAACTTTAATTCTATCAAAGGTTCTAGACTGTGAAACACCAAGAAGGTGTGAAGGACAGTTGAGTGCAGTCAGGAAGACTGTGGTTGTCATGAGCTGGTGAAGAGGCAATTCAACCCTCCAAGGACCAGTGTTTCAAACAGTTGAAGAACAGCCATTCTACCTGTTCTACAAGTGTTTAGATAATGAAGCTAGGGATTAGTCAAGGACTATCAGTTTAGAAATTTTTGTAACCAGTCCATCTCAAAGAAGTTCTAGTGGAATTTTCCTCCGCATCACAGGGGAAGAGAAGACAGACAGGATTACACCACCTGGAACCTCTATAATTCTTGTTTATTTACTTTATGTATTTACATACTGCATTACAGTCATAATCATCTAGTTCATACTTTCAACATACATAAGAAACTGACTCAACACATTATCTGACAATTCATATCTTTTAAAGGCTTAAATTAATCCCCTGCCAGTTAACTAGACTAAGGATAAGTCAGTATTGACTTACACTCAGCTGTGTTAGCTTAATTCCACACAAGTTTTTAACTGTACCTTAATTTGATTTAAATTTCAGTTATTGGTGACAAGTTTATTCACCCCCCTCCCCTCTAAACTTGTGTTAGCCTTTCCAAGGGACCAACAATTTGTATCGGAGCAGTTCTTCCTTTGGGAAGTGATCCAAAGATATCTTATAAACCAGTTCTTGAAAACCCCTCACTGTATCAGTTGTAAAAGCACTTAGTTAGATTTTAATGGATACATCTAGAATTAGAAGTTGTCTTGATAACCCCCTGACTGACTATTTGCAGAATGTTGTTTCTGACTTTCAGGATCAAGTATTTGAATGATTCAGCACCACAAGCTCACATACAAATCCAAAACCTTATTTTAGTAATGATGTAGATATTGACTTCAACACATATGATGATGAATCCAGAGGATTTCCATCCCTAAATGATCTCTCAGAAGAAGCAGAAAAGGAGTTGCTGCGAGTAGCTAATTGCATAGAAGAAAAACTGACTGAAGCCTTCATGGAAGATCCATCCATCGCAAAAGCCAAAGATATTGCTGTAATTCTACCCATGAGCTATGGAGGTGAAAGTGATGAGGAAATCATACTGCTAGGAGTAGCACAGGCAAATATCAAAGATAAAGGGAAGCAAGTTTTAAATGACGAAGATTCCTCAGATGAGAATTTATCTATCAAACACCAGGAGGTAATTGCATCTACATTTAGCACTCACAATACCAATCATAGAAATAAAGATTTCAATGAAACCTTGGACATACTCATAAAGGAATTAGAGGTAATTCAGAAGAGTTATGAGAATGTCAAAAAGAGAAAAATTTATTGAAAGCTGAAGTTTCGATATTGAATGATGAGATCAATCTAATCAAGACTGATAATGTAACCAAGGTTATTCGACCAACTGATGAACTGCCAGAAGTATTGAACATTACAGAGTCTTCAGTTGATCCAATTCCCAGTGTTAAGTTCAAACCTGAAAAACCATTTGGAGACCGATCTGCTTAGGGTTTTTTAATTCTAAGTTCAAACCAAGTTCAGTTGCAGTGAAATTTGTGACTGAACAACAGTCAAGAACTCAGAAAACTGATAAAGTTAGTAGAACTGACAAAAACTCAAAGACACCCAAATACGCAAAACCGATGAATCAGAAAATCAGTTGGTAAAAAGCAACAAACTAACAGATTTTATAGGAAGGCTCAGAAGGCTGAAAAAGGCAAAACTGATCAGAGATCAGTTAGAAAAATCTTCAAGTCATATCATCTAAGAATGAAGATCATTCATGTAATAATAAACTCAGAGGGAAATGGAGACTGTTTCCCACTGATGAAGACAGGAGTGAACCATCACATCAGTTTCACAAACTGAACAAACCAAAAACCGTTAGGACAAAACAGTAAATGTTTGTGAAAATTGACTTTACTCAGTCAAAATATCAAGAGAGGTATAAGAACAAAAGTGTATCATCTAAAACTAATCAGTTGGACCCAAACAGATATGGGTACCGAAAAATCCCTCATTTTGTTTTCGAGGAGAAAATCACTAATTGAGAACTGGAAAGGTGTGATTCACAAAACTGAGTTGTATTCACAACTGAGTTTTTGAATTCACTATAAGGACAAGACTGAACATGTACAACTGGAGATACACCGCACCTACTCTATTTACTATTTTCTAGCTACGGGTGTCTGGAAAAGACGTGATCTTTTCTAATCTCAACCGTCCATCTTTTCCACTCATCTTCATTTTCGCAATCTCAACATTTGTGACAAGACGCTTTGAGTCCCAACTATCCTTGCTACTATTTATAAATAACCTTGAAATTTCATCAATAATTCCTTGCACTCGAATTTTGAATCTACTTCTTTTCTCTATAATCCCCAAGTTTTTCAATTTCAATTAAATCAAGAAATCAATGAATTTTACTCATATTGAACCTGGAATGATCATCTCACTCGATCAATTTATTGCCAAGTATGCTGATCAAACACTAGCCAAGGAAATTGCAACAAAAATACATAAAATCAAAGGTTTGGATGCTGTGTTTAACATCAATCTGAAGAGTGTCTGTCTAGAGAGCATTGGTGACTTCTAAGAATTTGGAAGTACAGCTCTAGAAGGAGAGGACACACACACTTTTACCACATCTGTCAATGGTAAACAAATCAAAGTCATTGAAGACCTAATTGCAAAGATTTTTGGCTTCGATAAATCTGGAGGAACGTCAGCCATCAAATTGGCTGAAGAACAGAAAGAGAAATTATGGAAAGATATAGCAATTGATGCAGACTCTACAGTATCACAAACCGGGAGCACAAGTTTACTCAAACCGGAATTCAATTTTCTCCCAAGATGTTAGCAAATTGCATAATTGGAAATGCAGGCAATTTTAGCAATCTCTCTGGAGCAAAATTGGATTTATTATATGTGATTTGGTTTGGAGAAAGTTTCAATTGGCAAAGATATATTTTTGATCAATTAGTGGCACAATCGGTTGACACACCCAAAAAGAAGACTGATGTCAAGAAAGGACGATTCTATCGCAAGAAGACTCTTGCAATATTGGTCCGAAGAATTCTCGATCACAGAGAAAAGAAACATCGGTTGCTAGTGGGAAGATTGTTGTTAAAGAAGAAAGATCTGGAAAAAGAAAAGCTGAAGGTTCTGATAGTGAACCTAAAAAGAGGAAAAGCAGGAAGTCAAAGAAAGTCTTAACTGGGGATGAAGCCTTGGAACAAGTTGAAGAATTAAGAAAAAGAAGGAAAAAGTTAGAAGATTCAGAAAAAGACAAATCTGATCTTGTTACTAAGAAATCAGTAGATGTTTCACCAACAAATGTCACTACTTCAGTTGCTGAAGTATCAGCACAAAAAGTCAGAACTGAAGTTACTCTCACCGAATTTGTTTCAGCATCTGTAACTGAAGCTTTACCAATTCAAGAACCAGTTACACATTCACAAGAAATTGAAAAGACAAAGGAAACTGAAGTTGTCAACAGAGAACAAGATGTTGAAGCTGACTAACAGTTGCTGAAGAACTTGTTAGTAACAAAGATTTGGGAACTGAGCCGATAATCTCAGTTTCAGCTATTGAAAAAGAGTCATTAGTCATCCTAGTTACTGCTGAAGGAGAAACCAGCAAAACTGACCCAATACAAACTGAAGATGTTGTGAGAACTGGAGATGCTCTGGAAATTACCCAGGAGATCTCAAGAGGATCTGAGAAAATTGTCACTCAATCTAAATCCTCACCTGATCATGGAGAACTAATGACAGCTAATTATGAGCGATTGCGCAAATATCAAATCTGGAAATTTAGTTCTATCGCAAATCAAAGAAATCAGCTAGTAGAAATGGAAGTCACTAAGAAATGGGTATTTGATCTCTACAACATTACCAATCTATCAAAAATGATCAATACCAATGAATTCTTAAATCGTGGATATGCATTAATCAGAAACAGTTACTGGAAGGAAGCCCCAGCAAGAGGAAAAAGAATGATGATGATGATGATAATGATTCACAGGGAGATCCCAATTTGCAGAAAGGGATTCTCGCTTCTTTACAAGAAAAGAAAACTGAAGCTGATCAGAATATTGATGATGATTTTAGTAATTTTGACGAAAGCAGTGGAAGTTCTAGCTCTAGAACTGTATCTGATTCACAAGAAGAAGAAGAAGAAAGAGGTTTTCAATCTCCTACTGATAAATCTATGCTAGAGATGTTAGTAATATCATCCGCAACGGAAGCGATTTTAAGGATCTAGATCTATATAATACACGTAATAAAACAACTAGATCTATTCTACAAGGGGGATGTAGATCATACCTCTTGAATCTCAAAATTCAAGTTGAAGAACCGCAAAAGGATGAATGTAAGAAGATGTGAAGAGCACCACGATCTTCCGTACGTGTGATCCAAGCAACTCCCGGTGGTAGGAATTCTCGACTCGAACCTTCCGATATGCTACCCGGAAAAACCTCCAAGATTACCCCTTGGCCGAATTTTATCACTTCTTCTCTCTAAGAGGAGAAGTCGAAATTTTCATGTGTGTTAAGGCTTGGGAGAACTCTCTTTATATAGGAGAGTAATACTTAGCCTCCAAGGATTTTTATTTTTGTAAATAAATAATCCAATTAATAAAAGATAATTCCATAATATTCTAGAACAAATCTAGAATAATATTTATCTTTATTTCTTACCATAAATATTTATCCAATAAATATTTTATGCACATGTCTTATTAATCACAAGAAAATAATTTCTTGTTCCAAAAAAAGAGCATGGGGCGAAAATTATCAAATATTGACCTAGTCAATATTAATTTTGCCATCACACAATAATTGGGCCAAGATTATGGAAAATGTCTTTTCCACATATTTAATTATTTAGCCCAACTAATTTAATAGTCCACTAAACAATTAATTCACATATCGTTTTAATAAAGTCCAACAAGAACTAAATTAATATTATTAGGATTCGACGTCCGAAATAGCTATGCTATATTAGGAGGCACGTCGGGGACCATGGACTAATAATCGTGACTCCGATAAATCAAATAAATAATTATAGAATAATTATATTCGATAAATCAATCACAGAATATGCCACCATAATCCCGTGATCGCACTCCTCCGATTATAAGATTATATTTATCTCCTCACGAGAATAATAATAAGCGTCCATTGATATAATCATTACATATGGATTAATCCTCCATAGACTATTCATTCTAAATCGGGAAGTTACCGTTAACCCTTTTTAGAACCTCTTATCCTTATCTACCATTAACCCCCTAGTGATCAATTAATTCATACAACTCACTGGTAGCTAATCAGTGTAATATGAACTCGTACGATCGATCAGTTTCTAGGATTAACAAATAAGAGAACTGTCTATCTACTTCCATAAATGGAAGGAATGGATTCCGTATCTGTGATAACACAGACTACTCACTCAATCCAGTACAATGCCTAGATGGGGTAATTCAGACCACAGACTCAGTGTAATCCTTAACCGTCAAGTCAAACTTCATACTGATTCAAGCAGTTGACTGTGATCACCTCAGGATTAAGATATATCCATAAATATGATCATCCATTAATTCGATAAGACTTCTCGATTACGGAATTGTATCGTGAACTCTAATCAAATCGGTCCAGCCATATATGATATATCTATCATATATAAATGCCCCATTAGGTTCTCTTAACCGAAAGTCCGGATAAGACAATCACACCTATTGTGTTCTGGGTGCATCAATAGCACGTTAAAGGAGAGACCCGATACTCTCGATTAATTTTACTACGGGCTAATTGTATTTTAAGTACATCTTCACTAACTCAATCCTCCTGTATATATCTCATACACTGAGTTAAGTGATTACATAAACGATATACTTTAGGGTTTTCTGTAGTGTAAATACTATTGTCACATCGGTGAATATGAGAATAATAAATATGAATAATAACATCATTTCATTTATTAAATAAAACAATTACAAAATTGTCTTTCGGGCATCACACCTAACAATCTCCCACTTGCACGAAAGCATGTGATTAATTGTTTTAGAGCACACCCTATTATTTAAAATACAACAAACTATCACTCCCACTTGCTCTAAAGCAAATGAGACATGTCTCTAATACCTATAGTCTCCAAGTGTCGACTAAAAGCTTCAATCGACAAGCGTCTTGGTGAATGGATCGGCAGGATTATCGGCGGAGGCGATTTTCTTGACGGAAATGCCCTCTATCGACAAAATCGTTGATCACCCAAAGATTTTCTCTCTATATGCTTCGACTTACTGTGCTTTCGAGGTTCCCTAGAGTTGGCAATGGCCCCATTGTTATCACAATAGAGAGGAATAGGATCTTCAGCATTCGGGACAACGCCTAATCCGCTGATGAACTTTATTAACCAAATCGCTTTTTAGTCGCCTCCGAGGCCGCTATGAACTCGACTTCCATTGTTGAATCGGCCGTGTCTTTGGATTGCTTTTGGCTTCTCCATTCTATCGCACCGCCACCAAGCGTAAACACTCAACCGCAGGTAGATTTAGAATCATCTATGTCATTGATCGAAAGTCGAATCGGTGTACCCCGCTAGCTCCAAACTCCCACTCGAATAGACGAGCATATAATTTCTCGGTTCTCTTCAAATATTTGATGAGATTCTTTCTCGCCGTCCGATCTGCGGTTGCCCTGGATTTGACTGAAAACGGCTGACTAATCCAACGCCGTAACAAATGTCGTCTCGTACACCTCATAGCATACATAAGACTACCAACAACCGAGGCATATGGCACTCTTCCCACAGCTTGACCTCTTCTTCAGGGTTTGAGGCCCCTGAGTCTTAGAGAGGTAAAACGCCGTGACGGGTTGGTAGAAAACCCTTCTTTGCGTTCTCCATATCAAGCGTGCGACACCTTATCTATATAAGTTGCTTGGGACAGAGCTAACATCTGCTCTTGCGATCCCTTATAATTTGGATCCCTAAAACATAACTTGCTTCTCCCAAATCTTTCATTTGGAATTGCGTGGTCAACCAACTTTTCACGTCGGACATCATCCCCTTATCGTTGCCAATTAGGAGTATGTCATCAACGTACAACACTAGAAATACAACACTATCTTTGATAACCATCTTGTACACACAAGATTCAGCAAAGTGTTGTTCGAAATCATAAGACTTGATCGTGTGATCGAATCTATGATACCAGGAACGAGATGCTTGCTTCAACCCATAAATGGATCTGAGCAACTTGCACACCATGTGCTCTCGACCTTCTTCAATGAATCCCTCTGGTTGCTACATATAGATTTCCTCGTCGAGAAAGCCGTTTAGAAACGATGTCTTAACATCCATCTGCCAGATTTCATAATCTAGACATGCAGCAATCGAAAGGAGGATGCGGATGGTTTTCATCATGGCCACAGGTGAGAAGGTTTCCTCGTAGTCTATACCCTCTCGCTGTGTGTAACCTTTGGCTACCAGCCGTGCTTTGAAGGTTTCAACCTTCCCATCTACTCCTCTCTTTCGCTTGTAGAGCCATTTACATCCAATGGGCCTTTCACCCTGAGGAAGTTCTACAAGTTTCCAGACCGAGTTAGAGTACATAGACTCCATCTCTTGATTCATTGCGTCAATCCATTTATCCTTATCGTGATCCAGTAAGGCCTTCTTATAGGTCGGAGGATCATCTTCCACCCCATCAGAGGCGACTACGTTTGCCTCTAAATCCATGCCGTATCGAGCCGGTGGCGAACCACTCGCAATGACGTCTGGGTGGAACAGAAATGTCGGAAGTGATTTGTTGTATTATTAGTGTTGTTTACAGGAACATCGGCCCACAATAGGCCTGATGTCATCGAGAGTAATTCCTCTAGTACAATTGTACTTCGAGGTCTGTGGTCTTTCATATAACTTTCCTCCAAAAACGTAGCGTTAGTCGAGACTAGCACTTTGTTATCTTCCGGATCGTAAAATAGACCACCACGTGTACCTTTTGGATAGCCTACAAACAAACATACTTTCGTACGTGATTGTAGCTTGGTAGTCTTGTCCATCAGCACATGTGCAGGACAACCCCATATGCGGAAGTGACGCATGCTTTCGTGATGTCCCGACCACATCTCAATGGGTGTTTTTTCGACAGACTTTGACGGTACTGCATTCAAAATGTAGACCGCTGCTTCTAAAGCATAACCCAAAAAGGATATAGGTAGTGAGGCATAGCTCATCATTGATCTAACCATGTTAATCAATGTCCTGTTTCTCCTCTCAAAGAACTCCGTTTCTTTGAGGTGTCCTAGGCAGCGACGTTGGAAACAAATTCCTTTTTCAGCCAAGTAGTCAATGAACTCGATGTCTAAATACTCACATCCACGATCCGAGCGAAGGCATTTCAATGACATGCCTAGTTGCCTTCGCTTCGCTTGAAACTCCTTGAACTTTCCAAAAGCCTCGGACTTTCTATGCAAAGAGATAAACATAACCGAATCTCGAGTAATCATCAATGAAAGTCACAAAGTACTCGTATCCGCCTCTAGCTTGTATGCGTTCATCGGACCACAAAGATCCGAATGCACTAAGTCTAGAGTTCTGTGGCTCTATTACCCTTTGATGAGAAGGGACGCTTAGTCATTTTCCTCCAGGCAACACTCGCAGACAGCAAAGGTGTCAACAGATGACTCACCTAAGGCATTAACCTTTTCAAGTCTTTTGAGTCTTTCCAAGGAAATATGGCCGAGCCTCGGATGCCACAAGTATGTTTTATCTTCTTTTACTTGAGAAACTTTCGCCTTTTAGCGGATCTTTGATGAGCGATTCTAAACATTTCAAGATTAAGTAGGGAGCTTTATGTGGTCTTACAAAATATAAACCGCTTTTCATTTATAGTTGAACACAATTCAAAGCCATTCTTTGAAATAACAAATTCACCATTCAAACTTGAAATGTAAAAATAATTGTTCAACTAAAGGCGAGAATAAGAAATCAAATTTCTCCTGAAATTGAATAAAATAAACATTTTCTAAATGTAAAATTCTATTAATAAAATGCAAGTCCACAACTCCCATTTGCTTTAGCCGAAATGGCGCCCAAGTGCCTACTCGCATCACTTGAGAACCCTCTTCTAGCTCCTCGCATGCGAACTAAGAATGCAATGAAGGACATACATGGTTAGTAGCTCCGATTATCAAGTATCCAAGTGGACACATCTTTAGCTACATTAAAAGATTCCAAGAATAGTAATTCCAAATTACCTTTCTTATCTTTCCCAGCGACAGCCTTGACTTTGCCATCTTTCACATCACGAAGATATTCGGGACAATGGCGTCGCCAATGTCCTACCTCCTTACAGTAAAAGCATTTGCCCTTGGGCTTGGCCTCGTCAACTTTCTTGGCTTTCTTTTTCTTCATTGGCTTGGGCACGGGTGCAACATTACCCTTCTTCTTTGGTTTGGCCTTAGGCTTGTTTGATGACCTGGCTTCGGCCATATTGGCTTCAGCTTTCTTATCCCCTACTTGGACCTTATCTTTCGATAGCAGGCCCTCATAGATAGTCAGTTCATTCAGCATCTGTGTCATGGTCAACTCATATTTGCCCATCAGATACTGAGTTTTGAACGGGATAAACTCAGGAGTCAATGATTCCAAAATCATCGATACTTGAGTTGCTTCATCGAACTTTGATCCATGAATACCGGCGTCATTAAAGTAATGGCGATCATATTCGAACATGACCATTCAACGCTTGACCTTTCTTCAATTTCGTGTTAATGCGACCAACTGATGGCATCATGTCTTGCTTGGTTGCTAGGTGATCCAAACATCGTAGTAAGTTTCCGCATGATTTCTCCTGCAGGACTCAAACTCTTCAATCTGGGTCCTAATAACCTCCGACACTTTGCGCTTTAGGATGATCCCACGAGCCCGGTTATCTCGCTTTCGATCCAATGATTACGCTGCTCGATCTCGGCTTTACCAGGTTTTGGATCGCCAAACGTAGGGCATTCGTAAGTAAGTACATGTTGCACATTCTCATACGTGAGTACCACGTTTAAGTTACTCTTCCATTTCTTAAAGTTGTTTCCCGTTAATTTTTCGAATGAGAAAGCGTAAATTTGAGCGGACATTTTTGTCTTTGAAAATAAAATGACATACATTAATTCAAGTTTAACACTACTATATAAATTTATTTTAGGAATTGTAAACTAAAATTAAGTCTACTCTACCATTCCAAGGTTTTAACCTCGCATCTCAGTGCCGCCGTAGGTAGGGTAGGTCAAAGAGATGACGGTTAAATTGAGACAATCTCATCAATGAATAACTTGTGAGAATCAAACATCCCACGAGAATCGAACATCCCTTTATTCATTGACTACCTTCCTTTTTTAGCCTAGATATTACCAAAAATATCCTTTATGAGTGTGACCTACTATATCGGATCTCTTAGGTACGCCCCGAGTGTGCCGTCGTAGGATAGGTCGCTGACCCGGCAGTACCCGTAAATCCTATCCTTTCGGAGACCAAGCCATGAATGTTGATAGGGGTGAACACCATCCGTAGGGGGACGAAATCAAAGCGCCGCGAGGCGTCACCCTTCTCTCACTTACTTGTATCTATAGTAGAGGCCGTGGGGTTGGCTGTCGCCTCCCCCGCTCCCACTCAATAATTTGGAAGTGGTTGTGGGTTAACTAACCACGTCTTTTTGATGTTATCATAAAAGCTCATCAAATCAAGGATTCCGAATGGTGTCGGTAACGTAGGCAAGCCTACCCGTCCTATTCGTTGGAACATATGTGACAGTCGGACGAAATCGGGTCAAGACAAATTTATTGAGATAAGAAGGAATCACCCCTCCGCTCTCCGTGTAGCTTAGTCTTGCCGGACCCCCGTGCATACATCACACTAGGAGGGTTAAGTCGGTCGAGCCTAGCTCAGTTGACCACCCAACCTATAAGCGAACCGTTTTTATCCAAGATTTATTGTTCTTTTACCATCATTCAATCTCGTAGACACTACGAATTGAAAACGTGATCTCGCTTTGGGCTTTAAGGCGGTTCACCGAGAACACACACCAAAAGCTTAACGATTTCATAACCCGTCCTCGGATCTTTAATTAGTTACTAAATTTATTAATTACCACGTATTAATTAAATTTCAACTAATTACACGAGTTTGTATACATGCCTATTTTAATTTACCAAAATTAAAATTCTACATGTATGCATGGAGTGGATTTATAATATGATGCATGTCATGGCAATTCCGATTTTATATCTATTTATGATCGAACACATAAAAAATAAATTGCGGAAAATTTAAACACCGAGATGGATTGTTGGTACCCCCGTATCTAATCTATTCTAGGAAAAATAAATTACAATCTTGTTGTCTTCGAGTCTTGATCTTCGAATCTTGAACTCGAACCGCCGGATCACGAACCACGAACACCCGAGAGGAGAAAAGGTCTTTTTAATTAAATAAATCCAATTTATTTTAATTAATCATATATATTTATTATATGCGGCTGCTACTAATTATTTTCCAAAAAAAATAATTATTATTATTTTTTTTTTTTTATGCGGCAGTTGAATGAAAAAAAAAATTAGGTCACATAAAAAATTTCATGCAGCCGCAACAAAAATAAACCCTAGCCGCATATTTTTATTAAACAGGACTTATAGAGACGCTTTTCAGCGTCGCAGAAAGTCCTGTAGCAGTTTTTAATAAAATTTTATCCGTTTCTTCTCGTTCATACCTTGGATTTCGTCTTGATCTTCAATTTTCCAGCAAGATCTTCATCTTTTCCAGCCCGGATATTCAAAATTACAATAAAAGATGCTACTTTTACATATAAATTTCGAAAATTGACATAAATAAAATACAATTCCTATGCTCAATTGTTACTAAACAAAGGAGCTACAATAGATCTAACGAGTAAACAGTACCAACCCCAATCCATCTCTTCAACCAAGACATTCATAAAAAAAATAAAACAAATTTCGGCCCCTTTTTTTAAAAAAAATTGGGACAAAAAAAAAACTACATGTTTTACCACTCCTAGATCTAATATTTTATACGTATAAATATATATCACTATGGTGACTGATACCACTGTTAGTAATATCATCCGCAACGGAAGCGATTTTAAGGATCTAGATCTATATAATACACGTAATAAAACAACTAGATCTATTCTACAAGGGGGATGTAGATCATACCTCTTGAATCTCAAAATTCAAGTTGAAGAACCGCAAAAGGATGAATGTAAGAAGATGTGAAGAGCACCACGATCTTCCGTACGTGTGATCCAAGCAACTCCCGGTGGAAGGAATTCTCGACTCGAACCCTTCCGATATGCTACCCGGAAAAACCTCCAAGATTCTTCCCTTATACCCCTTGGCCGAATTTTATCACTTCTTCTCTTTAAGAGGAGAAGTCGAAATTTTCATGTGTGTTAAGGCTTGGGAGAACTCTCTTTATATAGGGGAGTAATACTTAGCCTCCAAGGATTTTTATTTTTGTAAATAAATAATCCAATTAATAAAAGATAATTCCATAATATTCTAGAACAAATCTAGAATAATATTTATCTTTATTTCTTACCATAAATATTTATCCAATAAATATTTTATGCACATGTCTTATTAATCACAAGAAAATAATTTCTTGTTCCAAAAAAAGAGAATGGGGTGAAAATTATCAAATATTGACCTAGTCAATATTAATTTTGCCATCACACAATAATTGGGCCAAGATTATGGAAAATGTCTTTTTCACATATTTAATTATTTAGCCCAACTAATTTAATAGTCCACTAAACAATTAATTCACATATCGTTTTAATAAAGTCCAACAAGAACTAAATTAATATTATTAGGATTCGACGTCCGAAATAGCTATGCTATATTAGGAGGCACGTCGGGGACCATGGACTAATAATCAGCGGCTCCGATAAATCAAATAAATAATTATAGAATAATTATATTCGATAAATCAATCACAGAATATGCCACCATAATCCCGTGATCGCACTCCTCCGATTATAAGATTATATTTATCTCCTCACGAGAATAATAATAAGCGTCATTGATATAATCATTACATATGGATTAATCCTCCATGAGACTATTCATTCTAAATCGGGAAGTTACCGTTAACCCTTTTTAGAACCTCTTATCCTTATCTACCATTAACCCCTAGTGATCAATTAATTCATACAACTCACCGGGTAGCTAATCGGTGTAATATGAACTCGCATGCGATCGATCGGTTTCTAGGATTAACAAATAAGAGAATCGTCTATCTACTTCCATAAATGGAAGGAATGGATTCCGTGATCTGTGATAACACGGACTACTCACTCAATCCAAAGACAATGCCTAGATGGGGTAATTCGGACCACGACTCGGTGTAATCCTTAACCGTCAAGTCAAACTTCATACCGATTCAAGCGGTTGGATCGTGATCACCTCAGATTAAGATATATCCATAAATATGATCATCCATTAATTCGATAAGACTTCTTGATTACGGAATTGTATCGTGAACTCTAATCAAATCGGTCCAAATTTCATATGATATATCTATCATATATAAATGCCCCATTAGGTTCTCTTAACCGAAAGTCCGGATAAGACAATCACACCTATTGTGTTCTGGGCGCATCAATAGCACGTTAAAGGAGAGACCCGATACTCTCGATTAACTTTACTACGGGCTAATTGTATTTTAAGTACATCTTCACTAACTCAATCCTCCCGTGTATATCCCATACACCGAAAGTTAAGTGATTACATAAACGATATACTTTAGGGTTTTCTCAGAGTGTAAATACTATTGTCACATCGGTGAATATGAGAATAATAAATATGAATAATAACATCATTTCATTTATTAAATAAAACAATTACAAAATTGTCTTTCGGGCATCACACCTAACAAGAGATAGCAAGAACTGTAGCAAACATGGCTGGAGAAGGATCAGATGATGAATTCAACGTGCAAATGTCACCTGCAAGAAATGTTGATCAATCAAATCTGGAAGAAATTAGAAAACAATCTGAAGAAAAGAGAAGATCTGTAAAATATAAAGAAAAACTGAAGCAAGTTGTTCTCTCACCTCTTAAGCAAGCTAAGTCAACTAAGGCTGAGACGAGCAAAGCCAATGAACAACAAGCTTGAACCTCAAAAGACATACCAACTCAAGTTGATCTCATTAAGTTCTATCATAATGAGATAATCAAAATTCAGAAGGACGATAATAGTTTGTTTGGAAAAGTTCTAAAATCCTTAGAGGCTAGCAAAAATGAAAGAAGCGAACTAGAAAAGAAGATGGATATCGTCACTAGAAACTGCCAAGACACTCTGATTGAGCTTCGAAAAAAAACCATTGAAAATGATGCAAAAAGAGATGAAACCCAAGACATATGTGAAGGGATTCTCAATAATCTGGTTGACAGAATGACTCTTATGGAAAAAGGCATGAAAGACTCAGTTGTAGCTCAAACCATTTTGGCATCAACTCAACAGAACCTGAACAATTACATCAAGAGCCTGATTGATAAAGATGATTTCAATAAGGGGGAAAGTTTGGATATCTTAAAAGTCCATGCAACTGAGATGCCACAAGTCCTTGCAAACATTGATGATAAGTTGACTGAACTGAAGAAAGCTAGAGGAGAATTCACTGACGAGGAGATGGAGCTGATTGCTAAATACTCAGAGCCAACTGACAAAAGAATTGGCTTGGATTCTCGTCTCTACAGCTTATTCAAAAATCTACCAGCCAGAGAAGGAGAATCAAGACAAGAATCTCTAGAAACATTCCTACATATGCAAAAGATTCTCATGCATTATTGGAACAAACTTAAGAAATGGGAAAAGGATGGTATTCTAGACAAAGAATCAGATAAGATTGAAAAGACTGAACCTGAATTTGTTCATAATTTATTAAAAACAGCCACCAGTGAAAGACTGAGGACATCGGTTTTTACTTTCGCAATTCTTTTCAAAAGCAAATTTTTCGGCAAGCACAATTTGTCTGAATCTTGGAACATATGGGCAAGCATACATGGAATCGAAAGAACTACAACAAATGATGCTATTAGAAATGTTGTTGAGGCTTATGACAATCAATTTAGCTTAACTGTTAAGTAAAAAAGCGCTTTTAGCTCTTTTTATTTTGTTGTGTTCTATTACCCAGCTTTGTAACTCAGATATCAATAAATTCTCAGTTTCTTAGTTCATAATGTTATTTACTGTATTATCCTTTTGCATCGCTTTTAAGGAGGGTATTGACATCATCAAAAAGGGGGAAATTTTTGGAAATAAAATTTATGTTTTGATGATGATTCATCGTTTATTCAGTTATTGTTTTTAAACCCCACTGATGAAATGTCATAACTAGCTGTTATAGTGCAAAGCAAAAAGATGTCTAGATATCAATGTATAGAATTTTATAGAGTCTGATATTTGTATAAGTTAAATCAGACAAGCACTGTAATAACTCTAGGTTGTGAACTGAGAAAAAGAGAAACTGGAAATTAGTTAAACTTAGATCTTATAAGAAACTGGAAAACCGAGCACACCAAAGAAAATTTGTAATAGATAAGTTCTCTAAGGGACACAAACTCGGTTGGCTTCTCTAGAAGATTGAAGAACTGAGGATTCAAACTCAGTTGATGAAGAGCTGAGGGTCACAGACTCAGTTATTAAAGACAGAAGAACTGAGAGTTCAACCTCAGCTTATAAAGACTAAGTCAAGACTATATAAGTTAGGCTTCAGGTAAGATTGTGATAACCTGAACTGACTATGTAGATCTTGAGCTAAGACACATAAGGACAATGATGTCTTTGCTAATTACTTTTAAAATGGTGTACTCTGGTTAGATCAATAATAATCAGATGAAAGGAAGAGTACTGAGTTGTTGAAGAAGAGTAAAGACTCAGTTAAAGCTCTTAAGAACTGAGAACTGACAATGGTCTCAGTAAATCGGTTTTGGAACTGATGCTTGAGTAAAACTGAAGAAGAATCCAACCGTTACAGGACAAGGGTCATGATTGAAGGATAATCTATCCGTTCTGACAGAAACGTACAAGCAAGAAAGCAGGACCACTAACGGCTACAAGGATTCGAATTCAATTAATCTGACCGTTAGATAAACCCCTATAAATAGGTTGTTTCTTTGTAAAAAGAAAAAGAGGAATTCTAAGAATCAATTTGGTCAAAAAAGATTAATATCAAAGGGGGAAAGTAATTTAAAAGAATTCCTGCTAAACCTTTAAATTGCAAGATCAAGAGATTTCTTCAAGTGTTCATTAGCATTCAAGCATATCAAAATCTATCATTTGAAGAAATCAGAGTTGTTCATAAACCATCTTTATCTAGAAGAAAAGCTCATATCACAATTGAATCATAGTCATTGATTCAAGTCTCAACTTTGACTCTATCAAAGGTTCTAGACTGTGAAACACCATGAAGGTGTGAAGGACAGTTGAGTGTAGTCAGGAAGACTGTGGTTGTGATGAGCTGGTGAAGAGGCAATAAAACCCTCCAAGGACCAGTGTTTCAAACAATTGAAGAGCAGCCATTCTACCTGTTCTACAAGTGTTTAGATAGTGAAGCTAGGGATTAGTCAATGACTATCAGTTTAGAACTTTTTGTAACTGGCCATCTCAAAGAAGTTCAAGTGGAATTTTTCTCCGCATCCAGGGGAAGAGAGGACTGATAGGATTACACCACCTGGAACCTCTATAATTCTTGTTTATTTACTTTACGTATTTACTTACTGCATTACAGTCATAATCATCTAGTTCATACTTTCAGCAAACATAAGAAACTGACTCAACACATTATCTGACAATTCATATCTTTTAAAGGCTTAAATTAATCCGCTGCCAGTTAACTAGACTAAGGATAAGTCAGTATTGACTTACACTCAGTTGTGTTAGCTTAACTCCACACAAGTTTTTAACTGTACCTTAATTTGATTTAAATTTTAGTTTTTGGTGACAAGTTTATTCACCCCCCCTCTAAACTTGTGTTATCCTTTCCAAGGGACCAACACCGACCATCGATATTGGTTATCTATGTAGGGCATTTATATATGATGTAGTCATATACGACTAGATCGATTTAATCTGCATTTCTCGTATAATTCCGTGATTGAGAAATCTTATTAAATCACAAGATGATCATATATGGATTAACCTTAATCCTGAAGTGATTACAGATGCCTGCTTGTTTCAAGATAGGGTTTGATGTGTTCGTTAAGGATTGCTAAGAGGCGAGGTCTGAATCACTTTCACGTTGGCACTATTCTGGAATGAGTGAGGAGTGTGTGTCTCACAGATATGGAATCCATTCCTTCCTGCGGGAAGTAGAAGACAATCCCCTTATTTGTTGATCCTAGAAAATGATCGATCGGCCGAATTCATATTAGTTAGGAACTAATTCATCACTAGTGGGTTCATGGTAAATAAGGATGAGTGTAATGAAGAAGGTTTACGGAAATATTCCCGCTTCGTTACGGATAGTCTATGTAGGGTTAGTCTGTATGTAATGATTATATCAATGGACACTTATTGACTCGGCGCTTTGAGAATAAGTTATATCTATAATCGATAGAGTTCAGTTTTGGATATATGGTGGCGTAATTTTGGAATTAATAAGTTGAGTAGAAATATTCTGTTCGATGAATGTTTTATTCAATTTATTGTAGCTACTGGTTATAGGTCAATGGTCCCCGGGTTGGCTCCTAAGACGCGAGTATTTTCTCGTTTTGTGGAATCTCGAGAATAAATTAAATAGTTGGTCTATTTAATGAATATGCAAATATTATTTATTCGGTAAATAATATGTAATATAGAAAAGACATTTTCTATTATCCCATTTGGCATAAAAATGGCGCCACTTTTTATTGATTTTGGGAAAAGAAATTTCTCCTAATTAATTATAATGTGGATAATATAATTATTTATGTGTTAAATAATTATAAATAAGAAATTGGTTTTCTTATTGGATAAATAGGAAATTTGTTTTCGTTGGATAAAGGTTTTAATTTTCCTAAAAAGAAAAGATAAATTTGTTTGTAAAAGATAAACTCTCAAATTATTAAGATAAATATTTCATCAATTGAGTAGAATGATGGCAGCTTTTTGAAACTTTTGCATAAAGGACAAAACTTTTTATTTTTCACTAAAACTAAAAAATTCATAAATTTGTTTCATTGTCAAATTCAGATTTTCGATTCAATTTGTCTTCTCATAAAAATTATGCAGTTTGTCCTTCTCCCTATTAATTTTCCAAATTATTAATTATTTTCCTATAAAAGAGAGTTGAGTTTCTCCCAACACCAAATTGAACCATAAAAAATCCAACGCCATTAGAAGAAAAAAGAGGACGCCAGTTTTTTGTGAAAACTGAGAAATTTTGTTTTCTTGTCCTAGCCATTGTGAAGAAGAAAAACTATGCTTTCTTGAAGGCATATTTGAGGAGGTTCGAATACGGGATCGACTTCCACCAGTCGTCGCTTGGAGATACAATCCGGAAGATCACGGCTTCTCTTATGTTGGGTAAATCTTCAACTTTCTTGTAGTTAATTAATTTATTATGTGAATTAAATCGTGGTAAAATCGAATGCGAATTTAATTCGTAGCTTCCGCTGTGCATGATCGAGTGTCTCAATCGGTGCTGTGAATCAGATCTGACGATCCAATCATGGATCAGATCCGGATTCGGGTTTCTGTATATCCAGCAATATTATCAAGCTACATTTCAAATCAAACACATAAATCATAACGACATCAAGAAATGAATTGATACATTGTATAATTGATGATGTCATCATGTAATACACTTTTGGTTCAATGTTGTATCATCAAATATGATACATAACACTTTGTAACATAAGTATTGAAGATACAAGGAGAGCCACAAGATCAGCACTTTTAATCAATGGTGATAATTGAGCAGAGTCTCCATTTGGACAATTCAAGCATATTGTCTAATCACTCACTTGATTCACTATTCCAAGCTTCTCAACAACGGATCCTTGATCCACTTATGCTCAAAATTCATATGAGAATTTCCGAGACAAAGATGTAGAAGAGAGAAAGTTTCCATGCCCTCAAAAAGACTGAAAATTTAAATGCAATAGCTAGTTCCGTATTTCAGGTTGCTGCACATCTTTGGCTTCAAAAGGTCATCATCTGCATTGGAGGAGTTTAATTGATCGTCTTTCCAAATATATATAAGGCTCTATTTTATATATACTTCTCTTTATTTCAAATCAACTTTGATTTCTGATCTCATATCAGTGACTAGTTGTTTATCTGTTTTGTTGTCTATTTTATAGTATATACAAAGATATTGTTTATGTCTTGAAAAGCTTGTGGTTTTTAGAGAAACTTTTTGAGAATCAAAAGTAAGTGATGATCAAATAAGAGGTTCAATATTCTGCTCAATACAACACAAGATTGCTTTGAGCTTGTAAGACTGAGAGCAGTTCCAGACATTGCACTAGCGTGATTATTTTGTGTGGATTAATTACAGATTTCTCTTGGCGATCAAGCTCTAGATTGTTGATTTCCATGAGTTGTAACTCTATGTGTAACACTTCTAGTTGATTAATAAAACAGTTCCCACAAATGAGAGGTTCAAATCCATGGTTACACTTGATACAAGATTGACTGCTATTTGGTGTTTTATACCTCTTCTGGGAAGTATGTCATTCAAATTGTCTTGAGTTCCTTACAGCTCACATGGTTTTCTAATGCTGACAATGAAACTTGTCTTTTTGAGCTAAGGCCAGTCGCTGGTTATTGTGTGTATTTGCTGGATTTTCTCGTATCCTGGTGATCAAATTAAGAAACATATGTCGGCAAGGTCAACTAAATAATATGAATATAGGGTTTTTGACAACTTGTCCTCTAGACTGTAGTGGATTCACTATCTGATTAATGAACTTAATTGGCCTGAAATTGTCCAGTACACCCATGCACATCATGGTGTGACAATACTGGAATTGAACTACATCCTTAGCTCGAAATTCAGTTTATCATCCAAGGACAAAACACACAAAATGAAGTTGTTGTCCGCTGCATCAGAAATCAAGTGCTGACTAATTAAGAAGCTGAATGTGAATTATATCTCATCTCGAGAGCAGGTAGCTATATATTGACCAAAGCGCTATTTGGCTCGTCATTTCTATGAATTTAGAAGCAAACTAAATGTAGATGTAGACAGGGGCGGACGTAGGATCTCGAGTAAGGGGGGCAATAAAATTTTTAAAGGAAAATAAAAATTTCCAAGAATAAACTTTGTTTCTCAGTTTTGGTTGCAAATTGGCAATAAACGCCCTTTTTAAATAAATAAAAATCTATTTTAGACACAATTTTTAGAGAGAAATAAAACATACTAAATAGGATAATTAAACT
The DNA here is from genome assembly GCA_026214975.1 of Gentiana macrophylla. NCBI lineage: Eukaryota > Viridiplantae > Streptophyta > Magnoliopsida > Gentianales > Gentianaceae > Gentiana > Gentiana macrophylla. Next base: position 66,525,090 of record CM047811.1, read on the forward strand.
TGGCTGAATACATTCATTCTTTAAACATAATTCAACAAACGAAAACATATCAAGAACCAATGAATTTCTCTCCTACCCGAATATTAACCTCCGGATTTGTCAAGAATGCTAACTACAAAGAGAATAAGATGAACTAAAATGAGGAGTAGAGACATGACTATGAGAAAAATTCCCAGATTTCCCCATTTCTTTTCTAGTGGATGTATGAAACCATCTTTACAAGCTTCACAATTATAGCATAATATGGTGTCTTCATTCCTGAATGAATCACAATCTTGGTCGTACGAATCAGAGCTATAACTCGATGACTTTTGTTTCTTCCAATATGTAGCATTCACGAACTCCATTTCGCAACTTGGCGGTGGCAAACAGCATCCAGTCTACGCACGGGATCGATCAACAATCAACAAAAAAGACCGTTACGTGAGATTTAGTAAAATGAATACAGTGTCCAATAGATTTTGTAAGAAATTTATTAATCAAAAGTTAAATAAAACATCTTCAACCACATCCACCATTTGAGTCTTAATATATAAGTGTTAATGTATACATTGCATGAAGCAAACGTCGCTAAAGGCCATTAAGCGTTGCCAAAACTCTGTCACTAAAGATTCAGACATTAAGTCCAGCACTTTGCAAGGAAAACCGTTAGAAGCAGTTACAAGCAATTGGAGCTGTTATAACTGATTAACAACAGAATTGATCATAGGGATTACAAGTCAATTAATGAAAATCATTTTACTCTTGTTTTTCGCTTTTATCTTCTTCTTTTTTTAAAAATCTTTATGAATGTTTATGAATGTGCATAGCTAGTCTGTAATTTTCAACAATAAGTGATGTGTTTAAAGAATATAGTTACGTGCATGTAGTTTTTTTTCTTTTCAAATACATACCTCAGTAGAAGTTAATTTAGACCTGAAATCACGGGAGCCGAAGAGAAACGAGCGTGAAGCCAAATCCTTGCATATTCTTGAATTATATAAGCAAGACTTGATATCTTGCCAGTTGTCAATGTTATGCACCTTCTGAATAAGCCAGCTAGAAGAGCCAGGAACTGTTCTAGTCTCTATGTTGAAAGATCCAACAAGACCGAGACCAATGATAAGCATAGCAGTCAATGGAATCATAACCAAGACAAGCCCTATCACTGCAGGTAGCTTTTCTCGCAAGTAAACTACGACATTGCTTATGATGAAAACGATAAACAACCCGGCTATAACCCCGGATTGTAGTTTCAGTAGGTAAAGAAGTCCCTCGCAATTGAACGAGCGCAAGTAGAGTAGCCATGCAAACTCAACGAGAAACGGGAGGGAGAGGATGAACGAAAAAATGGTTAATGCAAGCGTGATGATACGCTTTATTCCAGGCCCAGCAACGTTTCTTGTTGAGTAAACCGGAAGGGGAGAAGGAGAAGGAAAGGAAGTGGGAGCGGGAGAAGGAATGAAAACTGACTTAGTTGGAGCAGGAGCTGGAGCAGGAGACTTAGTTGGAGCAGGAGCAGGAACTGGGGCACGAGATGGAGGGGGAGAAGGAGATGGAGCAAGAACTAGGGCAGGAGATGATGCAGGAACCGGAGTCGGAGCAGGAGATGGAGCAAGAGCAGGGGCATGAGATGAAGCAGGAGGAACTGTGGCAGGAGATATTGGAGCGGTGGTAGGAGAAGGATCCGGAGCCGGAGCAGGAGCGGGGGAACGAGCAGGTTCAGGAGCAGAAGCAGGAGCAGGAGTAGATGGCTCGGCAGCCGCTTTGTTTTCAATCTTTTCTTCAAGAACAGGCATTTTAATTACGGTTTCCGGCGAGGTATTACCTTCCATGATGAACCACAAAGTAAACGATAGGTTAAACTAATGACTGAAAAAGAAGCCAACAAGTTGTTCTATTTTATAACCAGCATATTCTAAACACGTGAAGATTTTTTCAATAATATTTTAATTAAGAAACAGTTGTTACGATATTATGGAGTGAATTGGACCCCTTACACTTGTATGACTCGGTATTATCTATCTGCCAGTCAACCGATACTCAAGGGTTCGACTGTTTAAGTAAAAAAATCACACTCAATTTACCTGAAATAGTCTTCATATTGGTGGATAAATGAATTAATTACCAAAATTCATGGAATACATTGAGGAACAGCCCAAATATTTCGGATTACTTAACGAGATGGTAGCTTATAACGTTTATAACATTGTAGAATCATATATATATATATATATATATATATATATATATATATATATATATATATGTATATGTATGTATGTATACGCATATATGTTTTTTTTTTTTTTTTACTCGTATACGCATATATGTAATATGTGTATAAATATGTATAAAATCTCCAACCTACAAACACATAATTAGTTGATAAATGCAGAATTTGCATCTAAACAAAACAAAACATAACCACGAGCACACATTCTGTAAAATCTCTCGTCTATTTATACGGTTTGATCATTCAGAAATTGCATTAAGTGTAATAAGGATGTTCACTTATAAAAAAATGTTTTCTATTCATGCTTTTTTCTGCTATTGTTTTTTGGAAATACGCTCAAGCAAAACATATGCATATATTATAATTAATATAATTTACGGGTAAATGTGAAGTGTTGGTCACAAAAAAATGGCTAGAAAATTTTTTGGGAGGCAGAATGTTCCTTGTTGGTTTTTCAAACTTATAAAAACTTGTTAACTTAATAAAACATATCAGAGTAAGTATTCAACGGATTAAAGTCTTTGAACTAGTTTTCAAAATTACGAGTGTTTATCAAATCAATGTAGAGCTAAAAATAAATCTCCTCAAAGTCAAGTGTGGAAAATAATTAAATGACAAAAGTTTATAATGATTCGGGGTGGTGTAATATTTCAGACCACTCTTCTCCTGAAAAGTTGGAGGAATTCACTATTGTGATGAGGACACCAATACAACAGTGTATGATTGTCCTTGACAGCTCTCAGCTCCTTCACAATATGAGCTATCATATCAATCCTTCACAACTTTTCCAATATGCTTCATTGATTCAACTCTGATGTTCCTTTGAAGTAATCTTCAACAACTATCACCGCAACTCCTTCATAGCTACCACTGCTTCAGTTGCTAACAGTCATTGACACCTTTTAGATGATTCACTATCTATATGTCCTTGACTGCCTCAACAGCTTCACAGATTAAAAATCCTTGCTGAATAAATCAAGATGGAGTTTGAGTGTTGAATCAAGAAGTTGATTCAAAGTTGAGTCTAGATATGACTTTGAAGATTTGAGTAGCTCAAGATCAAAGAGATGCTGCTAGATGATTCTTTGTAGCTTCAGAGTTTTCAACTTTGTTATTTCTGGATTTTCCTTTTTAAGCTCTTGGATATGGCAAAGAGAATGCCTTAGAACTTGTTGAGTGAATCGTTAGTTTGCCATGTGTGTCTGAGTCCTCTATTTATAGTGCAACGCATTTCTCTGGTCTGACTGGCTTCTTCACGTCTGAATTCATCTCTTCTGCTAATTCTTCAAATTTGAATGATACTACCTCTGTCCCAAAATGTAAGTCCATTTGGACTTTTCACAAAGTTTTAGAAAAAGTTTGTTAAGTTGGTTATGTATCATTAATTTTATTTGTAAAAATCTAAAATAAACTTGAATGACATTAATGCATTGGTTGTAAATTAAAGAAAAGTGGGTGAATATATAATAAATATGGGGTAAAGGAGAAAATTGTATTAAATGTTTCATTAATATTCTAAATGGACTTATATTAATTGTGGGAAAAAACCAAGAACCTACATGGGACTTTTATTTTGGGACGGAGTAGTACATGATAAAATATTTGTTCTGAGTTCTTGATGAATTCTTGCAATTATCTGATTATAGCCAACCACTAATTAGTCGTTATACTGACAAGATTCGTGACATTTTGAACGTTGCTTGCACGGAATGATAAGGTCATCTTGTTGGTGTATTGTGCAATTCCAAAACCTCGGTTGTAACAACTTGTAACAATTATGGGCCGCATTAAATGCTTGTTTAACCTTTTCCTTGTCTTTTTAGTTTGCACGTTATGTTTGTCTTTACTTGAGTTTTCAGAATTTGATAACCACAAGCAGTCTTCGGATCTGAATCTTCAGGCCTGATCATTTCTTCACGTCTGAACCAAGTCTTTTTTTTTTTGAATATGTATCTTCTGATTTGATCTATACTTATGTATAGTTCTTAGACATTCTTCTTAACTTTTCAACTTAACTTATACTTCTAATTTGAACCTTCACTTTTTAATATTGTCTTCTGAATCGGAATCTTTTCGATTGTCCTTGGTTTTCTTCTAAAACCGATTCAACATTTCTACTCCACTGTTTATTATCGGATATGTTCTTTGCTTTTGATCTGATTCTATGTCTCCGATCGTTTATTTGTGAGACCAGAGTACACCATATTTTCATAGTTTGAAGTCTTCATCACATTGATTTGACTTCAAGTCTTCATCACATATATATACTTCAAGTCATTACGGACTTCCTTGAAGTAATCTTTTAAGTTGCTTTCTTTCAATCCTCTGTCTTATGATCTTCTATTTTGAGCCTGATCCCTCAGTCTTTAGAATTCAATCTTCAATACTGAGTATAAACCCTAATTCTTCAGGTCTTCTACACTGAGTCTAATCTCTCACCCTTCTAATCTTTTGAATATCAGTCTAGATAGGATCTAGATATTTAATCTTCTGATTATCTTCAAGCTTGGATCTAACTAACTTAACTTACTAGGATCCAATCAGACTTTCTATTTCAGTACTTAGCATGATTAACCTATACAAATACCGGTTTTAATAAAACCTATAAAAAATCATATAAGTCTTATTAGGCTTCTATTACAGCTGGTTTGGTCAACATCAAAACTAAACTTCCTAAAAACAATTCCTCTTTTTATGATGCCAAAACCTTTAAAATCATGTCTAAATCCTAACAGTTAAAAACAATAATCAAAAAAATAAACGCCACTGAGACAATGACATGAGAATAAACTTTCATCTTATTAAAAACTGGATAGAACAGATTACAACATAATAACAAAATGAAAGGTTAATTTATGCTTCTTGTTTCTCTTGGTTGATCTGGCTGATTCTTGTTTTTTGATAACTGCAGAGCTTCAAAGTCAATACTGGGATTCATCCATTTACAATATTCAAATGAGATATCCAATGAGATATCCACAAGTGTATTTCCAAATACTCCATTTTTGGACAGTTGATTGAGGTAATCCACACTCTGCTCAACTTTAAGCTTTTCAAATACATCCTTCATTCTATAATTAAAAATCTCATCATCTGATTTCTTCAGCTCTAGAAACCATAGCCAAACATCTTTACTCTTTATCTTCTTAAATGGCCTGAACTCTTTCTTCATCTTCGCAAACTCTTTATGTTGTGATTTTTCTGCTTGAATTTTAGTAGAAGATTCCTCTGTTTTTCTCGTTTGCTTATTCTTTTCCTTATCCACCTTAAACATGTGATTTAATATAAAATATATATTATTAAGCTCGATTTAAGGACAATGTTGATGACTTTTACGGGTATAATTTGACCGTCATCAATCGCTTTCACTTAGACTTTGATCGTCCCGAACAAAGCATCAATAAGTCATTCCCCAAGACAACATTTTCCATGGTCAAATCATACTTACATAAGAAACTCGAGTCAAATCATACCATTCATGCTCATAAGGTATCCATTATTCACTACTCGCTATGAATCGAAGTGATGTGTGCATGTGCATTCAGTTTTACATATTCATGGAAAGATTAAAGTTTATGCTAACTTTGTAGTCTTAACCTACCAACATCAGCATTCCCACTTCTTAAGCCTCGCATTGGGTAAAGACATGGTGCAGTAAGCAAGAGCGTCATCAAAAGGTTTTTGGACTCAGAGACCGAGAAAATACTCAAAGCCTCTTAAAAAGTTGAATTTCTTCGTATTTCCATAATTTCAAGCATTAACACCTCTCAAGAAAGAAACTTGCTTTAAAGGTAAAGTATGCATTGCAAGAATCCCCCTCTCACGGATTAGTCAATAGCATTGAATATTACCACAAGCTCGGGGCTACTTTGGTAATGTTACTACAAGCCCAGTGTTTAACGCATTGTCAAAACACAGATAATTCTCAAGCTTATTACTCCGCTTTGATAGCTAGAAGATAAGAATACATCAGCAAATAAATATCAACACTAAGTTTGCATAACCAATCATCTACGCAATGTACACATAATTCTTTCAGTTATTATAATTCGTGCGGTAAACGTCGATCAACAAATTGAGTAATCGAATAATAAATAACTACTTGCAACGGTCGGCATGAATATCCTTAAATTTACATTCACATAAGTATAAAATGATCACGTACTCATGCAACTTGGTTCATTCCCTACTAATTCCATGTATAAGAACTCACAATTCTAAGGGTACGAGATAATAAATTTGGCATTTATTCAATTTTTTCATTTTTCACCGTTTCATTCAATTGTTCAATTATAACCTCAGATAGCTAAGTCTCCTACCCCCCACTTAAACTTGGCATTGTCCCCAATGACAAAAAAAGGATAATTTAAGAAAAAGACTTAGCTTTGGAAACGGCTCTCATGTAAATGCAGAATATAGGAGTGATCCTAGCATGTCGTGGAGAAGCAAACAAAACCCTGTTTAAGCAAACCAAACAGAAACTCCACGAAACCGTTAATAACATGTCAATGGAAGTTATAAAATAATGTGGCAGTAATTAGACATATAATATCCAAAAACAAATTAAGCCACTTTATTTCATACAACCAATGACAAGGAAAACCAAAGAGTTAAAACTACAAAACTCACATGGCGGCTATCAAGGAAAAAACCTCGTTTATTCCGAACTTAGAATCGGAATATGGCGAGATGAAGAAAACCTTAACAGTCTCATGCTACTTTATTCAAACAAAACAAAAACAAAAGATAATTTTTAAGAAATAGTTCTGAGGTTATAGTTGTCAGCTCGACTTAGTTCAACGATGGTTTAAGTATAGGTGGGATCTTCAAGAGTGAAGACTTCCTCCTCTGTTCCTTGACCAAGACCAATGTAATGTTTCAAACGGTGTCCATTAACCACAAAAGTGGATTGATCCTTTAGGGTTAATACCTCAACAGCTCCAGAAGGAACAACCTTACTCACTTGATAAGGGCCATACCATCGTGATTTTAAGCCAGGAAAGAGTCTCAAGCGTGAATTGTAAAGAAGAACCAGATCACCTTCCTTAAAGGTGCGGTCCAATATTTTCTTATCATGAAATTTCTTTGTGCGCTCCTTAAATATTTTTGCATTCTCATAAGCTTCCAACGAAACTCATCTAGGCGAGTCAATTCCAACAATCTTCTTTCTCCAGCTAAACTCTCATCAAAATTCAACATACGCGTAGCCCACATGCACGGTTTTCAAGTTCAACCGGTAGATGACGTGCTTTTCCATAAACAATCTTTTAAGGGGACATAACAATAGTCGTCTTATAAGCAGTCCTATAAGCCCATAAAGCATCATCTAATCTCAACGACCAATCTTTTCTAGTCATATTCACAGTTTTCTCCAAAATGCGCTTTATTTCTCGATTTGTAACCTCAACTTGTCCACTTGTTTGAGGGTGATAAGCAGTAGCTAACTTGTGTCTAACCCGTACTTAATCATCAACTTTTCAAACGGCCTATTACAGAAATGGCTTCTATTATCACTAATAATGGCACGAGGGGTTCCAAACCGCATAAAGATATTTTTCTTCAGAAACTTCAGTACAACCTTCGCATCGTTAGTAGGCGAAGAAATGGCCTCAACCCATTTGGACACGTAGTCGACCGCCACTAAAATATATCAAAGACGAAGTAAAGGGTCCCACAAAATCAATACCCCAAACATCAAAGAGTTCCACCTCTAGGATATTCTTCAATGGCATTTCATTCATTCTCGAGATATTTCCCTTCATTTGGCAAGAATGAAACGATCTAGCATATTGATGCGCATCTTTGAACAAAGTGGGCCAGTAAAAACCACATTGGAGAACTTTCACAGCCGTCTTGCCTCCTCCATAGTGTCCTCCAGTTTCATAAGCATGGCAATGTTTAAGGATATCATATATCTCCTCTTCCGGCACACATCTCCTAAAGACATTTTCGGATCCTAGCTTAAACAGATAGGGCTCTTCCCAATAATAGTGCCTAAGATCCTTGAAGAATTTATTTCTTTCTTGGGGGTTGAGATTTGGTGGGAAGTATTTTGTGGATAGATAATTCACAAAGTCTTTAAACCATGGTTGTTTCTTCTCCCTCACAACCTCAACACGCGAAGATACCGCAGCGCAATCATTATTTTCATGTATGGCCGTGATGGAGAATAATTGTTCATCAGGGAATGTCTCTCCAATCTCGGTCATTGGCTCATTATCCTCTATTTGTAAACGGGAAAGATGATCCGCAACCAGATTCTCAGATCCTTTCTTATCACGGATTTCCACATCAAACTCTTGCAATAGTAGAATCCATCTCAATAACCTTGTCTTGGAATCTTGTTTGGCTAAGAGGTACTTCAAAGCCGCATGGTCAGTCCAAACAGTGACTTTAGATCCTACTAGATAAGATCTAAACTTGTCAAACGCAAAGATAACAGCCAGAAGCTCTTTCTCAGTAGTTGCATAATTCCTTTGAGCAGCATTTAATGTTCGACTAGCATAGTAGATGGGCCTAAAGATCTTGTCTTTTCTTTGTCCTAAGGCAGCACCTACAACAGTATCACTTGCATCGCACATCAACTCAAAAGGTAGATTCCAATCAGGCGCAATCAGAATGGGTGCAGTAATAAGCATGCTCTTTAACTCATTGAAAGCTTTCATGCACTCATTAGTAAACACAAATGGCACATCCTTGGCCAATAACTCAGTAAGAGGTCTAGAGATTAAGGAAAAGTCCTTCACAAACCGACGATAGAATCCCGCGTGGCCAAGAAAACTTCGCAATGTCTTAAGATTGGTTGGTGGAGGCAGTTTTTCATTCACCTCTACTTTTGCTCTATCCACCTCTATACCGTTCTTTGAAATACGGTGGCCAAGTACTATACCTTCAGTAACCATAAGATGACATTTCTCTCAGTTAAGCACCAGATTCATCTCCTCGCATCTCTTCAACACTCGTGCTAGATGCGTGAGACATTAATCGAAATCATCTCCAAATACGGAGAAATCATCCATAAAGATCTCTAGGAAATCGTCAACCATATCAGCAAACAGAGAAATCATGAATCTTTGAAACGTTGCTGGTGCGTTGCACAAACCAAAGGGCATTCTATTATAAGCGAAGGTTCCATATGGACATGTAAAAGTTGTCTTCTCACGATCCTCGGGTGAGATATGAATTTGATAATATCCCGAGTAACCGTCATGGAAACAATAAAATGCATGTCCGCTCAGTCTCTCGAGCATTTGATCAAAGAAGGGAAGAGGGAAATGATCTTTGTGAGTAGCATCATTCAACTTCCTAAGTCAATGCACACTCTATGACCAGTAATGAGTCTAACAGAGATTAACTCGTTTAACTCATTAGCTTGCACCGTCAAACCTCCCTTCTTAGGAACTACGTGGATCGGGCTAACCCATTCACTGTCAGAGATAGGAAAGATGATTCCCATTTCTAACATCTTAATAACTTTATACCTAACCACGTCCTTCAATTGTGGAGTCAACCTTCTTTGGGGTTGTGCAACCGCTTTCTTTGCAGGATCGACGGAGATTTTATGCATGCAAACGCTAGGGCTTATGCCTTTAATGTCAGCTATTGTCCATCCAAATGCTCCGCGATACTCTCTCAACACTCTCATAAGCTTTTCTTCATGTATTTCACTCAAGGCAGAAGAAATAATAAGCGGCAAGGTCTCATCTTGAAGGAATACATACTTCAAATACGCAGGCAGAGGCTTCAACGTCAGATTGGTAGGTGGTTCTTCTAACGAGGTCTTTAACTTTTGTCCGGTTAGCTTAAGTTCAAAGAACTTATGCCACGTCGGCCTATGGTAGAATTTCTCAACCTCGGTAGACTTCATCTCCTCAACATGGCCAGGGGTTCATCTACTGCATCCAGGCCATATCACTTTTTCTTCCTCACTACGCTCATATGTCACTTCATCTTCAAATTCCAAGGTAGCCTCGAGGAAATCCTTAATATCTCATATTGTTGGAATTCATTGACAAGCTTGTCAACAGAATCCAACATGAAACATGCATCCTCTCCATCATCTGGTGTCTTCATAGTGTCAAACACGTTGAATGCTATTTCATCTCCATTAACTCTTAACACTAACTCTCCTTTGTAAACATCGATAAGCGTCCTACTAGTGGCCATAAAAGGTCTTCCTAAGATTAGGGGCACTTCATAGTTAGCTTCCATATCTAGCACAACAAAGTCGATAGGAAACACAAACTTCTGAACTCTTACTAGCACATCCTCAACCACTCCACAAGGTTCCTTAACCGAGCGATCGGCTACAAAGTAATTGAAGTCTTTTTAAGGTCTTTCATACCTAGCTTTTGAAAAATGGATAGAGGCATCAGATTTACACTCGCTCCTAGATCACAAAAGGCATTGTTCAAACATACGTTGCCTATGGTGCAGGGAATGAGAAAACATCCCGGATCCTTGCACTTAGCGGGCAACTTATGTTGAAGAATGGCTGAGCACTCCTCATTTAGGCAAATGGTCTCTAAATCTAGGAGTTTCCTCTTAGTAGAGATAGCTTCTTTTAAGAACTTGGTGTACTCAGGCATCTCAACAAGTGCTTCAACTAAAGGTATATTGATTTGTAACTTTCTAAAAATATCTATGAACTTATTATACCTCTTATCATCAAACTTAGGCTTAGATTTGCGTGGAGGATAAGGTAAGGTTGAAGGTGTTAGGTGTTATGCCCGAATGACAATTTTGTAATTGTTTTATTTAATAAATGAAATGATATTATTATTCATATTTATTATTCTCAAATTCACTGATGTGACAATAGTATTTACACTACAGAAAACCCTAAAGTATATCATTTATGTAATCACTTAACTCAGTGTATGGGATATACACGGGAGGATTGAGTTAGTGAAGATGTACTTAAAATACAATTAGCCCGTAGTGAAGTTAATCGAGAGTATCGGGTCTCTCCTTTAACGTGCTATTAATGCACCCAGAACACAATAGGTGTGATTGTCTTATCCGGACTTTCGGTTAAGAGAACCTAGTGGGGCATTTATATGTGATAGATATATCATATAGGGCTGGACCGATTTGATTAGAGTTCATGATATAATTCCGTGTCGAAAGTCTTATCGAATCAATCGATGATCATATTTATGGATATATCTTAATCTGAGGTGATCACGATCAAACGCTTGAATCGGTTATGAGGTTTGACTTGACGGTTAAGGATTACACCGAGTCTGTGATCCGAATTACCCCATCTTGGCATTGTCTTTGATTGAGTGATTAGTCCGTGTTTATCACGAGATCACGGAATCCATTCCTTCCATTTATGGAAGTAGATAGACAATTCCCTTATTTGTTAATCCTAGAACTTGATCGATCCATGGAGTTCATATTACACTGATTAGCTACCAGTGAGTTGTATGAATTAATTGATCACTAGGGGTTAATGGTAAATAAGGATAAGAGGTTCGGAAAAGGGTTAACGGTAACTTCCCAATTTAGAATGAACAGTCTATGGATGATTAATCCATATGTAATGATTATGTCAATGGACGCTTATTATCATTCTCGTGAGGAGATAAATATAATCTCATAATCGGAGGAGTGCGATCCACGGATTATGGTGGCATATTCTGTGATGATTTATCGAATATAATTATTACATTTAGTAATATAATTATTTATTTGATTTATGGGAGCACGATTATTAGTCCATGGTCCCCGACGTGCCTCCAATATAGCATAGCTATTCTCGGACGTCGAATCCTAATAATATTAATTTAATTCTTATTGGAATTTAATTAAAATGATATGTGAATTAATTGTTTAGTGAACTATTAAATTAGTTGGGCTAAATAATTAAATATGTGAAAAAGGTTTTTTTTTCATAATCTTGGCCCAAAAGTGTATCATAGTCGAAAATTATTGTGACTAGGTCACAATAAGTAAATTTCGGCCATGGCATGTTTTGATGAACAAGAAATTGTTTTCTTGTGTATTAATAAGATATGTGCACAAAATATTTATTGGAAAAATATTTATGGTAAGAAATAAAGATAAATATTATTCTAGATTTGTTCTAGAATATTATGGGATTATCTTTTATTTATTGGATTTATTTTATTTGCAAAATAAAATCCTTGGAGGACAAGGATTACTCTTCTATATAAAAATAGTTCTCCCAAGCCTAAAACACACACAAATTTCGACTTCTACCTCTTAGAGAGGAGAAGGAAAATTTCGGCCAAGGGGAAAATGGAGGAAAATCTTGGAGGTTTTCCTGGTAGCATATCGGGAGGATTCGAGACGAGGATTTCCTTCCACCGGGAGTTGCTCGGATCACACGTACGGAAGATCGTGGTGCTCTTCATACTTTCTTTTGTTCTTCCTATTGCGGTTCTTCAACTTGGATTTTGAGATCCAAGAGGTATGTTCTACAACCCCCTTGTAGAGTAGATCTAGTAATTTTATTACGTGTAATTTATAGATCTAGATCCTTAAATCGCTTTCGTTGCGGATGGTATTACTAACAGTGGTATCAGAGACCTGGTGATCTATATTTATACGTATAAAATATTAGATCTAGGAGTGGAAATTGCATGTTTAGATTGCATTGTTTTTTTTTCGTTTTTAAAATTCGAAAATCATAATGATGAATGCTTTGATATGTTGTGGTTGAAGAGATGGATTGGGGTTGATATTGTTTACTCATTAGATCTATTGTAAACTCATATAAATTCGTTTATATGATTATAGGAAATTTTGTAATTTTAGTTTCCACAAAGTTTCGTGACGATCAAAGTTCTTTTGGATGTCCGATCATCGATAATACGCAGCAGCAGCAGATCAGAAAATTGTAAACCCTAGTTAGGGTTTGTTGTGTTTTTCTTTAATAGGTTAGATACGGGGGTACCAACGATCCATCTCGGTGTTTAAATTTTCCGCAATTTATTTTTTATGTGTTTGATCATAAAATAGATATAAAATCGGAATTGCGATTACATGCATCATATCATAAATCCACTCCATGCATACATGTAGAATTTTAATTTTTGTAATTAAAATAGGCATGTATACAAACTCGTGTAATTAGTTGAAATTTAACTAATACGTGGTAATTAATTAATTTAGTAACTAATTAAAGATCCGAGGACGGGTTATGAAATCTTTAAGCCTTTTTGGTGTGTGTTCTCGGTGAACCGCCTTAAAAGCCCAAACGAGACCACGTTTTCGATTCGTAGTGTCTACGAGATTGAATGATGGTAAAAGAACAATAAATCTTGGATAAAAATGGTTCGCCTATAGGTTGGGTGGTCAACTGAGCTTCGCTCAACCGACTTAACCCTTCTAGTGTGATGTATGCACGGGGGTCCGGCAAGACTAAGCTACACCGGCAAGCGGAGGGATGATTCCTTCTTAACTCAATGGGGCTCTCTTGACCTGACTTCGTCCGACTGTCACATATGTTCCAACTAATAGGACGGACAGGCTTGCCTACGTTACCGACACCATTCAGAATCCTTGATTTGATGTGCTTTTATGTTTACATCAAAAAGACGTGGTTAGTTAACCCACCACCACTTCCAAAATATTGAGTGGGAGGGGGGGAGGCGACAGCCAACCCCACGGCCTCTACTATACATACAAGTAAGTGAGAGAAGGGTGACGCCTCGCGGCGCTTTGATTTCGTCCCCCTACGGATGGTGTTCACCCCTATCAACATTCATGGCTTAGTCTCTGAAAGGATAGGATTTCCGGGTACTCGTCGGGTCACTGACCTATCCTACGACGGCACACTCGGGGCATACCTAAGAGATCCGATATAGTAGGTCACACTCATCAAGGGTATTCTTGATAATATATAGGCTAAAAAAGGAAGGTAGTCAATGAATAAAGGGATGTTCGATTCTCGTGGGATGTTCGATTGTCACAAGTTATTCATTGATGAGATTGTCTCGATTTAACCATCATCTCTTTGACCTACCCTACGGCGGCACTGAGATGCGAGGTTAAAACCTTGGAATGGTAGAGTAGACTTACTTATAGTTTACAATTCCTAAAATAAAATAATATAGTAGTGTTAAACTTGAATTAATATATGTCATTTTATTTACAGCATTATATCCCTTACTAAATTGCTTAAAATTTGATAATTGACTAGTATTGACTTCGTTAAAAAGTGGAAAGTAACTAGGACGTTGAACTAGTTAATCGATAATGCAATTATTTTTCGAAAGAGATATTTTCGCTTAAGCCTTTTAAAAACCAGAGTGACATATAGGTATGTCACTAGTGTCATTCGTGTCAAATGGAAGACAAACTTAGTTTGATCAAAGGTGATCTCGGACTTTGAAATTCTTGTAGTGAATTTTTAGTGTGTAGTGATTACACGAGTAATTTTCTAATTGAAAAATCGGAAAATCATGAAGTGTTACTAGTTGGACGATATTTGGAATCGATGAACTAGTGGGAGCTTTTTTATGATTTGTTGTTTTTCCAGAACATTAGAAAAGTGTAACTGACTACACACGTAACCGTTCTAATTGGAAAACCGGAAAGTCATGAAATGTCGCTAGTTGGACGATATTTGGAATCGATGAACTAGTGGGAGTTCTATGATTTGTTGTTTTTCTGGAAACATTGGAACTATGTACGAAAGAGTTTCTAATCGAAAAAATCGGAAAATCATAATAATAATAAAAAATAAAGCATTGCTCGTTAGACGGTATTTGGAACCGATAAACTAGTGGGAGATTTAATGTTATGATTTGTTGTTTTTTCTGGTATATTAAAAAATCCGAGAAGTCCCGACCAGTAACACTCGAAATAGACATCCCACGGTTCAATAGTAGTGTCTACTCAAACGAACCGCTGGTTCAAGACTGTTTCCATTCACGGAAAGTCAAGAATGGGAGAATATGTCTAAAAGTGTTAGTCATCTAAACTGAGAAAACTTTAAGGCTGAACCGAAAATTAATTAACTGAAAATCATAGGATAAGAACAGTGATTTTGGATCACCAACCTATGAATCCTTGGCGATTTTCTCGAGCTAAGTTCTTTGGAAGAACAAGGTAGCAGTGCATTTAACGATTAAAAGAGTAAACAACGGGCAGTTAATTTTAGCTAGAATAGTGGGAGTGATATAAGGAAATGAATCTCGGATTCAATCCTTGGATATCGCGGAAAATTTATTTTTCGGTTTAAGATTCGTTGGAACAAAAGGATTTAACTTATATTCGATAATTTGTTTGTCGTATAAAAAGTGAATATACCATTTGTAGTACGAATCCAAGACTCGGACTTTAGTTTGATAAAGTCAAAAACCACTTACAACTACTGAAATATGTATATAAAACACATCTTAAGAACTATTAAAAACAATTGGTTTCTATATTTAGATAAACACTTCTTCACATTCCATATTTAGTGCATAGTCCCTAAAAGACAAGACCTGAAGACTGGCTCAGGGTGATTCCTTTTCTCCCAGTCTGGTTATATTGTCTCAAAGGTTCAATGACTAAGTTTCCTTTCATTCGGGAAAGGATAATGGTTATAAAGAAGTAACATAGCTTGTTCATGACGACGCCTTCGAGTCCGATGAAAGATACGAGCTAGTAGGAGCTTCCGAGTAGTGACTTCTTGTCTGATAACTATTCAAACACTCCGGAAAGTTTATCCAAAATATTTTGAGGTTTCTCTGTTTTTCAACAGAGATAGAGTATTATATACTCGGAATAGGCCATTCATAGTCCTCGAGACTAATGCTCAGCCTGCCTCATTGTGACATGTTCTCACTAAGTAAGAAACCATTAAATTGCCTTATATAGTTTTTAGATGTGCTACAATACGCTGCTTAACTCAATAAAGATATTGGAAGCGAAATAACGGTCTACCGAGAAGTCTACCTAGAATATGCTTTGGAATTTACGGATAAGGTGTGGATTCGGTTCACCCCACTTCCGAAAATATAAGCATTTAGCACACAGTGCTTGAAGGTAAGACTAGGAATTTCGTGCATACGATCGGTCAATGACCATTCATGATATATCTTTTAACCGATTGAGTATAAAGGTTAGATATAGGATTCTTAAAATCGGGAAGGGACAGTTATACTGTTGCATCCTTTCTGAGAGAGTCCATGAACAGCAAAACCTTGAACCTTGAAGTACGTTTACTCAAGGTAGTTACTAACTGATTAAAATCAGACCACATCCAACATCGGTTGTTGGTGATAACACTAAATACTACTAAACTAGATCAGAATTTCGATCCACCCAGTAAGTATTGGGAGTATGGTTTATCTATTACCCATTACAGGTTCTGTGGACTATGTAGTCTGAGGATCGATTGACCTATGGCTCTTTTGTAAGCAGTATAGGATTCTGATAATAGAGGTTGGTTTAATAGCCATAACTCTGTGAATGGAGTTCGGCACTCCAGTTCTGTTCATGCTCTAGTAGAACCACCTGAGCGTCTCAGGCCCAGTGGGAGTAATTGGATCTACACGGATAAGAGTAGAATGAATAGGAAAGTTTATCTTTCAGAGCAAAGATTGAGTGGTCTAGGGGTAATTCCCTAAGAAGTAGAGAGTTAATCAGACCTTGGACTCTCTTACCACTTAGTATTGCATGATTTCGTTCAAAAATAGAAAATATGGGTGATTCCCTGAGACTTTCTTGCCAAACAAACGGAGTCTGGATTCATTCGAAACAAAAGGGTATTGCCTTATGAACTTATGACAGGATGAATGTCAAGGCTTATGTCCTTTGTGGATAAAAAGCAAACCTCTCGGTCACTGAAAGTCATATATTTCTACAATATGTGGATTTGACCAGAATATTGATAAGTCTTTTGTAGACTGGATATCAATTTTAGTACGGTAGTGAATATATACATACATTAGTGTTTGTGAAGGATAACACTGCACCAGTTGGAATCAACATGGGTGTGTTATCTAAAGTCAGAATCTGACAATGCCACAATTCTCTGCAACAGAGATTTGGACAACATCCTAAAGAGTTTGACTCAGTTGCATTCATTAGAATCAGTCACAGGTTTCCCATCCATCTTATTGGTTAAGATGATGCATCTGTGTATGCAACAGTCAACGAAGAAGTTCTATCCTATGCCTCAGGAATGACTCTCTAAATCTTCAGATCAAGAGAAATAGGATAGATTCTCTTTCTAGTAAGAGATGGTCAGGTTATTGAACGTCAACTTTGATCGAATTTTAGATTCGGCGGTTAACGAAGCAAGTTTAGTATGTCCTTTAGTATCTTGAAGAGAAAGAGGAATAATATGCGGACATATTCATGTGTGAACTTGGATTTGTGTGATACATTGATTTTGAATTTAAGTCAGATTGAGGGATATCGTTTAGTCGATCTCGGGCTCAGTGTTTACTCTTGTGTTGAAGCTATTGCCTGGAGGAATCCAGCAACGCCAACTCGACTTTAACTAGTTGGGTGATTAGCGGCTTTTGTAGTAGCTAGAGAGGCGATATAGCTTAAGGATTTCCTTTTCATATCTGGGAGTGATTCTAGATTTGGAAGCCAATACCACATCATTGTCCACACGATGAAGGGGTAGCTTATAAGGATTTTCGAAATCACTAGAGGTCAAAAGCATATTGGGAAGGTACCACTGTTAGAAGTAATATCGTCGGATCAATCATAGATTGAACTGATTACGCAGCGGAATACATCAGATCTAGATCTAAACGAAACAAAGAACATAAATTTAAGATCTAAACCTACAAGGGGGTTTAGGAGCCTACCTTTTTATGGTGCTTAACTCCAAGAACAAAAAGGCTCCAAGAGCACGTGTATTGAGCAGCCACAGCCTTCCAACGTGTGTCTCTAGCAACACCAGGTGGATGGTGTTTCCCGCTGCCGGACCTCCTTGATATGCTACCGGAATAATCCTGAAGATTATTCCAACTCGAAACCCGAAGAACTATAGCCGAAAATTCCAAGCTATATTCTTACACTAATGGCATGTTAATATGTGTGTCAAAAAGCTTGGAAGAACTCTCTTTATATAGGAGAGTAAAACTTATCATCCAAGGATTAAATAATAAAGAGATAATTATTACAATAATCCTTTATTCCAAATAAAAGATAAATAAAATGATTATCCCAAACAAATTAAGATAAATCATATTATTATCTAATATTCCATTAATTATCATTTAACAAATAAAAGATAAATCACATATTAAATAATTATCCAAGAAAACTAATTCCTTAATAACTAAATAATAAAAACATGCGTCCCATTTGTTAAACAATTAAGGTCCACGCATTTTCTATATTTGACCAATGAGGTCAAAAGTTCAACACACTTATTTGGGCCGAGTCCACGAAAAATGTCTTTTCCGTGTATTTAATTATCTAGTCCAACTAAACAATTAATCCACATATCAAATTAAATAGCCCAATTCACTATTTACTTATAAATGAGGTGAAACGACGAGAAATCCAATTATGCTATTTCGGGAGCCACGTCGGGGACCATGGACCCATATTCAGTAGCTACAATAAATTAGATAAAATTATTCGTCAGACAGAATAATTATATCCAACCTATTAATTCCGGGATTACACCACCATAAACCCGAAACTGAACTCTATCGAATATAGATAACTTACACTCAATTTATGAGTCGAAAGCGTCCCACTGATATAATCATTACATACGGATAAATCCTCCACAGATTTGCTCACTTCGATTCGGATATTTCCGTAAACCCTTCTCGAAACATATTTTCCTTATTTACCATTAACCCCTAGTGATCAATTAGTTCATATCCAATATAATATGAACTCGGCCGATCGATCGGTTTAGGGTCAACAAATAAGAATCTGTCTGCTTACCTCCGAGGAAGGAATGGATTCCATATCGTGATAACACGGACTACTCACTCACTTTCTAGAATAGAGCCAACGAGAAACGTTGGACCACATACTACTGAAGTGATCCTTACTAACACATCAAACTCTACCTAAGTCTAACTAGCTGCTGTGATCACCTCGAGATTGAGATTAATCCATATATGATCATCTTGTGATTCGATAAGACTTCTCGATTACGGAATTATATCGAGAACTCAAAACAAATCGGTCCAGCCCTATATGATTATCATCATATATAAATGCCCTACTAGGTACCCTATTACCGACAGTCCGGATAAGACTGTCACACCTAAAGTGTTCGGGCGCATTAATAGAAAATTAATCATGAGAACCATACTCAGATTAATAAACTCTACAGAATAAGATAATTTTATGTACATCTCACTAACTCGATCCTCTTGTGTATAGCCATACACTGAGTTATGTGATTACATAAATGAGGTACTTAGGGTTTTCAGTTGTGTCTTAATTATAAGCATACATGCATATAATAAGATGAATTACTAATTCTGTCCTAAAACAATTATATAATTGTCTTTCGGGCACTACACCTTACAATCTCCCACTTGCACGAAAGGCAAGTGGATTAATTGTTTTATAGCACACCCTTATTTATCTATATCTACAACATTCTCCCACTTGCTCAAAACAAGTGAGACGAATCCCTCAAATCTGTACCCTCCAAGCGCATATTAGTAATTCATCCTGATCGCGGTCTGATCAGGTTATAAATTTATTTTACTTGACCACCAAATACTAGCAATAGCACTAGGTACATCATAGCATAGCGATGGTGAATCAAGGTCGATCCCTCAGGGAATCAAAATGTGGACCCTAGGTTTAAATAATTAACTCACCTAATTCGTTATTGAACAACAGTCTAAGACCAACATAAAAGACAAAATAAAATAAACAAACTCAAACCTAAAAGACACACACATAATTAACCTACCAATTACCAATGTTATCGTTTGGACCAAGACAACTTATATAAGATAACCTAACTCATTAACTGCCAATCTGGCAGTATTCATATTTAATTGCCTACGGAGTCATCCCTTAACTTGACTTAGCACCGGTTATGTTACTAGATCACTGTGGTATTGTTACGTGACTTCACCTTTTGGGTATCCATCTCATATAACTCACATGCTCATTATTCTAAGGATGCCGATATTAACCGTACACCTCGCTTAGGCAACATTCCTATGGTTAGGCGTACTTCCTAAACGATCGCTCAAGCCCTCGTCCTATTAACAATTACTTGGTAAGTCTCTTGTTAATCTATGATTCACGTATGACTAGGTGTCGACAATTCCCTAATACAAAACTAATCTAGATCTTGCTGAAAGTCCCGAAAGATCGTTCGTGAGCCGAACTAGACGTCTTATATTGGTATTTCCTAATAATACGCTAATGAAAATCGACGAGCGACGTAGCCGTAGCCATACCTACTGAGAAAGTAAATTCAACTAGGTTAGACCCACCATAAAGACGTGGCAGACTTAACTGACGAAACTAGGGCTCGGTCGACCGAGTGAAGGGGCTCGGTCGACCGAACGACTCTGTTCGGTCACCCGGACGAACTCAACCCTAATTACATCCTAGAACCAACCTCTCAGCGTTTCCTCATACAGAACAGATTAAACAGCAATTCGTACATCACTTATATAAACTATCATAGATACACAGTAATTAAATCACATAGAGTCATGAATAAATCTAGATTATGACGTAGGTCATGGGATCCTCATTGACAAGGTGTCACCACCTCCTAACGTCATAGCCGAGAATCACATCATCTAGCTATGTTTAATTAATTCAAATGATAAGAACATAATTGGAAGAATTAATTACTTGAAAATAAAACATGAAGATTAAGGGCTTACATTGTTGCAGCCCTAACTTGCTGAAAAACTCTCAATGTGTAGTTCTCTTTTATCAATGATTAAATCAATGTATGAATGAATAATATAATACTAATGACAATGTGTTTATATAGAGCTCAAAACCGACTAAAGATCGGATAAGGATTGGATTCCCTAAACCCTAACCGACTTAAGTAATACGCTGGACTGTGCTAGGCTTTAAGTCCACTCGGTCGACCGAATAGCTGGGCTCGGTCGACCGAGCCTTCACTTCTCCTGGGCTTTGTCTTCTATCTTCTGCTGGGCTCTGCATTGTCCTGGATCTTTAATTCCTTCTCCGTAGTCCGTCCATAATGCTCACTGTATTTATCATACAAAAACATAGTTTGTAATACCAAATAATGCAATAAATCATTGAAATGCAGAATAACGAATCGTAACTCGGGGTATATATAAATTAGGCATATTACGACTTATTATCCCTACATTAATGCTTTTCAAACTAGAATCGGGGATAAAGATCATAGAATAACGGGTACAATTTGACCGTCATCAACTACCCCCCACTTAGCCTTTGATCGTCCCGATCAAAGTATCAATAAGTTATTCCCCATATAATCATTTTCCAATGGTCAAATTATACTAACACAAGAAACTCGAATCAACTAATATTGTTTATGCTCATAAGATATCCATTATTCATTACTCACTATGAATCGAGGTGATGTGTGCATGTGCATTAGTTGTAGCAAGATTAGAGTTTATGCTAACATCGAAATCTCAACCTACCAACATCAGCATTCCCACTTCTTAAGCCTCGCAATGGTTAAAGCACTAAAACAATAAGCAAGAGCGTGTCTATAAGGTTTTTGGACTTGGAGACCGAGTACTACTCAAAGCCTCTTAAAGAGTTGAATATTCTTTTCATGTCTTCATATTTTCAAATACTATCAATCTCAAGGAAGAGAACTTTTTAGAGTATCCCCCTATCTTAGATTATGCATAGCATTGAATATTACCACAAGCGCGGGGCTACTTTGGTAATGTTACTACAAGCCCAGTGTTTAACATTTTTGCTAAAACACAGGTACGTCTCAAGCTTATTACTCCGCTTTTATTGGCAAGAATATCAGAATACATCAGCAGATAGATATTGACACTAAGTTTACATAACCAATCATCTACGCAATGTACACATAAAATTCCACATTTTTATTATAAGCGCAATATTCATCGATTCATTTATTGAGTAATTGAATAATAAATAACTACTCGCAACATATGATATGAATATCATTAAGTTTACTAGAAATATATCGCAAAAGTATAACGTGATCACGTACTCATGAATCATGGTTCCTTCCTTATTAAATACAATATTCGGGACTTCACAAAAGTAAATGTGATTCTATGTTTAAAAGTTTAAATTTTACTCATTTATTATATTATTTGATATATAGAAGCTTATTCGAGCAAGCTAAGTGAGCTAAGTGACTCGTACCCCCCACTTAAACCATGCATTGTCCTCAATGCATAACAAGAAAGAGCAAAAATAGGAACTTAGCTCTGGATAAGCGCGGGAGCGGAACAAGTCGTGGGGAACTCCGGAGAATTTTGACAGACAAATACAGTTACCAACTGCGATAAAATGCAACCTCTGCAACAAACATCTTTAACACAAAACTTGGAACGCGTTACAGGGTTAGTCCAGAAAAATATAATCATATCGAATGGACTGTAAAAGGTATAATAATTTCCTTAAACATATTTAAGCCCATACTTAATAATTATAGTGAAAATAATGCACAAATATCCAACACATTAAATAAGACAAATTTTATTCATTAGGGAAATTCAAAACGAACTCCATACAACACGACTTAATGTATTGGTACAACGAAATCAACAATAAAAACACATTGATAAAGAGAAAATTAAAGGATCACACAGATGCTTAGTCCGAAGGTATATCGTTTGGATCAACAAAAGCTAATGGAAGAACATTGGGGTCCGCTTCAGGAAAATCTTGGAATTGCTCATCGTCATCCCCTGGACCGTCATCATCAGGGTGCACAAGAGGTGGTGCAACAGAATCCAAAGAAAGGATAGGCATGGGCCTACGTAAGAGTCACTGCCTAGCACTGGGCACTCAGCTGCCTCACAAAATGAAGTGATCAATGAACCATAGGGCAGCATGTGTCTAGGCTTGCGGGCATCGGCAGTCATCTCAGAACGCATCAGTGCCCTAATATTAACAGGCCATCCTCTGCTCAACCAGTACATCAGCGTAGCATGTGCATAATAAACTGTAGACACATGCTTGGCGAATAATGTTAGAACGGATAAGCTGTGTGGCACTTATCCTCCCACCGCCTAAAGTATGGCTCCTCAAAAGTGCGAGCAACTTCCCCTATTGTCCATGCTATCCCGAGATGGGCACCAACCTCCTCCAACCACGCATCAGACTCATCAAACGCGACAGTGTACTCTGGCTCCTCCTCCGGGGTATCGAGACCATAATAATTATTAATCGTCCCCGGAGTAATAACAATGGATTTGCCACGAACTTGGACTAAATGTGTGTGTGGGTGCACGCGTAAATAAGAATAAAATTCTCTTACCCAGTCGACATTGACTTGGCCAGGTGGCGCAACAACCTCTTGCCACTGATAGTATTCCACGAGATCGAACAGCTCTTGACCACAGTTGGTCAAGTCTAATCCCCGAGCCCGGTGTACCGGCGAGTTGTTGAAGAAATTCCGATAAACCGAAAATACTTCTTGGCTAGAAAATTGCGGTACCCCGTTGATCAAGGGTATGGCATTGTCGACTGCTACAAACTGTGCGGAGGATCGGCGTCTTGGTGGCATAACTGCGCAGAATCGAGCAGCAGCACGCCGACGAAGGATCACAAAGGTGGAGGCTCTCGGTCGACCGAGAGAAGGGCCTCGGTTGACCGAGCAGAGGAGTTCGGTCGACCGAACTGATGAAGCTTAGCTGCTGAGGTTCAGGTCTTCCCTGTGACAGCCTGGGTTGGATAATCCTTCAGAGATACGAACAGGCACAATTTGTGATATTGGAGGGGATCATTTAGATTACTATCCCCAATTTTTGGGTGGATGGAAGTTATGAGAAAAAATTAGAAATGGGAATTTATGGAGAGAAGAGGAAGAAGAAAATTGGGGATTTGGAGAAGATGAAGATTTTGTGGTGTGGGAATGATGAAGAGAAAAAGAGGGTTTAAATAGAAAGATGTGGAAAGTGAAAGGTTTGAAATGGTGGAAGGTGATTGGTGGAGATAGAAAGGCAAGGATTGAGGAGTGGAATGGTTTTGTTGGAGGAATAAATTAATGGGGAAAATGAAAAGGTGTATTGGGAAATGAAAATTGGGGATGTGTTAAAATAAATGATAGTTGACCTCCTCAATTTGATACACACGAAATTTTCAAGTTAGAACACATAATTCTATCAAAATTATTATGTCACAAATTGAAAAATCCTTACCAAAAAATCGAATAATCCAACCACCTTCCATTAACATATAAATCTCCACTTTTTCCAAATAATACAAATTTTAAACCAAGCATCTTTTCACCAAATTCTCATCATCAATACATTTTATAATGATTTAAGCTTCTACTCTACTTCACGTTAAAATGATTCGAGTAAAAAAACTTTTTGCACATCCGTAACCTAATGGTCATTGGAACACGGCAAAAATAAAAAAGGCTCTCGTCATTCTACGTTACTTTTATTCATAAAAAATAAAATTAAAAATTAAAAATGAAATAAAATAAAATGAAACGAAAAAAATTCTAAATTTTTGAGTCTATAGCTCGACTTCCAAAATCATCACTCCTAAACACTGCCCTTGACTTGCCAGGCTTTCACCCGGCCGACTTTCACGAAAAAGTTTGACCGTCCTTTTCTACGAGTGCCCTTCCTTTGGATTTCACCAATGAAAAGACAAATTGACCATCCATCCAGACAGGCGCCTACTTTTGGATTTGTCTCTGATTTCGATGAGCTTTTGTTACGAACTCTCCTAGTTCGTTTCTTCACTCTGGTCCTCCTATCCTTAGGTAGGTCTACAGCTTCAATATTGGTAAGGGCGGTAGCGAGTCGAACCGACCTATCCCGACTTAGAATAGTAAGGACTTCCTTCTCATCTTTATCATCGACATTATCATCAGCATCCTTTCCTAACCCTTGAATGGCATCAAGCTTCTCCAAACCAACTACTTCTAACACATTCACACTTACCGGTACAGGGAAATTTGGATTTGTTATCCCATAACACTCAGAACCCTTGGCGTCAAACAATACTATCTCATGTCTGGTCATCCGTATGAAGGCTCTAGCGGTGTTGATAAACGACCTACCCAAAATGATTGGCCATTCAGGATGTTCCTCGATTTCCATTACCACTATGTCTATCTTAAACCGTAATTGCCCCACACCAATAATCATGTTGTTCAGTCTCCCAGTCATGATTGTCCTAGTTCCATCCGCTAATCTAACTTGGAGCGGGGTGTTAGTAGGTGTTAAAATGAAATTCCTATCACAAAGGCTTTTAGGAAAGATATTAAGGCTCGAACCGGAATCAATCAAGCCTAAACCTAAATGGGTTTGTTCTAGGGTTACTCCAACCATAAAAGCTCCTGGGTCTGCTAACTTTTGCATCAGTCGAGACTCGTCTTTAATCAATATTTCATCTCTAGAACAGATGACAATAGGGCTCTTCATAGCTGTGCTACCCTCTGACTCAGATTCTATCTCGGACATGTAATCATCATAATCTAAAGCTGAATCAGAATCTGAAGAGATTTCCTCTGGATTCGAAATAGACCTCTTTGCCAATAGGCTTCTTTAGCCTCTCTTGATTTCCTTGCCTCTCGGATTTTCGCTTTCATCTTTTCTATCCTTTCCATGAGCTTTGGTGTTAACGGCTTTTTAGGTGTAGTTTTGGTTCGTAAAACCTTAACTTCTTCTTTGGCTTCAAGAAAATTGGTTGATGACATTTTGCTGATCTTGGGCAGTTTAAGTGAGTGATTTACTTCGAATTATCTGCAATATTTGAAAAACAATAAACAATTAGTAAATTGACAAACAGTATGATTGCTCATACTGTTGTCAAACTTACAACCTACAAACAGGGGGAAACAGAACACTGGGGAAACAACACTGTATATAAAATTAAAGCTGGAAGAGGCTCGGTTGACCGAGTGAATATGTTCGGTCGACCGAACAAACATCCTCCCCATTCCTGCTTTAATCCTCTCACAGCATACAAGTACAGATAATTCGTCAGAAAAAAATAAAGAATTCAACTAAAAACAATAAAGAAAGAACGAAGTAGATAAAAATAATTATTTAAACAATCATTGGGCCATTGATTCCCCGGCAACGGCGCCAAAAACTTGGTCGCGGTCTGATCAGGTTATAAATTTATTTTACTTGACCACCAAATACTAGCAATAGCACTAGGTACATCATAGCATAGCGATGGTGAATCAAGGTCGATCCCTCAGGGAATCAAAATGTGGACCCTAGGTTTAAATAATTAACTCACCTAATTCGTTATTGAACAACAGTCTAAGACCAACATAAAAGACAAAATAAAATAAACAAACTCAAACCTAAAAGACACACACGTAATTAACCTACCAATTACCAACGTTATCGTTTGGACCAAGACAACTTATATAAGATAACCTAACTCATTAACTGCCAATCTGGCTGTATTCATATTTAATTGGCTACGGGAGTCATCCCCTTAACTTGACTTAGCACCGGTTAGGTTACTAGATCACTGTGGTATTGTTACGTGACTTCACCTTTTGGGTATCCATCTCATATAACTCACACGCTCATTATTCTAAGGATGCCGATATTAACCGTACACCTCGCTTAGGCAACATTCCTATGGTTAGGCATACTTCCTAAACGATCGCTCAAGCCCTCGTCCTATTAACAATTACTTGGTAAGTCTCTTGTTAATCTACAATTCACGTATGACTAGGTGTCGACAATTCCCTAATACAAAACTAATCTAGATCTTGCTGAAAGTCCCGAAAGATCGTTCGTGAGCCGAACTAGACGTCTTATATTGGTATTTCCTAATAATACGCTAATGAAAAACTGACGAGTGACGTAGCCGTAGCCATACCTACTGAGAAAGTAAATTCAACTAGGTTAGACCCACCATAAAGACGTGGTAGACTTAACTGACGAAACTAGGGCTCGGTCGACCGAGTGAAGGGGCTCGGTCGACCGAACGACTCTGTTTGGTCACCCTGACGAACTCAACCCTAATTACATCCTAGAACCAACCTCTCAGCGTTTCCTCATACGAGCAGCATTTAAGCGACAATTCGTACATCACTTATATAAACTATCATAGATACACAGTAATTAAATCACATAGAGTCATGAATAAATCTAGATTATGACGTAGGTCATGGGATCCTCATTGACAAGGTGTCACCACCTCCTAACGTCATAGCCGAGAATCACATCATCTAGCTATGTTTAATTAATTCAAACGATAAGAACATAATTGGAAGAATTAATTACTTGAAAATAAAACATGAAGATTAAGGGCTTACATTGTTGCAGCCCTAACTTGCTGAAAAACTCTCAATGTGTAGTTCTCTTTTATCAATGATTAAATCAATGTATGAATGAATAATATAATACTAATGACAATGTGTTTATATAGAGCTCAAAACCGACTAAAGATCGGATAAGGATCGGATTCCCTAAACCCTAACCGACTTAAGTAATACGCTGGACTGTGCTAGGCTTTAAGTCCACTCGGTCGACTGAATAGCTGGGCTCGGTCGACCGAGCCTTCACTTCTCCTGGGCTTTGTCTTCTATCTTCTGTTGGGCTCTGCATTGTCCTGGATCTTTAATTCCTTCTCCGTAGTCCGTCCATAATGCTCACTGTATTTATCATACAAAAACATAGTTTGTAATACCAAATAATGCAATAAATCATCGAAATGCAGAATAACGAATCGTAACTCGGGGTATATATAAATTAGGCATATTACGACTTATTATCCCTACATTAATGCTTTTTCAAACTAGAATCGGGGATAAAGATCATAGAATAACGGGTACAATTTGACCGTCATCACATCCTTCCAAGCACGACCGGAGTGTGCCGCCGCAGGGTAGGTCAGTGACCCGGCACGTACTCAGAATCCGAATACCATGTGACTTGGTACACTGATCAGGTAGGATGTCGGCTTGAGTCAATCTTTGGGATCGAAACATCGCCTTTCCATCTAATCCGGTGGTATGATTTTAATATGCCTTTGATTCAACACTGAGGACTAGATCGACTTAACGATCTTCCTTAATTCGACATAAAGTCAGAATCAGCGTTATCACTTATATTCTAGTTTGCACCTGAATATACTAGCATATTATTCCTCATTCTCCCGAAGATACTTGAGGATTCACTAAACATCCCATTTCGTATTCATCCTCGGGTTTAGATAACCATTCCTGAGAGGTAGGGTAGACTACATCGTTGAATGTTGCATAAATGCAAGAATATCTTAACCGGGTGAATGGATGGGATTGCCAATGATCGATTCTCTTGGATTTTAGCGAATCAAATCCTTTAGAATGAATCCCGATGGCTTGTCAGACTCTGACTTCAGATAACACACCCATGTTGTTTCCAACTGTTTCAGTGTTACCATTCACAAACACAAATCTACATACTACTTTACTAATTTGATGCCAATTCTATAAAAAGACTTATCAACATTCTGGTCAAGTCCACATATTAAAATATATGACTTTGAAATGACCTAGAGGTTTGCTTTAATCCCCAAAGGATATAAGCTATGGCGGGCTTCTGCCAAAGGTTCTTCTGAATAAATTAAGATACCGTTAGTCTCGCAAAAGGTCTTGGGTAATCACCCTATTTTACGCTTTGTAACAAATCCGTTATTTGTTCTTAGCTAAAACCCTTACGTTACGAATGAATTCAGATTCCGTTGTTCGACAAGGAAGTCTTAGGGAATCACCCATATTTCCCGCTTTACGTGAAATCAAGCAAGACCGAGTGGTAAGAGAGATCATGGTGCAGTTAACTCTCTACCTTTTGAGGAATCACCCCTAAATTACTCGACTTTGCGGTGAAAGTTAAACTTTCATATTCAATCGACTCTTCTCCGTGTAGTTCCAATTACTCCCCACTGGGCTGAGATACTCGGGTGGTTCTACAAGAGTTCCAACAGAAACTGGAGTATCAAACTCCATTCACGGGGTTATGGCTTTTAAACCAACCTCTATGATCGAGATCCTATCACACCCCATGAAGGACTATAGGTCATCAATCTACCCTATATAGACCGTAAGGTCCTGCAATGGGTAATGGACAAACCATACTCCCCACTGCGTTAGGGGTGGATTGATATCTTGATCTAGTTTAGTAGTTTTTATTAGTGTTATCGACAGAATCGCCGGTGTTGGATGTGGACTGAACACATCAGTTAGTAACATCTTGAGTACAAATACTTCAAGATCCAAGGTTGTTATTTATAGACTCTATCAGACCGAGTTTGACAGTATAACCGTCATTCTCTGATTTTATGAGTTTTATAAGCAACCTTTACTCAATGCGTTAAGATACTTCACAACCTGAACGTGTATGCGAAATTGCCAGTCCTACCTTCAAGCACTCGGTGCTAAATGCCTCTATTTACGGAAGTAGGGTGAACCGAATTCACTCCTTATCCACAAATTCTTAGTCATCTTTTTAGGTAGACTTCTCGGTTTTTCATTACAACCGTTATTTTGCAACCAATATCTTAAATGAGTTCAGCAGCGTATTGTAGCACACCAATAACTATACGGCAAATTTATGGTGTATCCCTTAGTGAAAACATTTCACTGGGAGGCAGGCCGAGCATCAGTCCTGAAGACTACGCAATAACCTATTTCTGAGTATGGAATACTCTATCTCTGGTGAAATCAGAGATTTCCTCCAAATATTTTGGATAAACTTATTTGAGTTTCGAGTATTTGTCAGACCAGATGTCACTACTTGAAAAAAAAACTCCCACTAGCTTGTACCTTTCATATGACCCCGAAGGTCAATATGAACAAGCTATGTAACTTCTTTGAATCTATTACCCTTTCCCGATTGAAAGGAAGCTTAGTCATGGTTCCTTTGAGACAGTGTTCCTTTGACTGGGAGATAGGAATCACCCTAAGCCAGTCTTCAGATCTTGTCTTTATGGAACATATACTAATTAATAGAATAGAAAGAAACGTTTATCTAAATACGGAAACTATTTGCGTTTATATATTTTAAGATGTGTTACTAATACCTTTTCAACAATGATTAGTGGTTCTGACTTTATCAAACAAAAGTCCGAGTCTTGGATTCGTGCTACGACTGTTATATTCATCGTCAATAAGACAAACAAATTATCCTATTGAAAATGAATACGTTCATTCAAACGAATCCGAAAACAGAAAATGAATTTTCTATGATGCTCAAGAATTGAATACGAGATTCATTTCCTTATATCACTCCCACTAGTCAATCTGAAATAACTGCCCGTTGTCTTTTGATTTATCGTTTAATGCAAAGCTACATAGTTCTTCCAAAGAACTTTAGCTTTCAAGAAAATAGCTAAGGATTCATTGGTCAGTGATCCGAAATCACTTTCCTTATCCTCTAATTTCCAATTTATTAATTTTCCGGTTTAGCCTTAAAACTACTTAGTTTAGATGACTAACACGTATGAACATTCTTTCCCATTCTCAAATTTCCTTAGATGGAAACAGTCTTGAACTAGCAGTTCGTTTGAGTGGACTCTACTCTTGAACTGTGGGATGTTTAGTGTTACTTGCTTGGACTATCGATTTTTCTAATCATCAAATCATAAGACCAAAGCTCCGACTAGTTTATCAGTTCCAAATACCGTCTAACTAGCAACACTTTGTATTTATGAATTTTCAAAGATTAGAACATCACCTAGAACTAAGCTCCCACTAGTTTATCAGTTCCAAATACTGTCTAACTAGCAATGCTGTGTTCATGATATTTCAAAGATTATAAAATCTCTAGAACTAAGCTCCCACTAGTTTATCAATTCCAAATACTGTCTAACTAGAAACGCTTTATTCTTGTTTTTCCAATGGAAAAACTCTTGTGTGATCCATTACACATTTCTAATGATTCAGAAAAACAACAAATCATAAGACTAAGGCTCCCACTAGTTTATCAGTTCCAAATACCGTCTAACTAGCAACGCCTTATGTATATGATTTTCCATTCTTTCAATTTAGAAATTTGTTGTGAAATTACACTTTTAAAATTCACTAAATGAATTTATCTGATAGTCCTATATCATCTTTTGTAAACTAAGTATGGTCGTCTCTCGTTCAACACGAGTGACACCCGTGACATACCTATACTATGTCACTTAAGTTTTTAATGGCTCAAGAGAAAAATCTATTCCAAAAAGTTAACTGCATTTATTGATAATTACAACGTACTTGTTACTCTCCACTTTTTTTAATGAACCTAGAGATTTAGTTGTAAACAAAATGACAGAAACTTAAATTCAAAAAATAAATTTTCACTACTATATTTTTATTTTAGGAATTATAAACTTGTTAAAACTCTATCCTACCATTCCAAGGATTTAATCTCACACCTCGGTGCCACGTGAGGTCACCAAAGAGGCGACGATTAAACGAGAAAATCTCTCTCAATGATTAATCTTGAGAATCAAACATCTCACGGGAATCAGACATCCCGGACCTTAATCATTGATTACCTTCCTTTTCTAGCCTAGATATTTCAAAAATATCCATAAAGAGTGTGACCTACTATATCAGATCTCAAAGTACGCCCCGAGTATGCCGCCGCAGGGTCGGTCAGTGACTCAACGAGTACCCGAAATCCTATCCTTTCAGAAACCAAGACTTGAATTTTGATAGGGGAGAACACCACCCGCAGGGGGCCGGAATCAAAGCGGCTCGAGGCGACACCCTTCTCTCACGTGCTTGCATTTATAGTAGAGGCCGTGGGGTTGGTTGTCGCCTTCCCCGCTCCCACTCAATATTCTGAAAAAGTGGTGGGTTTACTAATTACGGTTGCGGTCTTGACAATAAGAAACAACAAATCAAAGTACTCCAAATAGGGTCGGTTATATAGGCAAGCCTACGCCGTCTTATTCGTTGGAACATATGTGACAATTCAGGCCAATCCGGCAAGAAAAGCCTCGTTTAGCCCGAAGGCTTATCGGCTATGCTAAGTCTGTCGAATCAACATAACGCATACATCACACGTGGAGGGAGTCGATTGAGCGGCTTCGGTTGAACTCGCCCAACCATGATTAGACCATTTCCGAACCCATGTACTAGGATTCTCCGATTTCTAAATTGTAACCCAAAGCGTAATCTCGTTTCTGTTTAAGGTGGATTCACTAAGAAGCCATCACCGAAAAGCTCAACGATTTATCCGAGTGGGATTCACCGAGAATCCATCACTAAAATCGTAAACGATTGACAAAAACCCGGGTCCTCGGTTTTTATAATTAGCTACTTATTATTTAACTACCACATATTAAATTAATAAGCATTCATACTAATTATTCGAGTTATACACGTCTATTTTAATTCGAAATTAAAAACTACGTGTACGCATTGGAGTGGAATCATGAAGATGCAAGTCATGGCAATTTTCCGGTTTTAAGCTTCACGTAATCTTGATCAAACACAAAATTATACCGAAAAGTAAATGCACAAAATATATAATCTAAATCTAATTATATCTCTAATAGCCCTCTCAGATGGACCGTTTTGATGTACTTCAACACTAACTATTTTCTAAGGAAAAGTAAAACTTAATCTAAAACTTCAAGTCTTGATCTTCAAACTTGAATCATCCGGATCTTCAAAGCTTGTGGAGGCGATTCTTATACGATCCCGGAAATTTAAATTTCACGCCAATCGTTTACCTCCCAACCTTTACCACCCATTTTGGGGATCTTGCCGAGAGTTGGTCCAAGTGCTTCCAGTTTAAAGAGTGTCGTAATATACCAATATATTAAAATATATATATATTATTAGAATTGTTTTGTTAAACAAAAAGATCTGTTTTTTTTTTTATAAAGCTCTCGGCTAACACAAAAATATAAAACCTTTTAAAATTTTTTGATCTTTTTTGTTTTTAAGTTTGTATACGTTACAGAAAAGTTTTTTTTTTTTTTTTATATTTTTTAACCATAAATTATTAAACCTATCAGGCCTTGCGGCCAAAAGCAATGGACAGCAAAAAAAAAAAAAAAAAAAGAAAAAGTTTTTTTTTTTTTATTTATTTTTATTAAACCTATCAGGCCTTGCGGCCATTCATTGCCAAAAAAAAAAAAAAAAAAAAAAAACCAGCCGAGGCAAAAAAAAAAGGTTATTAAACGATTCCGCCTCCTCCCGTTGTTACCTTCTTCATGATCTTCAACATCATGATCTTTGTCGTCTCGAACCCGGAACAAAATAAAAATTACAACAAAGATGCTATATTTTTTTTCGATTGCATTAAATTTAAAATACAAATCCTATACTCAATTGTTACTAAACAAAGGAGCTACAAATAGATCTACGGGTAAACAATATCAACCCCAATCCATCTCTTCAACCACAACATTCACAAGCATACAACATGATTAAATTTCGAAATTTACAACCAAAAAAACAAACCAAAATAAAACATCTAAAGCATGCTTTTCCACTCCAAGATCTAAAATTCATATACTTTGATCGTTAGATCAAATGCTCCGATACCACTTGTTAGAAGTAATATCGTCGGATCAATCATAGATTGACCTGATTACGCAGCGGAATGCATCAGATCTAGATCTAAACGAAACAAAGAACATAAATTTAAGATCTAAACCTACAAGGGAGTTTAGGAGCCTACCTTTTTATGGTGCTTAACTCCAAGAACAAAAAGGCTCCAAGAGCACGTGTATTGAGCAGCCACAGCCTTCCAACGTGTGTCTCCTAGCAACACCAGGTGGATGGTGTTTCCCGCCGCCGGACCTCCTTGATATGCTACCGGAATAATCCTGAAGATTATTCCAACTCGAAACCCGAAGAACTATAGCCGAAAATTCCAAGCTATATTCTTACACTAATGGCGTGTTAATATGTGTGTCAAAAGGCTTGGAAGAACTCTCTTTATATAGGAGAGTAAAACTTATCCTCCAAGGATTAAATAATTAAGAGATAATTATTACAATAATTCTTTATTCCAAATAAAAGATAAATAAAATGATTATCCCAAACAAATTAAGATAAATCATATTATTATCTAATATTCCATGAATTATCATTTAACAAATAAAAGATAAATCACATATTAAATAATTATCCAAGAAAACTAATTCCTTAATAACTAAATAATAAAAACATGCGCCCCATTTGTTAAACAATTAAGGTCCACGCATTTTCTATATTTGACCAATGAGGTCAAAAGGTCAACACACTTATTTGGGTCGAGTCCACGAAAAATGTCTTTTCCGTGTATTTAATTATCTAGTCCAACTAAACAATTAATCCACATATCAAATTAAATAGCCCAATTCACTATTTAATTATAAATGAGGTAAAACGACGAGAAATCCAATTATGCTATTTCGAGAGCCACGTCGGGGACCATGGACCCATATTCAGTAGCTACAATAAATTAGATAAAATTATTCGTCGATTGTAATAATTATATCCAACCTATTAATTCGGGATTACACCACCATAAACCCGGCCCGAACTCTATCGAATATAGATAACTTACACTCAATTTATGAGTCGAAAGCGTCCACTGATATAATCATTACATACGGATAAATCCTCCATAGACTGTTCACTTCGATTCGGGATATTTCCGTAAACCTTTCTCGAAACATATTATCCTTATTTATCATTAACCTCCTAGTGATCAATTAGTTCATATCCAATATAATATGAACTCGGCCGATCGATCAGTTTCTAGGGTCAACAAATAAGGGAACTGTCTGTCTACTTCCCGAGGGAAGGAATGGATTCCATATCTGTGATAACACAGACTACTCACTCATTCTAGAATAGAGCCAACGAGAAACGTTGGACCACATACTACGAAGTGATCCTTACTAACACATCAAACTCTACCCTAGTCTAACCAGTTGCCTGTGATCACCTCAGGATTGAGATTAATCCATATATGATCATCTTGTGATTCGATAAGACTTCTCGATTACGGAATTATATCGAGAACTCAAATCAAATCGGTCCAAATTTCTATATGATTATCATCATATATAAATGCCCCACTAGTATTACCCTAGTATCGACAAATCGGATAAGATCACACACCTAAAGTGTTCGCATTATTAGCAAATTAATCATGAGACCCATACTCAGATTAATAAACGCTACAGACTAAGTTAATTTTAAGTACATCTCACTAACTCAATCCTTTTGTGTATAGCCATACACTGAGTTATGTGATTACATAAACGAGGTATTTAGGGTTTTCAGTAGTGTCTTAATTATAAGCATACATGCATATAATAAGATGAATTACTAATTCTGTCCTAAAACAATTATATAATTGTCTTTTGGGCACTACACCTTACAACCACATGATTAGATGGACCGGTAACGTTTCGATTCTACGGATCGTCTCGAGCCGACAACCTGACTAATCATTAAGACCCACGATATTTAGATGTAGGTACTCCCCGAGTCACTGACCTATCCTACGACGGCACACTCGGAGTGTACTTTGTCATCTGAAATGGTTATGATATGCTTAATGGGTACTAGAATACGGGATGGGTCTCCATTGCTTTAGAGCAAGTGGGAGATGTAGTTTGTTGTATTTTAAATAATAGGGTGTGCTCTAAAACAATTAATCACATGCTTTCGTGCAAGTGGGAGATTGTTAGGTGTTATGCCCGAAAGACAATTTTGTAATTGTTTTATTTAATAAATGAAATGATATTATTATTCATATTTATTATTCTCATATTCACTGATGTGACAATAGTATTTACACTACAGAAAACCCTAAAGTATATCGTTTATGTAATCACTTAACTCGGTGTATGGGATATACACGGGAGATTGAGTTAGTGAAGATGTACTTAAAATACAATTAGCCCGTAGTGAAGTTAATCGAGAGTATCGGGTCTCTCCTTTAACGTGCTATTAATGCACCCAGAACACAATAGGTGTGATTGTCTTATCTGGACTTTCGGTTAAGAGAACCTAGTGGGGCATTAGAGTTCATGATATAATTCCGTAATCGAGAAGTCTTATCGAATCAATCGATGATCATATTTATGGATATATCTTAATCTGAGGTGATCACGATCAACCGCTTGAATCGATTATGAGGTTTGACTTGACGGTTAAGGATTACACTGAGTCTGTGATCTGAATTACCCCATCTTGGCATTGTACTGGATTGAGTGAGTAGTCTGTGTTATCACAGATATGGAATCCATTCCTTCCATTTATGGAAGTAGATAGACAGTTCCCTTATTTGTTAATCATAGAAACTGATCGATCCATGGAGTTCATATTACACTGATTAGCTACCAGTGTGTTGTATGAATTAATTGATCACTAGGGGGTTAATGGTAAATAAGGATAAGAGGTTCTGAAAAGGGTTAATGGTAACTTCCCGATTTAGAATGAACAGTCTATGGTGGATTAATCCATATGTAATGATTATATCAATGGACGCTTATTATCATTCTCGTGAGGAGATAAATATAATCTCATAATCGGAGGAGTGCAGTCACGGGATTATGGTGGCATATTCATGTGATTGATTTATCGAATATAATTATTTTGTTCGTAAGAATAATTTGGCTATGAACTAGTTTAGCTACTCATTATAATGAAAGAAACACGAATCAGATGAAACTAAAAGCCATAAAATGAAAGAGAAATAAAATCAATTACCAAAAACGTAGAAATTTGAGGTTTACATCAAGCTTCATCAACACCCATATCAATTGGTGAAGAAGAAGATCCAAAATGTCAAAATCCAACAAAGTTGAGCTAAAATCTAAGCTAATTTGAGTTTAATATAAAAGAAAGAGTGAAAGATGAGCTAATCTAAGGTGGAAAATAGATGAAAATCGGCCTAAGGGAGTCTAAGTGAGTCGAGGTATGAGTCGATATGAAAATGGGGGTGAAAAATCTCTTTAAATCCTCTGAAAACGCAGAAGAATTCTGTCAAAACGGGCAATGCGTACGCATGTCTGCTCAATGCGCGCGGATTGAGTAGATAGAATGTTCAGCATTGACAGGCCTTCAGTAATTTCACGATAAGTTTGCGTGTACAACTCCGATTTTAGTGATTCAAAATGTGTTGGAAGGATCATTTGATTATATACAACTTTTATGAAGACCACAAGTCCAAAAAAAGCTTGTATGTGGATCAAATCACAGATAAAGTGAATGTAAGGTGAAAACACCAACTATATTTGATCCGTTTCCATTCCCGGATTTCGGTTATGCCTCTCTAAGCCTCATGCCTCATCGTCCGGGTTTATGAGTCACCTATTTCCTGCATTTCACATGATAGGCCTCAAAAGGGGGTCAAAATACCATAAAATTGTGAGGTTTTCCATCTATTTGACGGTTTATCTCAAAGTGAGTGCTCAATGTGTTTTTACCATATAAATGGTCTATATCTACCCAAAATAAGCAAACAGTATCGTAAACGGGGGTTAAAACATGCACCGAAGCATAGTAAAGTTGACTCTCATCAACCACCCCCCACTTAGCGTTTGCTCGCCTTCAAGCAAAATGAGCGTTTTAAAAGAAACCAAAGAGTCAACGTTACACGCGTAGGGTAAGACAATCACATATCAAAAATAACCAGAAAGTAAAAGAGTAAACGGGATGTGTGTGTGTGTGTGTGTGTGTGAATAGCTTCTCCTGCATTTATCACGGTTCACCGGTTTGGATTAAGGATGCTAGGTTATTCCGACTACACCATAGGCTCATACTACCTCCGGCCCAAAATGTAAGTCCATTTGGGGTTTTTCACATAGATTAAGAAAGTTTGTTAAATTGGTTATGTGTCATTAATTTTGATTAAAAAGTATAAAATGACCTATGACTATTATTAATGCATAGTAGTGAAAATTAGGTGGGTAGATAATAAATGAGGGGTAAAATGAGAAAAATGTAATAAACGCATCTTGGTTATTTAAATGGACTTACATTATAGGACAAAACAAAAAAACTAAACGAACTTACATTTTGGGACGGAGGTAGTACTTCATAAGCATCTCCACTAATCGGGGCCACCCGAGGCTAAGCAAGGTCAAGTAGGACTTGCAAGGTTGTAACGTTAGGCTAGGGACAGGGCTAATCGAAGGGAATTTCTGGGGATTAATCAAGAAAGAGATAAAAACAAGAACGCTTAATCATGGGGTGTACCAACACAAAACATAGCTAGCTCTACCCTTCTCTAGCTCAAAATAACTATAGAAACATGATTCATGATGTAAAATGCCATATCACACTATGTCTCAAGTGTAATGAGGCACAAAATGTATAGAAATCATGTTTATTCACTAAAAACTCATCCCAAACACCAACATAACAAAAACAAGTCAATACATGAGTCCTAACACTTGGCTTTCTTTGACTCAACATTTTATTTATTTTTCAGAACAATTTTTTGTAACTTTCTTTGATTTTCTTTTCCTTTTTTTTTCTTTTTTTTTGAATTTGAACTTGAATTTTTATTAGGTTTGAGTCAAAGGCCATCACATATACATAGTATGAAAAACGAGCTCCTACCCTCCAAATCATGAAATAGCTCATTAAAATACCAACTGCTCTTAACATACACACCGCTCTACCACCCCACACTTGCCTACACAAGTGTTATAGCATGAAATGTAAACTCAAATCGTAGGGTGTTCAAGGGAATTTAGACCACAAATAAGGCTTAGGGGTCGGGAATTTACGGGCTAAATAACGAAGGCTAAGTGTTGGATGGGGGTCTAACCATCCTATCAAGTCTTAGGGGGGTTACTGTGGAATATGTCACGGGTTGGCTATTTGGCTCTGGTCGGGTCAAAGAAACGCCATAACTGTCATACCAAACTCTACCGAGGTCAGCCTTTCTATTTCATCTCGAAGTTAATGGTATGAGTTATAGAAAGCCAAAATATGCCTAAGTCTACCATAATTGGTCACTAGTTACCGCGGTTCATGAAAAATCGAAGCAATACGTGCATAAGTATCCCATTCACTAGACAAGGTAGTAAGCGAGGTAGCATGTATTTAAACGTTCAATAAACCGTTTATCCTATCAATGTAACGGCTCGACATACGAATGCAACATCAAAACCTTGAATTTTTTTTTTTAAAATAGCTCAATTTTTACTAAAGAAGTGACCAAACGAAAAGCATACAACACAATGGCTAAAATATCAATAAATCACATATCAAAGCTATGCCTACCACCTCCACTTTAAATGCAACACTGTCCTCAGTGTGTGAATGAAAAAGGAAATAAGGCTTAGCTTAACCCAGCAGAAAGGCGCAAATCCATGTACTTGACATATCCACGAAAGTTCCACTCGAATACCTGAAGCCATAGGACAAAAACACCAAGAAAACACATGCACGGGAAACAGCCACCATGCCAAAAGCAAGCAACAAATATCAAGATATATTCAAAGAGCTAAAAGTCACATACACGATCAGATGAAACCAAAAAGGGGAACTGACTCAGGGAGCATGGTATGGAAAGACAATCAAACAAGTAAACCAACATCCATGATATGAGCCAAAATTGGGTCAGAGAAAGATTACCAATGAACGGTACCAAGATTCCCCAAAGTATCATCCTAGACCAATCCTAGCATCAAAAACTAAAGAAAAACAAAGAAAATGTGGGTTGCCTCCCCCAAGCGCCTTTGTTTTACGTCGTTGGCTCTACGGAATGACTTATAAGGTGTCAAATTTCAGGTTATACTGTTGACACAAAGGTGGAAATGATGGATAGAAAGAACGTAATGATGGAGTTATACTGGTAGGAATGTCAAGTTTAAAGTCCTTGACACGAGTTGAATCCACCAAATTTTACATTTTTCTTTCTCCCTCCCTTGGCCTCAAACTCTCTCTTCTCGCTCTTTGGAAAGTCTTGATTGCTATGACGCACTTGAAAGACCTCAACCTTATCAACCCTCTTATGTTTACCCCAATCATCATATGGATGATCTACATGCTCATAAACTTTGATGGTGACACTCTTATTGTAAACTCTCAAGGTAATCTCCCTGGTCTGCACATCAAGCAGGGCTCTTCCTATAGCCAAAAAAGGTCTCCCAAGTAAAACAGGCATCCTAGAATCTTTTTCCATCTCCATAAAAACAAAATTAGTTGGGAAAACAAACTTATCGACTTGAACCAAAACATTCTCAATGATGCCTCTAGGATACATAACGGACCTATCTGCCATAGAAAGAACCATACAGGTTAATCGAATCCCATCTACACCAAGGTCTATATAAGTGTTATAAGACATAAGGTTCACACTAGCTCCAAGATCACACAAGGCATTGGAAATCTTAGTATTACCTATCATGCATGGGATAGAAAAATTTCCGGGATCACTAAGTTTAAACAGGAGTTTCTCTTGACATAACGTAGAACATTCTTCATTAAAGTAAACCACATTTTGAATTTTAGGTTTCTTTGACAAAACATCTTTAACAAACTTAGCATACAAAGGTATATTCAGTAAAGTATCAACTAAATGAATGTTTATTGCAACTTTATGCAAGATGTCAAGAAAACGATTTTGCTTTTTACTTACAACACTCGCCTTCTTATCATGAGATTGGGGAAAGGTAAGAGAACTCAAATCAATATGAATGCTAGATTGAGATATACCTGAGTTTCCTTTGCGCTCGGAAGTGTTGTTTGTTAGATGTAATATCCTCGGATCAATCATAGATTGACCCGATTACGCAGCGGAAGTATCGGATCTAGATATAAACCTATAAGGGGGTTTAGGAGCCAACCTTTTTATGGTGCTTAACTCCAAGATCAAAAGTCTCCTAGAACACGTGTATGAGCAGCCACAGCCTTCCAACGTGTGTCTCCCAGCAACACCAGGTGGATGGTGTTTCCCGCCGCCGGACCTCCTAGATATGCTACCGGAATAATCCCGAAGATTATCCCAACTCGAAACCCGAAGTACTTGGTCGAAATTTTCAACCCAAGTACTAGTCAATATGGCGTGTTTTTACATTGTCAAAAGGCTTGGGAGAACTCTCTTTATATAGGAAAGTAATCATTATCCTCCAAGGATTTAATAATTAAGAGATAATTATTACATTAATCCTTATTCCAAATAAAAGATAAATAAAATGATTATCCCAAACAAATTAGGATAAATCATATTATTATCTAATATTCCATGAATTATCAATTAACAAATAAAAGATAAATCACACATTAAATAATTATCCAAGAAAACTAATTCCTTGATAATTAGTTAACACAAAAATGCGCCCCCCCCCCTCCTCCCCCCTTTTAATTAAATAAGGCCACACGCATTTTTCCACACA
The DNA here is from genome assembly GCA_026214975.1 of Gentiana macrophylla. Lineage (NCBI taxonomy): Eukaryota > Viridiplantae > Streptophyta > Magnoliopsida > Gentianales > Gentianaceae > Gentiana > Gentiana macrophylla. Next base: position 66,566,731 of record CM047811.1, read on the forward strand.
ATGGGCCGAGTTCACGAAAAATTTCTTTTTCCGTGTATTTAATCATCTAATCCAACTAAATAATTAATTCACATATCAATTAAATAGTCCAATACAACTATTTAATTATAATTGAGGTGAAGCAACGAGAAAACCTATATGCTATATTAGGACCCACGTCGGGGACCATGGACCCATATTCAGTAGCTACAACAAATTAAATAATATTATCCGTTAGACCGAACAATAATATTCAATCTATTAATTCCGGGATTACACCACCATAAACCTGAAACTGAACTCTGCCAAATATAGATAACTTATACTCAACTATGAGTTGATAAGGTGTCCACTGATATAATCATAACATACGGATAAATCCTCCATAGACTGTCCATTCTGAGTGGGAAGTCTCCGTGAACCCGACTCAGAATATATTATCCTTATTTACCATTAACCCCCAAGTGATCAATTAGTTCACATATCTGACTAGTAGCTAATTAGTCTAAATATGAACTCGGCCGATCGATCATTTTCTTAGGGCTAACAAATAAGGGGACTGTCTCTCTACTTCTCGAGGGAAGGAATGGATTCCATATCTGTGATAGCACAGACTACTCACTCGTCCCAGAATAGAGCCAACGAGAAGTGTTGGACAACATACTTCAAAGTGATCCTTACTAACACATCAAACTCTACCCTAATCTAAGCAGTTGTCTGTGATCACCTCAGGATTGAGATTAATCCATATATGTTCATCTTGTGATTCAATAAGACTTCTCGATCACGGAATTATATCGAGAACTCAAATCAAATCGGTCCAAATTTCTATATGATCATCATCATATATAAATGCCCCACTAGTACTTTATTACCGATAAACCGGATAAGATCATCACACCTAAAGTGTTTTGGGAGCATTAATAGCAAATTAATCATGAGACCCGTACTCAGATTAATAAACGCTACGGACTAAGTTAATTTTAAGTACATCTCACTAACTCAATCCTCTTGTGTATAGCCATACACTGAGTTATGTGATTACATAAACGAGGTACTTGGGTTTTCAGTAGTTTCTTAATTATAAGCACACATGCATATAATAAGATAAATTATTAATTCTGTCCTAAAACAATTAGATAATTGTCTTTCGGGCACTACACCTAACAATCTCCCACTTGCACGAAAGGCAAGTGGATTAATTGCTTTAGAGCACACCCTTTATTTCTATATCTACAACATTCTCCCACTTGCTCAAAACAAGTGAGACATGTCCCTAAGATTCATACCCTCCAAGCGCATCCAAGTAATTCATGTTTCCAAGTACGACCGGAGTATGCCGCCGTAGGGTAGGTCAGTGACCCGGCGCGTACTTAAAACTGAACACCATGTGACTTGGTACACTGATCAGGTTGGTCGGCGGCTTGAGTCGATCTTTGGGATCGAAACGTCGCCTTTCCATCTAATCAGGTGGTATGATTTCAATATGCCTTTGATTCAACACTAAGGACTAGATCGACTTAACGATCATCCTTAATCTGACCTAAAGCCAGAATCAATGTTTATCACTTATATTCTAGTTTGCACTTGAATATACTAGCATATTATTCCTCATTCTTCCGAAGATACTTGAGGATTCACTAAACATCCCATTTCGTATTCATCCTCAGGTTTAGATGACCATTCCTGAGAGGTAGGGTAGACTACATCGTTGAATGTTGCATAAATGCAAGAATATCTTAACCAGGTGAATGGATGGGATTGCCAATGATCGATTCTCACAAATTTGAGCGAATCAAATCCTTTAGAATGAATCCCGATGGCATGTCAGACTCTGACTTCATATAACACACACATGTTGTTTCCAACTATTTCAGTGTTACCATTCACAAACACTAATCTACATACTACTTTACTAATATTGATTCCCAGTCTATGAAAGACTTATCAACATTATGGTCAAGTCCACATATTAAAATATATGACTTTGAAATGACCTAGAGGTTTGCTTTAATCCTCATAGGATATAAGCTATGGCAGGCATCCTGCCGAAGGGTTTTTTTCTGAATAAATTAAGATACCGTTAGTCTCGCAAAAAGGTCTTAGGGAATCACCCCTATTTTCTGCTTTGTAACGAATCCGTCATTTTTTCTTAGCTAAAACCCTTCTGTTCTGAAAGAATTTAGATTCCATTGTTCGGCAAGGAAGTCTTAGGGAATCACCCCTATTTCCCTCTTTCTGACGAAATCAAGCAAGACTGAGTAGTAAGAGAGATCACGGTTTGGTTAACTCTCTACCTTTTAGGGAATCACCCCTAAATTACTCAGCTTTGCGGTGAAAGTTAAACTTTCCTATTCATTCGACTCTTCTCCGTGTAGTTCCAATTACTCCCACTGGGTCTGAGATACTCAGGTGGTTCTACAAGAGTCTCAACAGAATTGGAGTATCATACTCCATTCACAGGGTTATGGCTTTTAAACCAACCTCTATGATCAGAATCCTATACAGTCTATGAAAGACTATAGGTCATCAATCTACCCTATAGACCATAAGGTCCTGCAATGGGTAATGGACAAACCATACTCCCACTGCGTTCGGGGTGGAGTGATATACTGATCTAGTTTATTAGTTTTTATTAGTGTTATCACCAACTGCCGGTGTTGGATGTGGACTGAGCAAATCAGTTAGTAACATCTTGAGTACAAATACTTCAAGATCTAAGGTTGTTATTTATAAACTCTATCAGACCGAGTTTGACAGTATCACCGTCATTCTCTGATTTTACGAGTTTTATAACCAACTTTTACTCAATGCATTAAGATATTTCACGACCTGAATGTGTACGCAAAATTTCCAGTCCTACCTTCAAGCACTAAATGCTAAATGTCTATATTTACGGAAGTGGGGTGAACCAAATTCACTCCTTATCCACAAATGCATAGGCATCTTTTAGGTAGACTTCTCGGTTTTTCATTACAATCGTTATTTTGCAACCAATATCTTAAATGAGTTCAGCAGCGTATCGTAGCACATCAATAACTATATAAGGCAAATTTATGGTGTATCCTTTAGTGAAAACATTTCACTGGGAGGCAGGCCGAGCATCAGTCCCAATGACTACGCAATAGCCTATTTCTGAGTATGGAATACTCTATCTCTGGTGAAATCAGAGATTTCCTCCAAATATTTTGGATAAACTTATTGAAGTTTCGAGTAGTTGTCAGACGAGATGTCACTACTTGAAAAAAACTCCCACTAGCTTGTACCTTTCATATGACCCCGAAGGTCAATATGAACAAGCTATGTAACTTCTTTGAATCTATTACCCTTTCCCGATTGAGAGGAAACTTAGGCATTGTTCCTTTGAGACAGGGTTCCTTTGACTGGGAGATAGGAATCACCCTAAGCCAGTCTGCAGATCTTGTCATTGGGGAATATGCACTAATTAATAGTATATAAAGAAGTGTTTATCTAAATTCGGAAACCATTTGTGTTTATATTGTTTAAGATGTGTCACATATACCTATTCAACATTTCTTAATGGTTCTGACTTTATCAAACAAAAGTCCGAGTCTTGGGTTCGTGCTACGAATGTTATATCTATCATCAATAAGACAAACAAATTATCCTATTGAAAATGAATACGTTCGTTCCATCGAATCCGAAAACAGAAAATGAATTTTCTATGATACTCAAGAGTTGAATCCGAGATTCATTTCCTTCTATCACTCCCACTAACCTATCTGAGATAACTGCCCGTTGTCTATTTTATTTATCATTTAACGCAAAGCTACCTAGTTCTTCCAAAGAACTTTAGCTTTCGAGAAAATTGCTAGGATGCATTGGTCAGTGATCCGAAATCACTTTCCTTATCCTCTAATTTTCAATTTATTAATTTTTTCGGTTTAGCCTTAAAATTACTTAGTTTAGATGACTAACACGTATAAACATTCTTTCCCATTCTCGACTTTCCTTAAATGGAAACAGTCTTGAACTAGCAGTTCGTTTGAGTAGATACTACTCTTGAACTGTGGGACGCCAAATGATAGTGTTACTAGCTTAGGCTATTCGATTTTTCTAATCGACAAATCATAAGACCAAAGCTCCCACTAGTTTATCGGTTCCAAATACCGTCTAACTAGCAACACTTTGTTCGAATGGTTTGACAGATCATAATAAAGCTCCCACTAGTTTATCGGTTCCAAATACCGTCTAACTAACAACACTTTGTATTTATGATTTTTCAAAGATCAGAAAATCCCCAGAACTAAGCCCACTAGTTTATCAGTTCCAAATAATGTCTAACTAGCAATGCTTTGTTCATGATGTTTTAAAGATTATAAAATCTCCAGAACTAACTCCCACTAGTTTATCAGTTCCAAATAATGTCTAACTAGTAACGCTTTATTCTTGTTTTTCCAATGAATGGAAAAACTTTTGTGCAGTTTATTACACATTTCTAATGATTCAGAAAAACAACAAATCATAAGGCTAAGGCTCCCACTAGTTTATCGGTTCCAAATTTCGTCTAACTAGCAATGCCTTATGTATATGATTTTCCAATTTTTCAATTTAGAAATTTGTTGTGTAATTACACTTTTAAAATTCACTAAATGAATTTTATATGATAGTCCTATGTCATCTTTTGTAAACTAAGTATGGTCGTCTCTCGTTCAACACGAGTGACACCCGTGACATACCTATACTATGTCACTTAAGTTTTTAAAGGCTTAAGAGAATAAATCTTTTCTAAAAAATTAACTGCATTGTTTGATAATTACAACATACTTGTTACTTTCCATATTTTTTATGAAGTCCTATTACTAACAGTTTAGTATCCTAGAGATTAAAGTTGTAAAATAAACATGACAGAAAGTTAAATTCAAAAAAATTAAATTATCACTACTAGATTTTTATTTTAGGAATAATAAACTATAAAAAGTTTATCCTACCATTCCAAGGATTTAACCTCGCATAGTACTGTCCGAGAGGGTCGATATCAGCACTATGACGGTTAAACTGAGACAATCTCTCTCAATGATTAAGCTTCGAGAATCGAACATCTCACGGGAATCAGACATCCCGGACCTTAATCATTGATTACCTTCCTTTTCTAGCCTAGATATTTCGAAAATATCCATAAAGAGTGTGACCTACTATATCAGATCTCAGAGTACGCCCCGAGTATGTCTACGAGGGGCAGGTTAGTGACCCGGCGAGTACCCAATATCCTATCCTTTCGGAGACCAAGCCTTGAGTTTTGATAGCGGTGAACACCATCCGAAGGGAGCTGAAATCAAAGCGGCACGAGGTGTCACCATTCTCTCACGTGCTTGCATCTATAGTAGAGGCCGTGGGGTTAGCTGTCGCCTTCCCCGCTCCCACTCAATATTTTGAAAAAGTGGTGGGTTTACTAATTGCGGTTTCGGTCTTGACAATAAGAAACAACAAATCAAAGTACTCCGAATAGGGTCGGTTATGTAGGCAAGCCTACGCGTCTTATTCGTTGGAACATATGTGATGATTCGAAGCCAATCCGCAAGAGAAGCCCGTTTAGCCCGAAGGCTTATCGGCTATGCTAAGTCATGTCGAATCAACAGTAACGTATATCACACGTGTGGAGGGGAGTCGATTGAGCGGCTTCGGTGAACTCGCCAACCATGGTTAGACCATTTCGAACCCATGTACTAAGATTCTCCGATTTCTAAATTGTCATCGAAAGCGTAATCTCGCTTCTATTTAAGGTGGGTTCACTAAGAAGCCATCACCGAAAAGCTCAACGATTTATCCAAGTGGGATTCACCGACAATCCATCACTAAAATCGTAACGATTGACAAAATTCGGGTCCTCGGTTTTTATAATTAGCTACTTATTATCTAACTACCACATATTAAATTAATAAGCATTCATACTAATTATTCGAGCTATATTCGTCTATTTTAATTCGAAATTAAAAACTACGTGTATGCATTGAGTGGAATCACGAAGATGCAAGTCATGGCAATTTTCTGGTTTTAAGCACGTAATCTTGATCAAACACAAAATTATACCGAAAAGTAAACACCGAGATGGACCGTTGGTACCCCCGACTAACTATTTTCTAAGGAAAAGTAAAACTTAATCTATGTCTTCGAGTCTTGATCATCGAATCTTGAACTCGAACCGCCGGATCACGAACCACGAACACCCGAGAGGAGAAATGTTTATTTAATTAAATAAAACCAAATTATTTAAATTAAATAAAACCTTCTTTTTTTTTCATTCTTTCGGCTGTTACAAAATTATATAAAAAAAAAAAAAAAAAATAATTAAGTTTTTATTATCTGCCTAACGGCAGGTTTGTTAGGGAAGAAAAAAATTTATAAAAATTATATATATGTACAGCCGCCGGAAAACCCTAACTGCATGCTAGTGTCATAAAAAGGACTTATAGCGACGCTTTTCAGCGTCGCAGAAAGTCCTGTAGCAGTTTTAAAAAAAAGTTTTTAACCGTTTATCCTCGTTCATACCATAGGTTTCGCCTCGATCTTCAATTTTTCTTCAAAATCTTCATCTTTTCGAGCCCGGAACATCAAAATTACAATAAAAGATGCTACTTTACATTGAATTTCGATAAAGGCATAAAATAAAATACAATTCCTATACTCAATTGTTACTAAACAAATGAGCTACAAAATAGATCTACGGGTAAACAATACCAACCCCAATCCATCTCTTCAACCACAACATTCACAAGTATACTACATGATTAATTTCGAATTTTACCATAAAAAACGAAATAAAAACATCTAAAACATGTTTTTCCACTCTAAGATCTAAAATTCATATACTTTGATCGTTGTATCAAAGGCTCTGATACCACTTGTTAGATGTAATATCCTCGGATCAATCATGGATTGACCCGATTACGCAGCGGAAGTATCTGATCTAGATCTAAACGAAACAAAGAACATAAATTAAAGATCTAAACCTACAAGGGGGTTTAGGAGCCAACATTTTTATGGTGCTTAACTCCAAGATCAAAAGTCTCCTAGAACACGTGTATGAGCAGCCACAGCCTTCCAACGTGTGTCTCCCAACAACACCAGGTGGATGGTGTTTCCCGCCGCCGGACCTCCTTGATATGCTACCGAAATAATCCCGAAGATTATCCAACTCGAAACCCGAAGTACTTGGTCAAAATTTTCAACCCAAGTACTAGTCAATATGGCGTGTTTTTACATTGTCAAAAGGCTTGAGAGAACTCTCTTTATAGGAGAGTAATCCTTGTCCTCCAAGGATTTAATAATTAAGAGATAATTATTACATTAATCCTTATTCCAAATAAAAGATAAATAAAATGATTATCCCAAACAAATTAGGATAAATCATATTATTATCTAATATTCCATGAATTATCAATTAACAAATAAAAGATAAATCACACATTAAATAATTATCCAAGAAAACTAATTCCTTGATAATTAGTTAACACAAAAATGCCCCCCTTTTAATTAAATAAGGCCACACGCATTTTTCCACACCTTGGGCCGAGTTCACGAAAAATTTCTTTTTCCGTGTATTTAATCATCTAGTCCAACTAAACAATTAATCCACATATCAATTAAATAGTCCAATCCAACTATTTAATTATAATTGAGGTAAAGCAACGAGAAAACCTATATGCTATATTAGGAGCCACGTCGCGGACCATGGACCCATATTTAGTAGCTACAATAAATTAAATAATATTATCCGTCAGACCGAACAATAATATTCAATCAATTAATTCCGGGATTACACCACCATAAACCCGAAATTGAACTCTGCTGAATATAGATAACTTATACTCAACTATGAGTTGATAAGGTGTCCACTGATATAATCATTACATACGGATAAATCCTCCATAGACTGTCCATTCTGAGTGGGAAGTCTCCGTGAACCCGACTCAGAATATCTTATCCTTATTTACCATTAACCCCCCAGTGATCAATTAGTTCACATATCTGACTAGTAGCTAATTAGTCTAAATATGAACTCAGCCGATCGATCATTTTCTTTGGGCTAACAAATAAGAGGATTGTCTCTCTACTTCCGGAGGGAAGGAATGGATTCCATATCTGTGATAGCACAGACTACTCACTCATCCCAGAATAGAGCCAACGAGAAGTGTTGGACCACATACTTCGAAGTGATCTTTACTAACACATCAAACTTTACCCTAGTCTAAGCGGTTTATGCAGGATCACCTCGAGATTGAGATTAATCCATATATGATCATCTTGTGATTCGATAAGACTTCTCGATCACGGAATTATATCGAGAACTCAAATCAAATCGGTCCAGCCCTATATGATCATCATCATATATAAATGTTGGGAAATTGTTGTGCCCGCAATATATTGAATTTAATAATTTGATTAATTTTACATTTATCTAAATAATATGTGCCATATATATATATTTATTGTTGACTAATCTGCCATGAAGTCAAATGACTTACAACGGCATTCCTATATTTGGTTTTTGCAGGTACCCTGAAAAACACTTGCACACACACAATCACACCATAAATGATTAAAATAAATATTTGATACATTTATCATAAACTCAATATATGATATGGTGTGACACTAGTACAATAATATCAGTTTGGGCCAAACAAAATTTTATCTATTCCAAAAATCTGTTCCAGAAATTCATTGGGCCTCAACTGTCAACCCAAAAACCCGGCCCAGTTAACTGATTAACAAATGAACTGAACATTACTCAAACAGCAGCTCAGCCCGATTCACTACTCACCATATATAAATTTCTAACCCTAATTTCTACCCTAATTCTAAACCTTAGCCGTTTTTTTTTCATCAGACCTCTCTCTCTCTCTCCTCTCCTCCTCTCCTCTCCTCTAATTTCTCACCGTCCGACCACCATCTTCGTTTCATCATCGCTTCACCATACCTTCTTCTTCATCCCAACATCCAGACGACATGGTTATCCCTTCAACCTCCTCAACTCTCCACCATCAAAAGCTGTTACCTTTTAAAAGTAAAATGATCAAACTTTTAGTCTTCAAATGAAGACATACCTTGCAGTTCATCAATCAAAAGCAGTTACAAGATTAATTGATGACTGAATGAAGATATGGGTTACTCCTCCGTCTGACCGGTCTCTTATTTCATATCGAAGAAAGAAAAAAATTTGTTCTTGATTCTCTCTCTCTCTCTCTCTCTCTCTATCTATAGATCAAGACATGGTAAGGTCCGATCTTGCAAAGATCGGCTCACGTATTGTATCTTTTTTTTATAAACGATCTGAAAAAAAGGTTCAGTCTTTGCATGTTTAAATCGAAGTCTTAAACTTTTAAAATACTTATGTGTTTCTGAAGTGTCAGTATGAACATTATGATCGATAAAACAAATGTAGATATGTGTTTCTGATTTATGAATTGTTGAATATGTGCAATATATCTGTTTAATGATTATCTGAACCTTTTAAAGACATGTTCATGATTATTCTGAAACCTTCAAGCAAATTCATATGACAATCTGTATGTCTACTTTCAGGTCTATGTCTGTTAAATGTTTTGCTATGCGTCAATTAGTTGTGTTATGATTTACACAAGTTTCACACACTCACAACTAGGGTTGTGTCTGCTAAACATTTTGCTATGTGTAAAATAATTGTGTTCTGATTTACACCAGTTTCACACACTCATAGTTAACCAAAGTTTATGTGTTTTTAATGTTGTAACGGACTCTAGGATTGCACTCCATCCTTGAGAAAACACACTCTCACACACCTCACAGAACCTGCATGTTTTGTTACTTTATGAAATTTAAAAAGTGTATGAATGATGATTGTAAAATCGATTTCCTGAGTGATATGTGCTATATGCTGTATGTTATAGAAATGATGTCCTGTTATATATCTAAAAGTGTGAACAAACTTAACTCTATATTTGTTTCACACTAATGATATATATATATATATATATATATATATATATATATATATATATATATATATATATATATGCACACAAAATTCTTCATATGATATTATATGGGCTACTGCATTCACTTAGGATTAGTTCATCTAAAACCAAACCTAATAATAAAAATATAATTTGGTATTTTGTAAGTAACCGGCTACATTTATTACATCTCATAATTAGGCTAGCTGTTTTAAGTCATTAATGATAAAGTGTACTGTCTTGGGTACTTAACAAATTTAATTCTGTGTATCATGAATCTAAACAGTCACTCTCTCTTCCCTCGATCACTACACTACACACTCACCCACTCACGCCTGTTCATTTCTCCAGGCAGCACATTTACTTCTTACATTACACCACTCATATTCATAGCCTATATATATCATATACATTAAACATGATCAAATAACGAAATCTGATCAAACATTTTCTCTCTTACTAAACATTGTGTCTTGTAACCTAGAAAAGTTTGCAGCTAATCTAAGTACTCTTAAACTGAGTATTAGAGTAAAGAAGGAAGTATGGGATTGCTTTGAACTAGGATAAATACTTGGATTGCGTCTAAGGCTCTTCTCCTTGTACTGCACCGTTCCTCTCACATTTGAGTCCTTGACTCATTTTCAGTAAGTTCACTCGTTTACCTTAAGCTTTCTAAATATTGTGTCTTCAAACCGTTTCTTTTGAGAATAAGACTTAGTTTGTTAAGGTATTGAGGATGTTGTACTATTCTGTTGTGTTTGAGCTTTAGAAACAGAACTGTGATTGAATCTTAGTGACTGTGTCACTACCGTGGTTTAGTTTCAATCACTTCAGTGTGCTCTAAAGTCGAGCAAGTCAGAATACCATATTATTCTGTAACCCTATTTTATTTTCAAAAAGCGTTGTAATAGTATAGTTATCTGTGTGATTGATTGCAACACTTATATTTTATTAAAGATAAAATCTGAAACAGTTCTTTGCTGAAACTAAATTAGAAACACACTAAGCTTGGCATGCTAAACTGATTAAGTTGATCAACACGTTAAACAGATTCTGAATCTATCCGTTCACAAGAAAATTAATATATACAAGTGATATTAGCTAGATCTTCCGCCTAGTTTATTATTCACATTAGGTTAATTAATTAAACTCCAAAAAGGCTAATTAAAATTTAAAAAGGCCGTTGATATCCTATTCACCCCCCTCTAGATATATATTGTGCACTTTACGATCCAACAAGTGGTATCAGAGCTTGGTTTCTTGTGAATCAGCTTTAGTATCATCTGTTTGATATCTGTGTCACTGCATGCTATAGACTGTCTGTATGTTTATGTGATAAGTTGCTGCATATCTCTCTGTTTGTGCTTTATTATAGTTGTTGCCTGTTCTACCATCACAACTACTGCTAAGGTGCTGCATTTATCTTTATTTGCTGAAACAAAAGTAAAATCCATATAGGAACCGTTCTGCTGAATCATAGATTCAGCACCTCGTTTTGACTGCGATTTTATTTCTTCAAACGCTTAAGAACTAGGTACTGCACACACAACACTTGCAACACAATATCCAAATCTGAGATCTTTGTTACATCTGATTTGAATCCGTCCTTAAACTGCATTGTAACCGTGCATTGTATCACTACATCAGTGTTAAGTGCATTGTTTTGCATTGTAACTCATATCATCTTTCATTTAAAACGCCTAGAATAAATAACATGTCTTCCATGGGCCATAATCAGCCACCTCGTGAGGGATTGTCTTTGGCAAGACCTCCATACTTTGATGGTACTGATTATATCCAGTGGAAGAGAGCAATGCAATTGCATGTAGAGGCAATGGACATCCGTCTATGGTATATTATAGAGGATGGACCCTTTGTCCCTACAAAAGAAGAAATGGATGGGGGAGTTAGAGTATGTGTTAAGAAGGAAAGAGTTGACTTAGATGATGAGGATAATCGAAAGATTACTCTTAACTCTAAGGCAACTGCTATCCTTATTAATGCTTTAAGTCCAGCTGAGGGTAAATATGTCTTAGGATGTAAGACTACTAAAGAAATCTAGGATCATCTTGAAATGCGTCATGAGGGTAATAATCAAGTTAAGGATAATAAAATTAACCAACTCATGTTTGCATATGAATCATTTAGGATGGATTCGAATGAGACAATCAGTAACATGGATACCAGATTCACTGATATTATCACAACACTATCTGCACTAGGAAAAACCTTTAAATCCAAAAAGATTTCTCAGAAAATCCTAAGAAGCCTGCCCCAAGAATGGGACGCCATGGTTACGGCTATACAACAGGCTAAGGATCTGAACACTCTGAAAAAGGATGAGCTGATTGGTTCATTGCTTGTGCATGAGAGTATGCTGACCTCACGCAATCAAGTGAAGCCTGAGACTAAGGGTATAGCTCTGAAAGCTAAATCCAAGCAAATCGAGACTTAGACTATTGATAGTGACAGTGAGGATGAGAACACTGCACTTATGGTTCGAAACTTCAAAAAGTTCTTGAAGTATAACAAAGGCTCTAAGCCTGATTACAAAGCCCACAAAGGCAAGTCCAAAGTGGGATCCGAGATTCGATGCTTCGAATGTAACCAAAAGGGTCACATTGCTAGTGACTGCCCGAATCGTAAATCTAAGAAAGCTAAAAAACCAAAACCTATTTTTGATAAAAAGAAATCAAAACCCATGTTGGCTGCTTGGTCCGACAGTTCCGATAGTGACGCTGCCCATTCTGACTCTGAAAAGAGTGAGAAGGCAAATGTTGCACTTGCAGCATTCTCCCAAACTACCAATGATACAGACGATGATGTGTCCACACCGCCTGTTACAGACGATGGCACTTTATCTAATCCGTCATTTACTAAAGAAGACTTGTATGAATTAAACGAGAATTTGGCCTTCAAAAATGTTCATTTAAAAGACAAGAATGAACGTCTTCAGAATATCATTTCAACTAATGAAGATCAAATTCTTCAGCTGATTAATTCTCTAAGTGCACTTGAGCTTAAGTTTCAAGACCTTGAAATTGAAAACATTTCTCTGAAAGCTGAGTCTGTTACACTCAAGAAAACCTTTCAAGGGTTTGAGAAGGGGCCGATAGTCAAGGGGTTTGAGCGTTCCTACAAGGAAGCTCTTCTCCAAGACTCTAAGCTCAAAGAAAAGGTTTTGGAACCAATGCCAATTGCCTTAAAGAATGCAAGACCTATTTCCCCCAAGCATTTTTATAATCAACACACTAAGGCACCCACTCTTGCATATAAGTATGACCAAAGGTACTCAAGGAGTTCGGCTCAACATAGTACCTCTCATCAAACAAACTATGCACCACGTATGCACCATGATTATGGGATACTTCAAGCGCCTAACTACAACTTTTTAAAACCTAAAGTTTCGTGCTATCCCAACCAGACCCGTTTACAGTCCCGCTATCCATATAACTCTTATTCTTTCTTTTATGAACAGCCATCTAGTTCATATGGATCTAGACCTGCACATAAACCCAAGATTAAGAAGATATGGGTACCCAAAATTAAACAAGTATGGGTGAGGAAGGATTCTAACACTTAAGGACCCAAAAGACTAAAGGGGACCTCAACTAATTTTGGTTGCAGGCACACCTTTGAGACCATGAAGAATCCTAACAAATGGGTGCTAGACAGTGGATGTTCTAGGCACATGATGGGAAAATTCAAACTATTCCGATCTTACGAACCGAAATCCAAAGGAGGCTCTGTCACATTTGGTGATAGCTCCAAAGGAAAGATCTTTGGTGAAGGATCCATTGGTAACCCTGAATCACTTATCATTAATCACGTGTATTATGTAAACAACCTGACACATAACCTTTTAAGCATATCGCAACTTAGGGATTCCGATCTAGAGATTACGTTTGATAATAAGACTTGCAAGATAAAGGACATATCTGGAAAGCTTCTCCTATCCGGATATCATGAGGAAAATATATATACAATAGAATTGGATAAACTCCCAGATTGTCCTATATCGTGTCTAGTCTCTGAAAATGATAACGCTAATCTTTGGCATCGACGTCTAGGACACATTGGCTTCTCCACAATGCAGAAATTGGTTGGCCAAAATCTAATTCATGGGCTGCCAAAGTTTGACTTAAAAGAGTTCTCTGTTTGTGAGCCATGCATCAAGGGAAACAAACTAAGACCTCCTTCAAGTCCAAACATGATATCACCACAACATGCACACTTGAACTATTGCATATAGATCTGTTTGGCCCAAGTCGTGTTAGAAGTCTTGGAGGGAAATCGTATGTCCTCATAGTTGTAGACGATTACTCCCGATACACATGGGTTTTGTTTTTTACTCACAAAAGTGACAATGCTACGTCATTTGAAACTTTGGTGAAGAAATTGCAAAACACCTTCGATATATCGGTTGTGACCGTTCGGAGTGATAAAGGTGGAGAATTCATTGATGCAGCACTCATCGAGTTCTGTGAATACTCCGGTATTCGGCATGAATTCTCAGCCCCTCGAACTCCACAACAAAACGGGGTTGTTGAACGTAAAAATCGTTCACTCCAAGAATCAGCCCGAACGATGCTAAACGAGTTCAATGTGCCTCGTTTCCTATGGGCTGAGACGGTTGCTTGTGCCTGCTATAATATAAATAGGCTGTCTATTCGAAAGACTCTCCACAAGACACGTTATGAGATCCTTAGGAACAGACCACCTAAAATCAACTACTTTCATGTTTTTGGGTCAAAGTGTTTCGTTCTAAACGATAAGGGAAACTTAGATAAGTTTGCATCTAAGTCCACCGAATGCATATTCGTGGGTTATTCAGAAACCTCACGGGCATATAGATGCTATGATCCGGTTTCATGACGCGTTTGTGAGTCCATACATGTTTCTTTTAACGAATCAAATTCCATGACTAATGCGTGTATTAATGTGGAAGAAATTAAAGAGTTAATAGAAAAGGTTAAGCTTACAGATTGTTCCAAGTTTGAGTTTCTTCCTCCGGCCACAAATGAAGTAAGCTCGGAGATTCTTGAAACTCCTACTCCAGAAACTCCTATTGCTGAAAACAGACCCATGGGTGATGAAACCTTAGCAAATAGTGAACCCAATGGTGAACAACATACTGAAAACGAAGAGCAGCCTGCTCCTACCCGACAATGCACTTGGGATAGAGCTCATACTTCGGATCTAATCATTGGAGATCCCACTGCCGGTGTATCCACTCGTCGGTCCACACTTCCCCCTCTTTTTACTGCTTTAATGTCTTTGATTGAACCTAAAAATATAAAAGAAGCACTAGTAGACACGGATTGGGAGATAGCCATGCAAGAGGAGTTACATCAATTCGAAAGAAATGATGTATGGGAACTAGTCCTTTTACCTCCCAAGACACACGCTATAGGAACCAGATGGGTCTTTAGGAATAAAATGGATGAAAACAGGGTAGTAGTTCGAATAAGGCCCGACTGGTGGCACAAGGGTATTGCCAAGAAGAAGGAATTTAACACACTTAAGCCTGCAAGCACGCCGATGACCTCATATGTCAGGCTGACTGCTGATGAAGATGGCCACCCTTTTGACCAACACCTTTATAGATCCATGATAGGCTCCTTGCTTTATTTGACTACTTCCCGACCCGATATTATGTTTGATGTTTGTCTATGTGCACGATTCCAAGCAAACCCTAAGATGTCACATTTTGGAGCGGTCAAACAAATCTTTCGCTATCTTAGGCACACCCCCACACTGAGTCTATTTTATGCCATATCTACACCATTCACACTACTCGCATATAGTGATGCTGACTATGGAGGCTGTCGTGTGGAACACAAAAGCACCAGTGGCACGTGCCAGTTCTTGGGCAATAGACTCGTCTCATGGTTCTCCAAGAAGCGGCCCAGCGTTGCTTTGAGCACCACTGAGGCCGAGTACGTCTCTTTAAGTAATTGTTGTGCCCAGCTTTTGTGGATCAAACAACAACTTGCTGACTTCGGCCTTACTATACCTGCGCGTGATGTCTCATCAGTGATGAAAGACTAGTGCCATAGACTTGTCCTGCAATCCGGTGTTGCACTCTCGTGCCAAACATATAGATATCCATTATTATTTTATACGAGACCATGTGACCAATGGTACGATATCTGTAGAGTTTGTGCCTACTGCGCAGCAAGTCACTGACATTTTCACGAAGCCTCTACCCCAGGATTTGTTCGAAAAGCTACATAGTGACCTATGTATGGTTCCTCTTTAGACCCTTCTTTTGATTCCTTTTTCAAAATAAGGGGGAGAGATGTATATATGTAGGGGGAGCTGCAATTTAGGGGGAGCGTAGGTATTTTGTAAAATTAATCAAAAGGGGGAGAATTGTTGGGAAATTGTTGTGCCCGCAATATCTTGAATTTAATAGTTTGATTAATTTTACATTTATCTAAATAATATGTGCCATATATATTTTATTATTGACTAATCTGCCATGAAGTCAAATGACTTACAACGGCATTCCTATATTTGGTTTTTGCAGGTACCCTGAAAAACACTTGCACACACAATCACACCATAAATGATTAAAATAAATATTTGATACATTTATCATAAACTCAATATATGATATGGTGTGACACTAGTACAATAATATCAGTTTGGCCAAACAAAATTTTATCTAGTCCAAAAATCTGTTCCAGAAATTCATTGGGCCTCATCTGTCAACCCAAAAACCCGGCCCAGTTAACTAATTAACAAAATGAACTGAACATTACTTAAACAGCAGCTCAGCCCGATTCACTAATCACCATATATAAACTTCTAACCCTAATTTCTACCCTAATTCTAAACCTTAGCCACTTTTTTTTCATCAGACCTCTCTCTCTCTCTCTCTCTCTCCTCCTCCTCTCCTCCTCTCCTCTCCTCTAATTTCTCACCGTCAGACCACCATCTTCGTTTCATCATCGCTTCACCATACCTTCTTCTTCATCCCAACATCCAGACGACATGGTTATCCCTTCAACCTCCTCAACTCTCCACCATCAAAAGCTGTTACCTTTTAAAAGAAAAATGCTCAAACTTTCAGTCTTCAAATGAAGACATACCTTGCAGTTCATCAATCAAAAGCAGTTACATGATTAATCGATGACTGAATGAAGATATGGGTTACTCCTCCGTCTGACCGGTCTCTTATTTCAGATTGAAGAAAGAAAAAAATCTGTTCTTGGTTCTCTCTCTCTCTCTCTCTCTATCTACAGATCAAGACATGGTAAGGCCCGATCTTACAAAGATCGGCTCAGGTATTGTATCTTTTTATTTTTTTAGAAAAAACGATCTGAAAAAAAGGGTCAGTCTTTGCATGTTTAAATCAAAGTCTTAAACTTTTAAAATGCTTATGTGTTTCTGAAGTGTCAGTATGAACATTATGATCGATAAAACAAATATAGATATGTGTATCTGATTTATGAATAGTTGAATATGTGCAATATATCTGTTTAATGATTATCTGAACCTTTTAAAGACCTGTTCATGATTAATCTGAAACCTTCAAGCAAATTCATATGATAATCTGTATGTCTACTTTCAGGTCTATGTATGTTAAATGTTTTGCTATGCGTCAATTAGTTGTGTTATGATTTACACAAGTTTCACACACTCACAGCTAGGGTTGTGTCTACTAAACATTTTGCTATGTGTAAAATTATTGTGTTCTGATTTACACCAGTTTCACACACTCATAGTTAACCAAAGTTTATGTGTTTTTAATGTTGTAACGGACTCTAGGATTGCACTCCATCCTTGAGAAAACACACTCTCACACACCTCACAGAACCTGCATGTTTTGTTACTTAATGAAATTTAAAAAGTGTATGAAGGACTGATCTGTAAAATCGATTTCCTGAGTGATATGTGCTATATGTTGTATGTTACAGAAATGATGTCCTGTTATATATCTAAAAGTGTGAACAAACTTAACTCAGTTTTGTTTCACTAATGATATGATATATATATATATATATATATATATATATATATATATATATATATATATATATATATATATATATATACACACACACACACACACAACAAAAATTATTCATATGATATTATATGGGCTCATGCATTCACTTAGGATTAGTTCATCTAAAACTAAACTTAATAATAAAAATATAATTTGGTATTTTGTAAGTAATCGGCTGCATTTATGACATCTCATAATTAGGCTAGCTGTTTTAAGTCATTAATGATAAAGTGTGCTGTCTTGGGTACTTAAAAAATTTAATGATATGTATCATGAATCTAGAAAGTCATTCTCTCTTCCCTCGATCACTACACTGCACCCTCACCCACTCACGCATGTTCATTTCTCCAGGCAGCACATTTACTTCTTACATTACACCACTCATATTCACAGCCTATATATCATATACATTAAACATGATCAAATAACGAAAACTGATCAAACATTTTCTCTCTTACTAAACATTGTGCCTTGTAACCTAGAAAAGTTTGATGCTATTCTAAGTACTCTTAAACTGAGTATTAGAGTAAAGAAGGAAGTGTGGGATTGCTTTGAACTAGGATAAAGACTTGGATTGCGTCTAATGCTCTTCTCCTTGTGTCACTGCACCGTTCCTCTCACATTTGAGTCCTTGACTCATTTTCAGTAAGTTCACTCATTTACCTTAAGCTTTCTAAGTACTGTGTCTTCAAACCGTTTCTTTTGAGAATAAGACTTAGTTTGTTAAGGTACAGAGGTTGTTGTACTATTTTGTTGTGTTTGAGCTTTAGAAACAGAACTGTGATTGAATCTTAGTGACTGTGTCACTACCGTGGTTTAGTTTCAATCACTACAGTGTGATCTAAAGTCGAGCAAGTCAGAATACCGTATTATTCTGTAACCCTATTTTATTTTCAAAAAGCGTTGTAATAGCATAGTTATCTGTGTGATTGATTGCTACACTTATATTTTATTAAAGATCAAATCTGAAACAGTGCTTGCTGAAACTAAATTAGAAACACACTAAACTTGGCATGCTAAACTGATTAAGTTGATCAACACGTTAAACAGATTCTGAATCTGTCCGTTCACAATAAAATTAATCTATACAAGTGATATTAGTTAGATCTTCCGTCTAGTTTATTATTCACATTAGGTTAATCAATTAAACTCCAAAAAGGCTAATTAAAATTTAAAAAGGCCGTTAATATCCTATTCACCCCCTCCCCCCCCCCCTCTTGGATATATATTGCGCACTCTACGATCCAAAAAATAAATGCCCCACTAGGTACCTTATTACCGACAGTCCGGATAAGACTGTCACACCTAAAGTGTTTTGGGAGCATTAATAGCAAATTAATCATGAGACCCATACTCATATTAATAAACGCTACTGACTAAGTTAATTTTAAGTACATCTCACTAACTCAATCCTCTTGTGTATAGCCATACACTGAGTTATGTGATTACATAAACGAGGTACTTAGGGTTTTCAGTAGTGTCTTAATTATAAGCACACATGCATATAATAAGATGAATTATTAATTTTGTCCTAAAACAATTAGATAATTGTCTTTCGGGCACTACACCTAACATTGTTCACATGCTTAGCGATGACGGTCAACTTGGTATCATATTTTACCATAAACTTACCCTGGATTTGTGTTCTCAATGGGTGTATTATGTATGGAATCATGGGTTAATTAGCTAAATATGATTAAGCCACGTCCGGGGTGACTAAATGGGTATTATGCGTATTAACAGTGTATTTTATGCGTTATTTACCATAAATGGAAGATACTATGTGTGTTATGGTTTTATTAGCAGATGAAGGAGTATATGTAGCATCATTTGGGATGAATGATAGAGTCAATTGATACAAAAGTGAACGGAGCTGAAGGTTTAAGTCTTTCCAGCGGAGATTGGACCCGAGAATTTGATTGGTGATTTTGAAACTCAGTTTCCGAAGCCTTACAAGACGAATTGGGCTTGTACTTCTACATAAAAGTTGTTGGGCTTGAAACAAGGATCCCATCACACTTTGAATCACTTAAATCGGAGTTACATTGGCCAAGTTATGGTCAAAATACCGAAACAAATGAAATGATTGTGCTCAGGGTATTCCAGAACCTTCCAAGATAAGTCGGCAGAAGAAAAAGGACAAAAATACCCTCGATTAATCGGTAGTTACCACCGATTAATCGAGCACCAGAATCTTCCAGAAACGCGTTTTCTTGTCCTTCAGGGATTGGGTTTACCCCTAAGTCGGTTTATACACCTATATAAAGCCATCAGAGCTGCGAATTTTGTATTCATCTTCCATTCCATTCATTCATCTATTCCTTCATTCATTCATAGATCTATTCATAAACTAGATACAATGTAGTCTTTTGGTGAATAAAGTCTTCTTTTATTTTTTTCTTTTCTTTTTGCAAATAAATCATGAGTATTTCATTATTGAATAGTGCTTGGTTTAAGATCATCATGGATCGATTTGAATCACCGGAGAGAGATAGGATCTAGGATAGATATGTTCTTCGTTATGGGTAAGATCTATGCCAATATTTTATTTCGTATCTTAGATTCATTATTGTTCTTATGATAGATCTAGATTATGCTTGCATCTAATCAACTATGAAATAATTAAACGAACCTTAGTCTTTATTCTTCAATTCGTTCATATTAAACGCAGAATTATGGGTTGCGCTCTTCAGATCTGTGACGGTCTATATCACTAGATTTGAATACCTAGTAAATCCTAATTCTGTGGTTCGGCGTCAGCTACGTTGATCGACAGGATTAATTAAAATGATTAATTAGGTCTGGCCAATCTAATATTCGATATCGTAAATTAACATGAAGGACTGTTAGTGAAGTGTTAATTAGGACATTATCTTGATGGATCCCTAGGAACGTGCTAGTCATAGTCGATAGCTGCTCAAGGAGGTTTCGGTCTTGAGCCGGTATCTCTAGAACTTATTGCATGTAGGCTAATGCAACCAACGAAGGAGGTTAGTTGCACATAGATTGTCTGATGTCCTTACGGTGGAAGTAGATAAGGTTAGAAGACTGCACCCGTAGCTTAATTACAAATATGGATCAGATAAGGATTAAGGGGAGTTTAGTTATAAATAGTTTGGGTAATGCCTTTTCAATATATGATTGACTATTGGTTTATTTGCATCTCTTTTATTTACTGTTTATTTATGTTATGAACACCCCTATTGGTTGACCTATAAATTATGGTGGTGTTTAACGTTATTGAATAATAGTCTCTGTGGGATCGACCTTGACTCGATCTTGCTATACTACGATTAACCTAAGCCTCTTGCTAGTATTAAGCGACTTACACGCGATCAAGTTTTTGGCGCCGTTGCTGGAGACTATTTATTTAATTGTTAGGCATAGCCATTAATTTATAGTAAACCTTTTTTGTCAGTTTTTTTGTCGATAATTGAATAATAATGTGAAGGTTTTTTTACATCGCCATGTTCCTAAGGCTGTTGAGCAAAGAATGTGCGTAGTTTTTTTTACTTCGCATGATTATTTGATTATTATTTTGAGTCTTGAGTCTTTTTATTTATATTTGGAGTCATGTATTATGTCCTTTTGTTGTGTTTAAGTAATAGATGTTATGTATTGACTTAAATTGTTTATTGCACATCTTCTTTTTAGTTGTGCTATTTACTGCCACATGACATAATTATTTGGTTACTTATTATCTCGTGGTACTAATGGAATTTGTGCAAGAATTGTTTGTATTAGCTGACATAGTGCAGATTAGTCCTTTTCAGAAGACAACTTTGGTTCCAGTTCACTGATATGATTCGCTTCAGACAGTTTGCAAGTTCTTCTACTTTCCAAAGCTAAGTGTTCTTCTTCTTCCTATTTTTTTTTACTTTACTTTCCACATTGGGGACAATGTTGAGTTTTAAAGTGGGAGGTAGGCATAACACTTAGTTTGAAAAATTTGGGACACGCTTACACTTACTTTTGTGAATTTCGATTTTTTGAATTGAATGAAATAAAAACCATAAATCGTTGAAATTGCTTAAATACATACTTAATTCATTAATGATGAATAAGGGGTTTGTGATGCAAACCTTCCTAGGGTTCCAATCTCACCGGCAGTGTACCGGGTCAATTGTAGTCTAGTACGGTGAGTCAAGGTCGTATCCCACAGGGATGTGAGGTCAAACACCAATTAGTTATTATTATCTTGATCCGAATAGCAAGTTTGTTTAAGAAACTAATGATTAACTACAAAGGTTGTTCAAACGATAAAAGAAACCTAACCAAGACAATGTGTAGATTAAGCTAATCTCTCATAGTATCATGGGAATGATTTCCATCCATCCTACCATTGGTGTTCAAAAGTGTGAAACGGTCCATTCCTAAGCAAGTAACCTCCCCTCATACGAGTGTATGAAACTACTATATACCTCCTCCTTGGCCTAGGTGCCCTAAACCTAATGAATTGGTACGATGAGCACTTGAATGCAATGACAATGTCAACAACCCCGGATAAGAAATCGAATGCCAATTAAGGTCAATTTTACCTTCCGGTTCTCCTATTCCTTCTCCCACACCTAATATCTCATTTTGGTATCAACTAAGTGTGTGTGTGCTAGTGCTAGGTGATCAATCCAACACCAACAAGCAATACATTGCAAATAGGAAAAGACTCACAACAATTGAAACTAAACAACATCAACAATCATTCACAATCAACATAAGAGATTAACTAACTATCACTACAACATCATCTTGGCTAGTTACAAATTTAGCTACTCATTGCCATAAGCACTAACATGTCAAAATTAGCATTCATAGTAATAAGAGTAACAAAAAAAATAAAACTAGAATGATACCGATTACAACCGATGAGTTTACAAGAAAGAAAACTTGAAGTCTTCTTCTTCAAGCATCCATGGAGAAACCCACCAAGATGAAAGCTCCTTCCAATCAAAATGATCACAAGCTTGAGCCGAACATTCTAAGGATTAATTTGTGATGAAAATAGCTAATATATTGTAACTAATTTTGGCTCTAAGAACCTTGGACTGATGGTGCCTGCAAGAAGAGCAAAATGGAGAATATGAAGTTTTGGGGGTTAGGTATTGGGTAAAAATCGATCCTAATAGAGTTTATATGCTGAAAATCTGCTTTTTCCGACTTTCGTGGCGTGCGCCACGAAAGGTCCTTCACAACAGCTCGGTAAAATGATCATAACTAGAGTTGTAGAGCTCCGATTGATATGATTCAAAGTGAGTTGGAAAGCTACTTTTCTGATCTACAACTCTCATGAAGAAGTCTTCTCCATAAAATGCCTTAAAGTTGGGTCAAATGTCCTTTGAAGATAGATTACGGTAGAAGTGCTAACGACAATTGATCCATTTGACTTTTATAGCTTCCGGCATACTCTTCTAGCCCTCAAAAGACGTGTTTAGGCTCAACACATGTCGTCACTCGGGGTCTTGGTCAACCTATAATCTGTAATACAACACAAAAATACCAAGAGTAAACCCGACACGACGCTCAGGTTACTATAACCGGTACAAAACCTATCAAAATATGATATTTTACATAATAATTACTATCTACACATTTGGATGAAACTAAGCAAATAATGACTCGAATTGAAATGAAAACATCAATAAACGCATGAGAAATGGGGATAAAACATCATAAAAAGTATCATCTAGTTGACTTACATCAGTTTGTCAACTATTTGAAGTAGTGGTTTATTAATCATCTATCTTGTTAAGGAATCGACCTTTTTAAGAACGTATAACTCACTTCTTCAGTGTGTAGTATAGATGATGCATTATTCAATTTAGTATGAAAGAATAAGCATGTGTTATGTTGCATGAAGTAGTGACTTATTAATTGTTTTTTTGCCATTTGCATTCAATTTTTGAGCACGTAATCCAAGTGAGAAGTATTTGGATAAGATGAAGAGTTATCTTAGACCGAGAATCGATATTTGTCTGTGGATATACTTTAACCAATTATTGTAGGATGATGGTAGCAACTTGAATGCCACACAAGGTAAACCAGGACAAAACGGGCTTGCAAGTGAGAGAGAAAAAAAAAAGAGTGAGAAATCTGCCCAAAAGGAAAAGAAAAGAAAGAAAAAAGAGAGATATATATATATATATATATATATATATATATATATATATATATATATATATATATATATATATAAATAATAAAGCGATGATGGAAGCAAACTCGTAGCAAAATGGGCACGACGCTCGCATAAAAAAGAAACAAACGAGGACCTAAGAGTAATACTCGGTCCCCAAGTCTGCCCAACCCAAGTAAGGTTTCACGTTGTTTGCCTGAGTCTGAAGGTAAGAGGAACGAGTGTACATATTGATAAATAAAGGTTGTGGAGTCACTATAACTTCATTCTTTTCTTGAATGCACTATCACAAAAGATTAATCACACGACACATTGATGCATTGGTAAGTGATGATTAATGGGGAACATATGGAATGATGCGTGATATATGTTTTGCCTAAAATCCTTATTGATATAATGTGATTTTGACTGCGTCACTGTTGTTTGAAAGTTATTGCACACACTACTATGAGATAGTGCTTAATGGATTACTGATGGATATGTGTTGACCCTCATCTTATTTAGAATTCTTGACTGACTCTGTTCTTAATTAGTTTGTAATTGTTTAGTGGGTTTGTTTGATTTGGTTTTTGCTCGGGACGATCAAAAGCTAAGTAGTGGGTAGTTGATGACGGTCAACTTGATATCATATTTTACCATCAACTTACCCCGGAGTTGTGTTCTCAATGGGTGTATTATGTATGAAATCATGGGTTAATTAGCTAAATATGATTAAGCCACGTCCAGGTTGACTAAATTGGTATTATGCATATTAACCATGTATTTTATGCGTTATTTACCATAAATGGAAGCTACTATGTGTGTTCTGATTTTATTGACAGTTGAATGAGTATATGGAGCATCATTTGGGCTGAATGGGAGAGTCGATTGATAAAGAAGTGAACGGAGCTGAAGGTTGAAGTGTTTCGAACGGAGATTGGACCCAAGAATTTGATTGGTGATCTTTCAGTGCCGTTTCCGAAGCCTTACCCGATGATTTGGGCTTGGACTTCTACATGAAAGTTGTAGAGCTTGAAACAAGGATTCCATCACACTTCGAATCACTTAAATCGGGGTTATGTAGGCCAAGTTATGTTCCAAATACCGAAACTTATGAAAGGATTGGGCCTAGGGTATTCCAGAACCTTCCAAGTTAAGTCGGTAGATGAAAAAGGACAAAAATTCCCTCAATTAAACGGGAGTTACCACCGATTAATCGAGCCCCATAATCTTCTAGAAACGCATTTTCTTGTCCTCCACGGATTGGGTTTACCCATAAGTCGGTTTATACACCTATATAAAACCATCAGAACTATGAATTTTGTATTCATCTTCCATTACATTCATTCATCTATTCCTTCATTCATTCATAGATCTATTCATAAACTAGATACAATGTAGTCTTTTGGTGAATAAAGTCTTCTTTTATTTTCTTCTTTTATTCTTGCAAATAAATCATGAGTCTTTCACTATTGAATTGTGCTTGGTTTACGATCATCATGGATCAATTCGAATCGCTGGAGAGAGATAGGATCTAGGATTGATCTGTTCTTCGTTATGGGTAAGATCTATGCCAATATTTTATTTTGTATCTTAGATTCATTATTGTTCTTGTGATAGATCTAGATTATGCTTGCATCTAATCAACTATGAAATAACTAAACGAACCTTAATCTTTGTTATTCAATTCACTCATATTAAACGCGGAATTATAGGTTGCGCTCTTTAGATCTGCGATGGTATATATGGCTAGATCTGAATACCTAGTAAATCCAAATTCTGTGGTTCGGCGTCAGCTACGTTGATCGACAGGATTAATTAAAACGATTAATTAGGTCTGGCCAATCTAATATTCGTATATTGTAAATTAACATGAAGGACTGTTAGTGAAGTGTTAATTAGGACATTGTCTTGACGGATCCTTAGGAACATGCTAGTCATAGTCGATAGCTGCTTAGGGAGGTTTTTGGTCTCGAGCCGGCATCTCTCAAACTTATTGCGTGTAGGCTAATACAACCAACGAAGGAGGTTAGTTGCACATAGATTGTCTGATGTCCTTACAGTGGAAGTAGATAGGGTTAGGAGATTGCACCCACAGCTTAATTACAAATATGGATCAGATAAGGATTAAGGGGAGATTAGTTATGAATAGTTTGGTGTTACGGATTTTATCTAAGAAAACAACAAGTAATAAATATTTATAAATCCGGTATTCCCCAAGTGTAGGGATCGTAGTATAGCGATTAATACCGGAGTCGATCACAGGGAATCGGGGTATCTAGTTCATTAATTTTCCTAAGATTGATACTATTATTATTAAAACCTAAAATAACAAAACGAAAAGATAAACTGGACAAAGGATTGTCAGTCCAAAGCCAGGAAACGATAAAAGCGAAAACGAAATCTAAACTATAAACTATAAAATAAACAGTAAACAAGAAGATGATCATGGTGATTAAACAATGAACAAACAAATATTCCTCCGATCCCGCAACCCTTAATTTCCTCTCTAAAGTTATCTTGTGATGATTTAATTGAAGATGTGGTCCACCTAACGGAGGTATGAATTCCTACTCTCGTAGATAATTCGCCTATCAATCTCTCATCTCTCGATATATAAGATTGACGCTCTCAAACCAATGTGTAAGATCTCTCAATCTAGCAACCTAGATATTCAACCTATCAACTCTCGTTATGTCAAGATTAAAAATCCCATCTTTCCTATGGTGATCTAAGGTTTACACCGACTCTCGTCATACGGTAAACATCAACAACAATTCATCTTTCGATATTGATTGCATAGCACATAAGCATAGGAAAAATACAACTTGAATTAAAAATCACAAAACAAACTCAAGATTGAAAAGAAAGAACCTGATGAAACGGATTTAAATAACTTGAGCAAATCGTCTAGCCTCCAAATCATCCAGCCAAAAATAGCAGAAAAAACGAAATAACGATGAAAAGAAACAACCCTCGGCCGGCCAAGCACCAAGGCTCAGCCGGCCGAGGTGACTTGATCTCGAAATTAGGGTTTTCTGTGTATGTGGCTGTATAAAATTATATCCCTAGGGTTGAAAATAGCGCTGGTATTTATAGAAAATAAAGTCGGCTGCTGTAAGTCGGTCGAAGGACGCCCGTCCGGCTTGTTGGACGCCCGTCCAAGATACCTTGGACTTGCTTCAGACGCCCGTCCACTCAGCGTCCAAACTCTCTGAATCAACTTTCTTCTCCTGGACGCCAGTCCATTCTTCAGACGCCCGTCCACTCTGGACGGGGCTTCTGGACGAACGTTCAGCTGCTTGAAAATCGATCTTCTCATCTTTATCTTTATCTCTTCTCCTCTTCATTAATCCGATTGTTAACCTCTTTTAATCCTCTTTTTGGTCGAAATTGTGTATCTACAATACATCAAACACATTGCAAAATGTAGTATCTTCCAAATCAATATAAAACCATCAATTTTACACATAAATCATACAATTTTGCAACTAACCCATTAAAAACATCACTTGCTCAATACTTCAATATAAAGCTCGATTTCTATGAAAAACATCCACATATGGGGGAAATTGACATAAAATATATCCTTATAAAACGTATAAAATCACCCTTAACATTTGGTTAATGCCTTTTCAATATATGATTGACTATTGGTTTATTTGCATCTCTTTTATTTACTGTTTATTTATGTTGGTCAATGACCACTCCTATCTGGTTGACCTATATATTGTGGTAGTGTTTAACGTTATTAAATAATAGTCTCTGTGGGATCGACCTTGACTCGCCCTTTCTATATTATGATTGACCTAGTCCTCTTGCTAGTATTAAGCGACTTACATGCGATCACTTACCCAAGAGATTTCCTTCAAGTTTCTCGTCTTGATCAATTGCTTCATCAAAACCCAACTCTTCATTTGTCTCTCTACCAACCCTACAACTCTAACCGCCTCACGACTTTCTGTAACCACATAATCGTCCCCACCATCATTATACACCACAAAGATAACATTTACCTCTTTCAGTTTTTTCACAGTATTACTTGGTAGGACTTGAACCGGTGTTGTATTTAACTAATCGGTCAAGTGCCCCATTTGGTTTTCAAGACTTTTCAATGAATCTTCCATAATTACCGAACGTGTATTTGTAATAGTTTTGTACTGCTCCACATTCTTCACAAATGCATCAATAATCATTGTTATGCTTTCTATCGTCGCTTCCCATTGAGGATTCCTCTCTTGATGTTGGGGTTGATGAGACAATCCTGAGGTGCATAAGGAACTTGTGGAAATGGTTGATGGTCTTAATTCAAATGGTGAGAAAAACCTTGTTGTTGTAGCCTTTGACACATTTCAAGATCCATGATTGCCTTCTTCATAAATTCCCATTTGTGCCATCATCAATTTTTTTGATCTATTTATATGTTCTCAACTACTTTCTTTTGAGTCTTTCCCTTATCCCATTGTCTATTTTTAGTAGTAATCCTCTCAATAGTGGCATACACAACCGGGGCCATCAAGCTCATGTGTGATCTTTCACTTGCCAAGTCCAAGACATTTCTTGCATCATATCTCAATCCATAATACAAAATTTGTGACCATATCTCATATCCATGATGTGGACATTTTCTAAGCAAAGCCTTCATTCGGTCCCATGCTTCATAAAGTTGTTCACCTAGATGTTGCGAAAAGTTTGAGATCTCATCCCAGATCTCCATTGTTTTATGGAGTGGAAAATAGTACGATAAGAAAGCTGAATTCAAGTCTTACCACATATGCAATGAATCATGAACTTGGGACTTTAACAAATCAACATCACTGTCTCTCAATGCAAAAGGGAATATTCTCAATCGGATTGTATCATCACTTGCCCCACTTATCTTCATTGTCCCGCAAACATTTGTGAACCATATCCAAAATTGATATGGATCCTCTGTCTCAGTCCATAGAAGAGTGCATGCTCTTTTATCAAATTCCACATATGTGGTTTGATCTCAAAGTCACTTGCATCAATAAGAGGTGGGTGAATGGCATTATGTATAAATCTTGCACGTGGCATGGAATAATCCCTAAGTGGTCGGCCTTGGACTTGAATTGGAGCTTGTTGAATTGGGACTTATGATACTAGGGAGATTGTCATGGGGTTAATGTTGTGGAATTGGTTGGGAATTGGTTGAGGTACTTGAGCTTGGAGCATAGGTTGCTCATTAATTCATTCCATGACGAGTTTAGATCATAAACTGCACAAACTCAAACAGCAAGAAAACAATAAATAAAAAGACATAAGCCTATGTACTTGAATGACTTAAGAGATATCGATTTGATTCCCCGGCAACGGCGCCAGAAATTTCTTAATGGCCAAAATAGTGACGGTCCAACTTTAACCGGCAGTGTACCGAGTCGGATGCACCATAGTGGAGAGAAAGGTCGATCCCACGAGGAATCAATCAAGTACCAAAGTCATTTTCATACTTAATTTAGGTCAACCAAGAGTGGAACAAATGATAATTAACACTAAGACGTAATATAAAC
Organism: Gentiana macrophylla; assembly: GCA_026214975.1. Taxonomy (NCBI): domain Eukaryota; kingdom Viridiplantae; phylum Streptophyta; class Magnoliopsida; order Gentianales; family Gentianaceae; genus Gentiana; species Gentiana macrophylla. The sequence goes on from CM047811.1 coordinate 66,596,323, forward strand.
TAAAGATATTAAGGAAGAAGGCATAGCCAAATCATGATCCAATTGATTTGTTTCGCCCCTCTAATAATACTCTCGATGTGTTTATGGGTGCAATCTCCAATAACGATGTGTAGACGCCAATGCAACAACCTACCACCCTATGCCCGGTTCAACAGTCCGCCTTTAAGGATTTAGCTAACCAAAGCATGATTAACACTCTAGAGACGATCAACTCATGTTGAAAACCTCACTCAAGAAACCAAATCTAAACAACCAGACGATTTTACTTGGCAATTCCAAAACCCCTTTTCCAACATCATCTCGCAAAATACATATATAAAGACAATGTGTGAAATTGTGAATCAAGTGATCAAATCAATTCAAGCATTAAGCACAAGTTTTAGAACACAAACACATCAAAAGATTCAGCTTCAAGAACTACCCATTTCCAATTTCATCAATTAGAGGTTTGATTTCATCAATATTCACATAATTTGGATATGAACTAGTTTAGCTACTCATTATAATGAAAGAAACATGAATCAAAGATGAAATTAAAAGCCATAAAATGAAAGAGAAATGAAATCAATTACCAAAAATGCAGAAATTTGAGTTTTACATCAAGTTTCATCAACACCATGTCAATTGGTGAATAAGAAGATCCAAAATGTCAAAATCCAATGAAGTTGAGCTAAAATCTAAGCTAATTTGAGTTTAATCTAAGAGAAAGAGTGAAAGATGAGCTAATCTAAGGTGGAAAATAGATGAGTCGACGTGAAATGGGGGATGAAAAATCTGATTATTACATCCAAAATCCGTTGCTTAAATCTGTCAGAACGTCTAATGTGTGCGCATTAAGCTGAATGCGTGCGCATTATGCAGACAAAACACTCGGCATCGAAAAACCTTCAGTAATTTGGTGATATATTTTTATGTGTGGCTCCGATTGGAGTGATTCAAATTGAGTTAGAAAGCTCATTGAATTATCTACAACTTTCATGAAGACCCAAAGTCCAGAAAGTTCCTCCAAAATGGATCAAAGTGCATATAAAGTGAATGTAAGGCGAAAACACCAACTATATTTGATCCATTTCCATTCCTGGGTTTCGGTTATGCCACTCTAAGCCTCATGCCTTGTCTTCCAGAGTCATAAGTCACCTATATCCTTCATCACAACATTCAAACACATACCGAGCATAATTCCACAAGATAACTTGAGCTCAAATCGGGTCAAAAACACCTTAAAATGCCGAGGTTTTCCATCTATATGATGGTTTACTTGAAAGTGAGTGTGCGATGTGATTTTGTCCTATTATTGGTCTAAAACTACCAAAAATAAGCCAAACGTGTCATAAACAGGGATCAAAACATGCACCGGAGCATAGCAAAGTTGACTCTCATCACTGGGCACTCACAGCTGGAGATACAGCGCATCAAGTGCATTTACTGATATCAGCTATGGTTGGCAGAAAAGTCATAACCTATAAAGATCTCAATTGTTCCTCCCCACAACATGCCATATTTTCCGCATCTCAAAACAGGATATGATTTATGACAAGACGTTTAACCCACTCAAACTCTTAACTGCTCACCCACCATTAATCTATATATACCATCTTTTTTTCTTTTATCAAAATCTTTATCACTTAGTTTTATTGCTCCCCCACTTGAAGAATTCACTTCATCTTCAATCCTTTCAAAATCTTCTATACCTCCATAAATCATGACTTATACAAGAGTAGAATCTGGTTTGATCATGTCACTCGATCAATACCTAGAAAAGCAAGAAAATTTAGACCTTGCCATGCTGATTGTTGAGAAGATAAGAAAAATCCAAGGCCTTGAAGAAATTTTCAACATTGTTCTGGACAGTGTATGCTTGGAAAGCATAGGAGACTTCTATGAGTTTGGAACAACAGCTATAGAGGAAGATGTCTACACCTACACCACCACAGTCACTCAGAAGCAAATTAAGGTTACTGAGAACCTTATAGCAGAAATCTTTGGGCTCAACATATCTGGATACTCATCCTCCATCAAGTTGAATAAAGATCAAAGAGAGAGGTTATGGAAAGTAATTGCAAGTGACGCAAACACAAATGTGTCACTAACAGGAAAGCTTGGTCTTCTCAAACCCGAATTTCATTATCTGACTCAAATGTTAGCCAAATGTGTAATTGGAAGTGCTAGAAACTTTCAATCTATCTGGCACCAAGATAGATCTATTTTATGTGATTTGGTTTGAAGAGAAGTTCAATTGGCAGAGATATATTCTTAATCAAATGGTAGGTCAAGTCTCTTCAGAAAAACCAAAAAAAAAGACAGATGTGAGGAAAAGGAGATTCTATCACAAAAAGACTCTTGCCTTATTGGTGCAAAGGATTCTCAACCATTTTGGGATTGCAAAGAGAGAATCAACAGCAATAGTAGAAGGAAAGATTGTTGTCAAAGATGAAAAGACCAAGACAGGAAAAAGGAAAGCTAATGCATCTGAAACTGAACCAAAGAAGAAAAGAAAGAAATCATCCAAGAAAACTCTTACAGGAGACGAAGCAATAAAGAAGTTGAAAAACTGAAAGAGAAAAGAAGAAAACTACAAGAAATTGAAGAAACCAGAATCTCTAAGGTAACTGAGAAAAGAAAGGAACCTTTACCTATAAAATCACTTATTTCAGATACTGAAAGCCGAGCAAAGAAATCAAAAGCTAATGAAGAAACCCCCACTAAACCTGATGAAGTTGCTACAACAAAGGAATCAGTTGCAAAAACCCAAGGACCAGTGGAGCAGATTTTGAGGTGCAGTCAGGAAGACTATGTTTGTGATGAGCTGGTGAAGAGAAAATCCAACCCTTCAAGGACCAGTGGACCAGACTTTGTGAAACAGCAATTCAACCTATTAAAGACTAAGGCTCGAAGATTGTGAAGCTAGGGAATAGTCAAGGACAATCAGTGTTTAAATTTACCTTGTGTCTTGTAAGTGTAAACCTCAATAACATAGTGAATTTCCTCTAACATCACAGGAGAATAGAGGACTGACATGATTACACCACCTGGAACCTCTATAATTTCCGTCTTATTTACTTATTTACTTTACGCATTTATTTACAATACTTTAGCATAAATTTTATTAGATCACAAACTCAGCAGACATCAGAAACTGAGTCAGCACAGCATATTTCTATAACAAACTGATAACTAGAGTTTTATTTAAAAAGGCTTTAAAATATCCGCTACCGGTTAACTCAGTTTGAGCACAAGTCATTTTGACTTATACTCAGCTCAGTTAGCTTAACTTCACACAAGTTTAAAACTGAACCTAATCTGCCTTAAGTTTTAGTAATCCAGTTTTTGGTGACAAGTTTATTCACCCCCTCTAAACTTGTGTCAGCCTTTTCACGCGACCAACAGTAATCATCAAGGAAGCTAACATAATAACGAGAACCATAAGTAGAAGATTCGGCACAAGAGCCCAAAACATCAGAATATATCAAGTCTAAAGGTGCAGAAAAGTAAAATGCAGAAACACGTAAGTTGACACTTGACAGTGACTCTTAGTTAATTGACACGCGTCACATATAGAATCATGTGCTTTATTAGGGAGAAAAATTCAAAGACAATGTAAATCTTGACGAAGAACTTGATGAGAGCAATGACCAAGCTGTTGATACTATCGAATGGATGAGCTAGGAACAGTGGCATAAGCTTGAACATGAGCACAATTTAAGGAAGAAGAGAAATGATAGAGTCCATCTTTGACAAAGCCTCTACGATGGATGCGGCCTGAGTGATCCTTTACAAGGAAATATGATTTATGAAATTCAAAAAAGACTGAATTGTCAGAGGTAAATTGTTGTACGATTTTGAGTAATAGTTGGTGAAACAAGAACGATGGATAAATGATATGTGTAAGGGGGAATTAACTTGAGAAGAACCAAGGTGAGAAATTATCAAACCTGAACATCACCTATGTGGACTTTGTCCAGACCATCGTAAGGTTTGGAAGTGTGATTTAGATTGCGGAAATCATTAATGATGTGGAGGGATGCCCTGGTGTCCGAAATCCAGTCAGAGGGAGTAGTAGGGTACGACTAGGATGCTTACGCTTGAGGAGGACGGTACTGTGGTCTCAGACTAGGAGGAGCTGAATTTTTAGAATAACGGAAATAGCATTCACGTGTTGTATGGCCAAACTTGGTGCATATTTTACTTTGAAGGGATTAGCCGGAGTTAGGTTGCGGAGTGGTGGGCCGATAATTGCCGCGGCCCTGGTTGTTGATTGAGGGCCTCTGGCTTCGATATAGATTCAACCCTCGGCCCCTGTTATTGTTTGAATTATTGGGAGCGGAAACTGAGTGTAATTTGCAGCAGGTGTGGAACCAAGGTTGGACGACGGTGAGTTTTGCATGGAAATAAGGTGGTGATGCTGGATTCTCAATTCAGTGATTAATAACAGTGAGTATACTTCATCCAAGAAGATGGGTTCGTGAGCCGACACCATAGTGACTAACGAGTCATAATCTAGGCCGACCCCGGCCAAGAGATAAGCAATGATGTCGTCGGTGATAAGGGCATGGCCGGCAAGGGAGAGTTCATCGGTCAATCGTTTAATTTTCACATAATACTTCATAACCGTAAGATTGTTTTTTCCTTATAGGTGCTAGTTCCCTTCGAAGCTGAACTAATTTTGCACAACTCTGAGCCGCAAAGCATGTTTGAAGTGCTTCCCAAATCTCAGTGCTGATGGTTGCCATGTAAACTTGCATAATCACGCTCCTCAGAGAAGGATGAGGTGATCGTAAAGAGTATAAAGTTATCCTGATTAACCCACTTTGTATACGCCAGATTAGGAGAAACTTGGCCATCAGCGGCGGTGATGGTGGCAGCTGGTGCTTTTATCGAGCTGTCAACGTGGCTGTATACCCCTTGGCAATAAAGGTATGGTAAGATCTTAGCACGCCAAAGGTGATAATTTTGACGTGTGAGTTTGAGGAGATGAATAGTAGAGGGAGGGGAGAAGGAGGGGATGGCCGTATCAGAATCGGAGGTGGCTGTTATGGCATCAGATTCAACCATGTATGCAGTGAAGAAGACGATAGGTGTAGAAAAACATAAACATACGAATTCAGGAAATGAAAGAAAAAAAATTTATTGAAGCTTTTCTATTTTGCTTAATTGTCTCAGTACAATACAACCTCTTTTTATAGTACAAAACTCTTCTTCGAAACCCTAAAAAAATCTGTTTATTTTGAGTTATTTTGAATATTAGGATAAACACATACTTTCAGCTATGAAATAAACACATAAATCGGATTAACACCACTTCAGATTACAAATGGCCATCGTCTCCAGCTGCAAAAGGACTCCAGTGTGTCTGTTTGAATGAATCGGTGATGGTAAGGCTTCTTCCTTATCTCTCATTTATCTTGTATTTGAAATCATATAAACCCCTTTGATTCCTGTAATTATCTTTGCCTTTGTTTGAATTCCGTTTGATTTTCTTCAATTTATCCGGAACATGAATCATTTTGGATTTATTTAAAATGTAGAGGCATGAAGCATTATTTGTTGTCGGAATATTTGTTGTCGGAATATTTGTTGTCTGAATGATACTTGTCGGATTCATCTGATTCATGTCCGTTATTACCCTCCCTCAAACGAGGCTGGGGCTTAAGGCCGAGTTTGTGCCGAAGTAATTCAAACGGAACCTTGGGTAAAGCCTTAGTAAATATGTCTGCTAGCTGCTGGGACGCTGGAACATGTTTTGTAACTAGGAGATTTTTGGCCACTTGTTCTCTGATATAGTGGTAATCTAATTCAATGTGTTTACTCCTAGCATGGAAGACAGGGTTTATGGTCATGTGTAAATCACTTAGGTTGTCTGATAGGAGAATTGGTGTAGAAGTTAAAAGATATATGTAGTTTTTGCAAAGGTAGGACATCTAAGTGATTTCTGCTGCAGTGTGGGGCATGGCCCGATATTCTGCTTCTGAGCTTGACCTAGAGACTGTAGGTTGCTTCTTGGCACACCATGAGATTATATTTCGGGCAAGAAAGGTGCAGTATCATGTTGTAGATCTTTTAGTAAACTCACAGCCTGCCCAGTCTGCATCTGAAAAAGCCACAAGAGTTGGCCAATCTGCATCAGAGTGAGTAAATGCCAATAGACTTGTTGTAGGACCTTTGTTGAGGGACATGCCATGCCCCAGAGTGCCTTTGACATAATGAAGTATCCTATGAACCAAAGATAGATGGAAGACTGTAGGCTGCTGTATGAACTGAGAGACATAGTTGACACTGAATGCTAAATCTGGTCTGGTAAATGTAAGATATTGTAGAGCTCCCACCAGACTTCTGTAATATGTGGGATCTGATAGTAGATCTGAGCCTGAGTCATCTTTATGCATGGTGGCTAGAGGGGTCCTCATAGGTTTGCAATCAGCCATCTGAGCTTTGTCTAGTATAGTGGCAGCATAGTGGGTTTGGCTAAGATGGAAGCTAGTGGTAGTGTGGTGAACTTGTACTCTAAGGAAGTGATGGATGAGCCCTAGATCCTTCATTTTGAATTCTTGACTGAGCAACCCAATGAAAGCCTCCAGCAGAGTGTCACTGAAACCTGTGAGCAAAATATCATCCAGATACAACAACAGGACTAAAGTCCCATGATTAGAATGATAGTAGAATAATGAGGGATCAGAAAGACTGCATTTGAACCCATATTGACCTAGAAATTGACTAAACCTGTCTAACCAGGCACGGAGGGCCTGTTTTAGCCCATAAAGAGCCATGTCCAGCTTGCACACATGATCAGGATATGAGGGGTGTTCCATACCTGGGGATTGAGCCATATATATATATCTTCTGTAATGAATCCATGCAGAAAGGCATTTTTGACATCAAGTTGTTTAACAGGCCAGGATTGGTTTAGGGCCAAACTGAGGACAATTCTGATTGTACTAAGTTTGACCACTGGAGAATAGGTTTCTACATAGTCAACTCCATATATCTGACTGTATCCTTTGGCTACAAGTCTAGCCTTAAGTCTTTCTAATGTCCCATCTGGTTTGAGTTTGGCAAAAGACCCACTTAGATTCTATAATATGCATGTCTGGGTAGTTGGTACTAGTTTCCAGGTGTGGTTACATGATAGAGCTTCTAGCTCTTCTTCCATAGCTGCTTTCCAACATTTATTTTTGAGAGAAGATTTCACAGACTTGGGTTCCTTGGGGATATCTGAAAGAGTGATAGTTAGGGCATATTTAGGATTAGGCTTAAATATACCATGCTGGACTCTAGTAACAATCTGAGGTGTTTCTGTGTGGTCTGATCCTATTGTTTCTGATTGTTCTAGTGTGGATGGAGCAGAATGGTCAGTGTGGTCAGGGGGTTGAGGAGAGGCAAATTCTGAAGGATATTAAGGTTGTGAGGTATCTGTAGAGGATTCTTTATGAGGAGTCATAAGGGTGGAGTGATCAAAGTGACTGATGTCTTGTGATTGGTCTTGAGGTGTGTTGTCAGTTGTAATGGGTGATATAGGTTCATAAGTTGGGTTTGGTGCTGGTGTATGGTCTGTGACTGGTGAGTTGAAGGTGGTGGTGTCCAAGGTTTGGGACCAGGAATCAAAGATGGTATTGACTGAGGTTGAGTTAAAGGAATCTTTGACTTTATAAGGAAGGAGTGTTTCATCAAAAGTGACATGTCTGCTCATAAAAAACTTTCTGGATGAGGGATGAAAACACTTGTAGCCTATGTATTGAGTGCTATAACCTACAATCACAGATGGGATGATTTTTGGATCAAATTTGTGCCTTTTGGTATCCCAAGTGTAGGGGTAGCACCTGCTTCCAAAGACCCTAAGGCTGGAGTAATCAGGATGAGCTTTATGAACAACAAAATAAAGGGAATTCATATCAAGGACATTACTAGGCAACCTGTTTATCAGGAACACAGCAGTGGAGAATGCCTCTACCCACAGGTACAAATGTAATCTACAATGAAAGAGCATAGTGAGGTCTAATTCTCTAATAGTTCTATGCCTTCTTTCAAATATTCTAGTTTGTTGTGGTGTATGTGGGCATGATATGAGGTGAGTAATGCATGTTGTGAAAATGAGTGGACAACTTATTATTTTTTTATGTGTATGTTAAACTGTCTTAGGATATAAATCTCAAAATTATGAAACACATTATTATAATCAGACTTTTGTTTAAGGGGAACAAACCACATATACTTAGAATCATCATCCACAAATGTAACATAATACTTAAAATGACCAATAGATTCAATAGGGACAGGACCCCACAAGTCACAATGTATCAATTCAAACAAACAAGCACTAGTATGATCTGAATAATTAAATGGGAGTTTTGACAGCTTTCACAAAGATTCTCCGTTTTATTTTTCCCTAGTACCTCTATGAGGCCTTTATTCTTAAGAAACTGAACTGTAGAAAACTGAATGTGACCTAAACGTTGATGTCATAGCTCTGTTGAACCTGACTTGAACTTGTGAGAAAAATATACCTCTGGTGTACTAGAAAGTATATAGAGTTCCTTTCTAAGTGCACCCCTCAGTAGGACCTGACTTGTTGCTTTGTCCTTCATCACAAAACTAGTATTAGTAAAAACACATTCTGCAGAGTGTTGGTGTGCTAGTTGTTTGACTGAAAGTAAGTTTCTTTGTAGATTTGGTACATACCACATTTATAACAGATATTGGTGATGTAGCTGTAAATAAATGTATCTCTCATATACCTAGAATAGGTAATTGAGTACCATCTCCAATAATAACATACTCTGAACCTATGTAAGGTGATAAATTATGAAGTATGTGTTTGTTACCTGTCATATGGTTGGATACTCCTATGTCCATTATCCATTCTGTCTCAACTATTGTGTTGTCCAGTGTTAATGCTACTAGAGCCTGTGGTAACGTATCATTCTCAGCTTTCTGTGTGGTGTTCCACCGGCAGATCTTTTCAATATGCCATTTGACTCCACAGCACTGGCAAGTATGGTCTCTATATTGGTCCTTTTCTGCCTTTGATATCCTCCTAAAGACTTGTCCTTAATGTTGCCTTTGATTGTTGTTTGCATCAGGTCTTGCAGAGTTCTATTGGGCCTAGAATCCCCTACCTGCAGAATTGAATCTGGATGTGTTGTTGTTGCTGTTGGATTGCTGTGGTGTCCTTTGACCATAAAAGGCCATGTGAGGTAGGTTTTATGATTCCTTATTCATAGAGAACCATGTCCTCCTCTGATCTAGGCTCTGTAGTTGAGAAACTAACTCGAAATATGTAGGCCTTGGTGGTTTCAACATAGTAGTGGTAAAGGTCTCATATTCTGGTCCTGGGCTTGTAAGAAGGTAGTAAACCTTTTCTGGATTTGTGATTGGCTTTCCAATTGCTGCAAGGCTGTCACATAAACCCTTGAAAACTCTTACATGTTCATTGATATTTTTATCATCAGTCTTCATGAGATAGGTTATTTGTTGCTTTAGATTGAACTCCCTTTCTTGAGGGTCTTATGCATATGAATTTTGCAAAGCTTCCCATACAGCCTGTGCAGTATTTAGTCCAATGACTAGACCTAAGGACTCCTCAGATAGAGATCCTATAAGCCATCCTCTTAACATTCTGTCTGCTTTTTTCCAAGATGTATATTCTGGATTCTTTGTTACTGTGGTGGCTTCAGCTCATACTGCAGTTGGAGTCTATTAATAAAGTTTGACTACCTGCTGGATTTGTGGATGCTGTTGTTGCTGTGATAAATTCTGCTGGTGCTGGTGTGTCATTTGTGAGATGCCCTGCTAGATCTTGACTCTCAACAAGGGCAAGAACCTGTTCACACCATTGATGATAGTGTTTGGAATTTAATTTCAGACTGATAAAGTTTGCTACATTGATTGAGAGGGTTGTCATGGTGTTAAATCACCAGTGGCTCTGATACCATGTAGAAAAACATAAACATGCGAATTCTGGAAATGAAAAAAAAATTTATTGAAGCTTTTCTATTTTGCTTAATTGTCAACAGTACAACACAACCTCTTTTTATAGTACAAAACTCTTCTTCGAAACCCTAAACAATTGTCAACAGTACAACACAACCTCTTTTTATAGTACAAAACTCTTCTTCGAAACCCTAAACAAATTTGTTTATTTTGAGTTATTTTGAATTTTAGGATAAACACATACTTCCAGCTATGAAATAAACACATAAATCGGATTAACACCACTTCATATTACAAATGGCCATCGTCTCCAGCTGCAAAAGGACTCCAGTGCGTCTGTTTGAATGAATCTGTGATGGTAAGGCTTCTTTCTTATCTCCCCTTTATCTTGTATTTGAAATCATATAAACCCCTTTGATTCCAGTAATTATCTTTGCCTATGTTTGAATTCTGTGTGATTTTCTTCAATTTTTCCGGAACATGAATCATTTTGGATTTATTTAAAATGTGGAGGCGTGAAGCATTATTTGCTGTCGGAATATTTGATGTTTGAATGATCCTTGTCGGATTCATCTGATTCATGTCCGTTATTAATAGGAGGGCTAGGTTTTTTTTTGTGTTTTGGCTGAACTAGGGCTTTGCTATTCCTTTTTTTTTTTTTTTTTTTTTTTGATTTGGAAGAGAGGATCTAGAGGTTTGGGGTGAGGTGAGAGAGGATAGATAATGGCTTCGATACCATATCAAATATTGAATTGTGATATTTCATTGATTGAATAATAATGAAACAAGAGTTGTATTTACTGACATCTACTAACTTAGGCAATAAGTAAATAATTGATAATAATACAATAATCGATAATAAGATAATTATTTAGTGTTTGATATAACACTCACAACAAGGCTGACCTCATAAATAGCTAATCCTCTGAAGTTACAAATTGATATATAAAAACAAATACATGCAACTACAAACACCATAAATCATCTTTTCATTCAACAAACCTTGAAGTTGAAAGTATGCTTAACACGGCTAAGCATACACTATGAAAACGAATGCATCAAAAGAAAGCAATTGTACTTGACGATGCTGAAAATCGTCTAAAGTATAATCCGGTCCGTATTTACTTCTATGGCAACTAATTCAAGAAAAATTTTACGATGAGATAGTGTTTCAATGTATTTTTAGACTGAGCCTGAGTTATTTTTCCAAGTTGCCTACGTATCCTGTTAATGAATCAGGAATCAAGTCTCATGTAATTCCTTAGGGATAGCTTATATAGAGGACATCTCGTCTAGTTCCTTGTCCGACAATTATTCTAATTCTTAATCCCTAAGGATTATCACGTTTGTATCCCTTTAATTTAGGGATAATTATGGATATATTTAATTGTCAGGATCAGAGTTTTCATATCAAAGGATTCTTTTCTAATTTATCTGATTATCTTAAGCACGTGTGCTAAAGACGAGTAGGGAAGGCTCTGGCCGACCTCCGTCGAGCCCCCTAGGCCATTTCGACCTGTACTGAGTTACCCGACCTCCATCTTTACCGAGCCGACCTGCGGTGGTAAGTTAAGAAGGGCTGAGCTGACTTCCTACTTGGGGTTTATGTCTACTTACTCAATTACACTTGAGGCTCCTAGCCTTTCTTATTTATTAGTTCTCTGCCTTCATTTATGATATAGTAATTCTATAAGTAACACGTGACAGGGGATTAGTCCGACCTATGTCAGTGCTCAATAAATTAGAGAGAACCTAGTTATAATAATAATAATAATAATAATAATAATAATAATAATATATAAAAACGATATTCATCACACAAGCATAATGTAACGCTCCCAGGCCCCGCTAAATAAGTTATAAATAGTCCGGTCAACTGCTTAGACCGTCATCCTCGCTTGGTCTAAAAGAGCTAACCCGAATTGATAAGACATTTATGTCTCACACCTATATGGGGGTGAGCAGGACATTACGTTACCGATGTTGGACTTTACATTCTCCCCCTTATAAGGGACTGGCGTCCTCGACAGGACGGTCAAGACTTGTCCCAGCTGTCGTCCCTACCATAGGATTCTAGAGGTGGGCCCCACCGCCTCTCATGCCAGTTCGTCCCTACCATAGGATTCTAGAGGTGGGCTCCACCGCCTCTCGAGGTGTGGCACGTAGGTCCGTATGACAGTCGGCTCTGATACCATTCTGTAACGAAAATGAGTCATAAACGGTTCGGTCAACTGCTTAGACCGCCGTCATCGCTTGGTCTAAAAAAGCTAACTCGAATTAACAAGATATTTATATCTCACACTTATGTAGGTTGAGTAGGACATTACTTTACCGATGTGAGATTTTACGTATAAAATTAAATTTCAATCACCATTACATAAATTCCAGAAAGAAAACACCACAAAATCCGATTTTTTCATAAGAAAACAAACAAAAAGTGAACCTACCAAAACAAATTAACTACCTATTTCAGCTTGATTTATGTAACAAGCAGAGCTGAGCTGCAACAGGAACAAAGTATAATCTGATGAGGACTGAGGAACTAAGATTTCCCAAATGTAGCTGTGAATTTGGTGTGTATCTTGTGTTGAGATCGTAGAAGAGAGAAACACACAAGGAATGAAAAAGGTTGCGAAAATGAAGAATTATTATTATTATTTTTTGCGGCTTCTATTCGCACAGCAATTTTACTGTTGGCACAACAATTGCTTCAGACACTCAAAAAGTTCTTTGAGCACCACAATCATTTTTGTGCAAAATAATGCCAGTGAAACTATCGTTTGTTTCTGATACTAACGTCACCGGTATTGACGTTGATTTTCGATAATAACATCACTGACACTGACGTTATAGTAATAAAAGTATTACAGATGAAAAACATCAGTCCATTGACCTTATTATCAAAAAGCAACGTCATTGACACTAACGTTCCTAATGTTACCTAAAGTAAAAAAAATAAATAAATAAATAAATACATGTGTGATGCCGGAAATAAATAAAAAATATTAAAAAAAAATGACAATAGTAAATCCGTGATGTCGATAGAAGCTAAATTTTTTTCGAAAGTGTTTTATAAATGAAGGGTATTTCTGACTTTATCTATTTTTCCACATTTTCACCGTTTTTCCAAATCCCTGTTTATGAACGCAAACAAAGGTTTTCGAGAGCGAGCCTATACAGGTCATTTCCCCAAATAATAATTACCGGCTTCTTCTGAAAAGTCGGGCAATTGCGTCGTTCTACAAATTGTTGATCCGCTGGTGATTAGTACTATCTGAATACCTGATTATCTTTTTCCGGGCTTGAGCTGTTCCTTCGTTTCATTTTTATTGAATTCAATGGCTGAGGTATCCAAATTAAACTTGTTGTAATCGACATGATCATACTGCTATTCGTTTGTTTATTCCTTGAAATTGTCTTTTTTTTGTATGTGTGCTAGAATATAAATCATGATAATTTTTCATATTCAATGATCTTCTTTAAATCCGCAACATGCATATTGATATTTGATTTAGGTATACATTTTGCATTTCTACGTAGATTTTTTAGATTTCAAATGTCAGTATAGTGATACAGAGTCGATCTGCCCGAAAATTTTGTGGAAATGGTCTTATTATGATTGACCTACTCTTGATCAGCATTTGAATGAGTGATTTATTGTGGATTTAGGCGAATAAAATTATATTGTCCTGTAAACTCTCTTAATTGAAAGGAAAGGAAAATTTCTGCTTATGATCATTGTATTCACATGTGAATTTAGAAAATGTTGAGCACATACTGATGATAAAATAACAATATAAGATATGGTATTATGGATTCTCGGCATTGTGTGTGAGCTGTAAATGACATGTTCACATTTTAATCATTTGGAAGAGAATTTTGCGTATGTAGCATGTGAGATATTGTTGTTCTTGGTATCTGGGCCTTATTAATTTGATGATATTGTACTTTTCCAAACAGTAGTATCCATAAAAATGTTCTTAAACAACCCAATCAGATGAAAGAATTGAAGTGAGGGAAGCATTAGGAAAACAGTTGCCTGAGAATTCCTGATTTTTACGATTTTGGTGATTCAGCTACGTGCTGTTAAATACTCCAACTGCACATTTACTGTCAAAGACTGAATCTTGACAAGTTCATGGTTCTTATTCTGTTGCAATGGAATATCATGGTTGTCTTATTCTCTCTATCTCATTCATATATATTGGTTAATCTGCTAGCGTTTGCTCTTTTGGCTACCAGCCTGCTTATTCATGCTATCTTTGTTAATTTGTTTCACATGGCATTGGCAAATTGGTTCAATGCATATTCATTCTCAAACAAGGTTCAATTAAATTTTGCAGACAAGCAACTGTATATTAAGCTTTTGATTGTCCTGTCAGTAACGCTATTTGCATCCAAAATATCCTTTTTTTTCAGTGTTGTAAAACCAAACTTCTACTTTGAAAGTTTGTTCAGCTTTATGCTAATTTTGCTGGTAAGTGTGTGGAGACCTGTTAATAAGTCAATCATCTGCTAGGCCTTTATGTTTACGTGACATCATACATTTATGAATAAGTTAACGAAGAGCATAAAAAAACCAAGTCTTCATATAATTATGTAAAATTTATAGGGTTAAAGGCAGTTCTGTTCTATATCACCTGATTTCTATTGTTTACAAGTATTATTTTTCTGTGTGTTTAGATATTGGCATGCCAAGGGTATCCATGGTTGAAGAGTTCTTTACATCATATTGACTTGTGGATTTCGTTTTGTAGGACAGTAAGATTCCATAGATGACTACTAGTAACCTGCTTAGGCACTTGTAAAATCTCTTTTTCATAGGACAGTGTAGAAAAAGATAGAGGGAAGAAAATAGTGTTTTATTGTAACTTGATGATTAAATCTGCGACTGCTACATGCTATATAAATAAGAAAGACTGACCCATTGATCAAGTCAATCTCCTGAAATCAAGGAGCTGACTTGATGTAAAAATAAAACTGCCTAAAACCCTACCAGTCACATGGCTGGAATTATTCATAAGAAAAAAGACTTATCTACCCTCGCTAAAACATATAAAACTTAATAAATAATAAAACAGTCATGCGGTTCTCAACCAGTAATTTTTATTCTCAACCAGTATTATAAAAGGTTGCTAGTAATAATGGAGTCATGACAAGGAAAACCTAGGAAAGTTTAATTTATAGCCCAAAATATTGATGCACGTTTTGCCTTTATTGCATTACATTAACACCCTATACCAGCGAATGCGGGCATTCCGGCCCCCTTGTTCTAGGGTATGCTTTTCTATTTTCTGACTGAAATTCTATTCAGATTGAGTTGAAGACTGCACCAGCTGATTTTCGCTTCCCAACTACCAATCAGTCCAGACACTGTTTCACACGCTACATAGAGTTTCACCGGTAATTCTTCATGAGCTAGCATTGTAGCTAGTTTGGGTTTATATATATATATATATATATATATATATATATATATATATATATATTTTCTTAATTTAATGTCTATCACCACCTACTCTTTTGAAGTGTATGTGTCCTTTTTCTGGTTTGGTTGTTTATAACATGCATGAAACACTTCCACGGAAGTTGCTAAGGATGAACTTCTTGATTGATCTGCTTCTGTACTTGCTAGTTTGCTTCTTATCTAATTCACAGAACTAAATATATGTTGGATTCCTCTTTGAAATGCCAGATGCTTGGCTGCGAAGGGTGAAGAAGCAGTAGCATGTGAGAAATTTGCCAAGTACTATCGGTCCCTTTGCCCCGGTGAATGGGTTAGTAATTTTTTTTTGGGGGGTTACATTTCTGGATTTATTTTGTTCATATGTTTAGTGTTGTTTCTTAGAACTTGTAGATGCTTCAGTTACATGGTCATTTGCATCTCATCCAGTGAAGTTTGTGTCAGCTATGTGCTCCTTGTATGGCTGATGAAGTTAATATTTCCATCGTAGATTATGTATAAGAGGCGTGGTTTAATTGGAGAATAGGAAAATATGGGCATCTACTATTACTTGTCGATGAACTTTTATTTAGCACAACATCCTCCAACTGATATGTGCCATCATGGAAGTACCATACTCATTTCTCAGCTCTGATTCATAAGTATTCTGCATCTCTAGTACCTTGAATGGCTTTTAAGTTTTGTTTGCCTTTCCACTCCTACACATTAATGGTCAGGAAATGGAGATTTTCCTCCTGGGGAAATGTAGAGGGAAACTTGTGTCTTGTGAAGTTGGACTGAATTCATTGGAGCAACTTTTCACAGTATGCTAATGTGGCATTAATTTTTTTTTCCCCAGACTGCTCTTCATTGCTACTCTACATCTCCATGTTACTGTCTGCTCTTTCCTTGCTATCCCTGACAGATCAGTTGTCCTGACCTCCATCTCTCTCATTATGTCATTCCCTCTCCCTCATTTCGTCATTCTTTATTCTCTTTTTAAATTCCTTTCTCAGCTCCCTACACTAATATATTTCTATCTTACTCTGCATTTATATCACTGTTCTTTCCCCTACTCACTTAGAATTGTATTATTTGTGTAAGATAACATGTAATACATGGACATCCTGCAATTTTCCTTGGACAAATATGTTCGTTGAAGAATCTTAGATAGATTATTTACCCCATGCAGGAAGAGTTACTTGTGCATGGATGCTTGTTGATTTGTAATTAGGCAAATGAGAAACCAGAAAATGTAGTACATTGGTTTTTCTTAGGTTGTAGTAATTTGAAGAGTAAAAGTTGTTGTGCACAAATCCTCCATTCATCAGCCTTCACTATTCCACTGGTCCTCAGCTTTGGGATGTACCTGTTGATTTTAGAGGAAAGAACATAATACCTTTATTTCTGAATGATGAATCTGACATACAAACTGATTGTTTTCTTTATATTACAACTACTGCCTTGACTTAAGGAACAAGTTAGGCTGATGAAAAACCTAATCAACTGAATCGGCTGTTGCCCTAGCCGCCAGTATTATTATTAAAAAACAGAAAAAGACAAAACTGCCCCTATTATTGAATAAAACAGAAAACAGGCCGACAATACTAATCAGGCCAAATTACTACTTGCTTCAACACACCCCTCAAGTTTGGCATAAATATTTATCATGCCTAACTTGTGTACTCTTCAAAATCCGGCCTTGTCAACTTCTTTGTTAGTCCATCGGCAATCTGTTGAGCTGATGGTAAAAAAGGTATGCACACCAATCCTGATTCCAGCTTCTCCTTAATAAAATGATGATCGATCTTGATATGCTTGGTCCGATCGTGTTGGATAAGATCATTGGCAATTGCAATTTGCCGACTTGTTATCATAGTAGAGCTTCATTGGAACGTCAAGGTTAATTGCCACATCTTGCATTACCTTCATAAATCATAACAACTTGCAAACACCTTGTGCCATGGCACGATGTTCGGCTTGCAACCACATCTTGCTTCTTGCTCCGCCAAGTGACTAAGTTACCCCACTCAAAGGTACAATACCCACGTGTAGACCTCTTCTCCTTATAGCCACCTCAATCCGCATCTGTGAATATCTATATACTTCTTTTGATCCCTTTCTTGAAGTACAATCCATTACCAACAGCCCCCTTCAAAAACCGTATGATTCTCAGAGCAGCTTGTTGGTGTGACTCTCTCAGATCTTGCATATGCTGACTCACTACTCCTACGGCAAAGGCAATGTCCAGCTTTGTGTGGGACAAATATATCAGCTTTCCCACTAATCTCTGATAACTCTCCATGTCAACAAGTGCTTCATCCTTCACATCATGTAGCTTCAAGTTCGGCTCCATTGGTGTAGCCGTAGGCTTGCAGTTCAACATGCCCATTTCCTGCACAAATCCAAGATATACTTTCGCTGGGATACCGCCATCCCTTTTTCTGTTCTTGCCACTTCCATACCCAAGAAGTACTTCACTACTTCAATGGCCCCGAATCTTTGATCTCAAACTCATCTGCAAGTTCCCTTTTAACCCGTGCAAACCCAACAATGTCATCCCCAGTGAGGACAATATCGTCTACATATACGAAAATGACAGTTACCTTCCCTTTTTCTCCTTTCTTCACTGACAAAGTATGATCGGACAGCCCTTGTGAGGAACCCAACCTCAATAGAAACTTCACTCAAACCAAGCCCTCGGACTTTGTTTAAGCTCATACAAGGACATCTTTAACCTGCACACTTTATCATTCAAACCATCATTAAAACCGGGAGGTAAAGTCATATATACCTCTTCCTTCAATGTGCCATGAAGAAATGCATTTTTCACGTCCAGTTGGTGTAGCTGCCAATCTAGATTTGCAACAATCAAGAATACAACCCGCACAATATTAAGTTTAGCCACCAGAGAAAACGTCTCGGAGTAGTCAAGAATGAGTGTACATGCCCATTCTCCCTTTTCTTAACTTTCACACTATCATTTGGACACTCTCAAGAATCATCATGGCAGGTATCCAAATCTTGCCAGAGTGATAATCTCATTATAATAGCTGGTTACGTCTTTAGTCCCTTCTTAAGATTCAACAACTTGATTTTTGAAGAGGGAAAAAAGACCTGAAAAACTCTTCTGTGTTGTTATTACAAGGGCATTGAGATATTAAATATGTAAGAGATATCCATTGTCCGACAGAAACCGAACATACAATGACTAAAATGGGCGGCGACAACTAATGTAACAACTAAGATGTAAAGTCACCTTAGCCGGCCCCAACAACAAATTATTAAGAGAGAATTACAACTTAAGCATATAATATACTCTACTAATACTTGATTAATTTATTAATACTCCTATACCCTCTCAAGCTTGATTCGTAGATGTTGATACAACCAAGCTTGCAACATAACTCTTTAAACCAACTAGGAGGAATAGATTTAGTGAGGACATCAACAAGGTGAAACTTTGTAGGAACATAGTTGAGACTTGAGAAGTATGGCATAATCATCCACTTGCTCCTTGATGAAATAACGATCGACGTCAATGTGTTTAGACTTATCACGATGAACTGGGTTTTCAGCCATATTAAGGGTTGAAATGTTATCATAAAAAAGTCTCGTAAGAGCTGTTACATCTATATGTAGTTCTTTAAGAACCCGTCGAATTCAAAAGCCTTAACACACCGAGAGCAAGTGCTTTGAATTCTGCCTTATCACTACTCCTAAAGACCGTAGGTTGCTTTTTGCATCTCCATGTGACCTTGTTGCCCCAGACATACGTACACTAGCCGGTGGTTGACCTTCTATCACATGTAGACCCAGCCTAATCTGCATTGGTCTAAATATCGAGATCCCTATTGGTATGCTTCTTGAATTATTGACTCTACCCAGGAGTGGCTTTTGGATAGCGAAAAATCCTTTACACAGTTTGCAGAGTAATTATGGTTGGGCAGCATGTATTATTGTCTGACCAAGCTGACCGCATAGCAAATATCTAGGTGTATATGTGAGAGTTGTATCAGCTTGCCAACGAGCCTTTGATAGCGCTCTTTATCTTCATAGTTGCTGTCGTCTTTAGATCCAGGTTTTATAGCTGATGATGCAGGTGAGATGGCTGGTTTGCGTCGCAGCATCCCAGTTTCACAAAATAAATTGAAGATTGTAAATTTAGGAGAAAAAGAAGAGAGAAGTGAGAGAAAGTTGTTCAAATATTATTAGAATCCTTTTCGAGTAGGATAAGTGAGTTACAATATATAGAAAAGGGCCGCAACGGCTAGTTGCACAACAACAATGTCTAGTAACAATTAATCCTGTCACAGGATTTACTTAGATAAACTAAACAACTTGCTAAATATGTACAAAACCTATACTAAAGGACCATATTAGGTAGTTAAATAAACATATTTCAATACTTCCCTCAAGGTTGGTTGTATATATCAATGCACCAAGCTTGGAGTGAAGAAGTTGGAACTCTTGATTGAGACGGCCTTGATCAAAATGTCAGCAACATGGATGAGGGAGATCTCTTTATTGTCCACCTTTTCCCAAATGAAGTGTATGTCCACCTCAACATGTTTAGTTTTGTCACGTTAAGTTGGATTTTTAGCAATTCATAAGGCAGAAATGTTGTCACATAGAACTTGTATAGGTCTGGCAATAGTCATCTTCAGATGTGTCATCAATCTCTTGATCCATATGCCTTCACAAATTCCGAAAGCAAGTGCCCAGACATAGGCACAGTACCCAGATGTAGATCTCATGTCAGATATAGCTCCTGCATAGTCAACATCAGTAAATATTTGGATTTCTCGTGAGGGATTCTTCTTAATGTGCAGGCCTTGTCTAGGATTCTTTTTCAGGAACCTGAGAACTCTTTCCACAGTATGCATGTCTTTCTGTGGGATTGTCCATGTATTGGCACACCAGACCTACAACAAAACAAATATCAGGTCTGGTGTGAGATACGTAGATAAGTTTTCGTACCAATCTCTAATATCTTCCTTTGTCAACGAAGGGGACTATCACTTTCTTTTACAAGTTTCAGGTCAGGTTCAACAAGGGTATCAGCAGGTTTGCAGCCCAACATCTCTGGCTCTTTGAGAAGATCAAGAGTGTATTTTCTTTGGGAAACTGAAATACCCTTAGAATTTATGGTAATTTCCATTCACAAGAAGTATTTCAGTTTTCAAGTCTTTTATGTCAAACTCTCCAGCAAGGGATTCCTTTATTCTTTTTATATCGTCAGGATCATTACCAAAAAGTATGATATCCACATAAACAGCTATGATGGTTAGCTTCCCAGTTTTAGTGTTCTTGATGAAGAGAGTGTGATCAGCATGACTTTGATATAAGCAATGTTTGGTGATAAATCTAGAAAATCTCTCAAACCAAGCCCTTGGAGATTGTTTGAGGCCATAGAGAGCCGTTTTCAGTTTACAAACATCACCTTTGTTTTTCCAAATTTTCAAAACCCGGAGGAATGTACATGTATACTTTCTCTTCGAAGTCACCATTAAGAAATGCATTCTTGATGTCAAGCTAAGTTAAAGGCTAGTCCAGATTGACTGCATTGCTTAACAATACACTTATAGTGTTATGTTTTGCCACAGGAGCAAAGGTTTCATGATAGTCAATCCCGTAGGATTGAGTGAACCTTTTTTCCACAAGTCTTGCCTTATACCCATTTAAAGAATGCTCAGCATTGCATTTTATGGAAAAATCCACTTACACCCTACTGGTCCTTTTCTAGGAGGGAGTGGCGTGATGTTGCAGGTTTTATTCTTGTAAAGGGTATTCATCCCCTCTCTTAAGGCCCCCTTCCACTTAGGGGTAGTCGGGGCTTCATTCACATTTTAAGGATTTGGACAGTGTCCAGACCACTTATAAAAGCAGTGTCTATAAAAGAGAGATTGTTGTAAGATATGAAGTTGTAAATAGGGTGAGAAGTACAACTTTTCACCCCTTTCTCTTAGCAATGGTGTTATATGATTAGTTTCCGCAAATCTTGGATCCTCTAAGATATCAAAATCTTGATTGTCAGTATGATTTTGACTATCAAAACTTTGATCCTCAGATAAATGTTCAGAACAGAATCTAGATAATCAAAGCTATTAACTAGATCCGGAACCTCAGATTCTAGATTCTTGGATACAACCTTTCTCTTTCTTGAATAAACAATGATATTAGGCTCAGTATTGGGTGGTTGTTCAGGAGGTAAAGTTTCAAATGGAATCTTCTTAGATTGATTCTGAGTCCTTTCCTCAGGACCAGGGTGGCTATTGTTAACCATGGTTTCACCAACCTGGTTCTGAGTGTCCCAAGTCGTGCTATAGTCTTCAAAGTTCTCCCCTTGAATCTCATTGTTACAGAAAGGTCATCTTCCAAGAAGGTTACATCCTTTGTATTAAAGAACTTTCTGTTGCTAGGGCAGTAACATTTGTATCCTTGTTGGGAGGACGAATACCCAACAAAGATACATTTGATAGCCTTAGGATCCAGTTTTCCTCTTTTATGAGGATGAATTTGAACAAAGCATGTGCAACCAAACACTTTTAAAGGAAGTGAGCTCATGAGATTAGTGTCAGGGTACTCATCTTTTAGGACCTCAATAGGGGTTTTGAAGTTCAAGACCCTTGAAGGAATTCTGTTAATGAGGTATGTAGCAGTGACAACTTCTCCCCATAGACATTTAGGAACCTTCATGGTGAACATGACGCTCCTGGCAACTTCCAGTAGATGTCTGTTTTTTCTTCAGCTACCCAATGTTTTTGGGGGATATCCACACAAGTGCTTATATGCAGAATTCCTTTTTCAGAAAAGAATGTGGTGAGACTTTTTTCAAAGTATTCTTTACCATCATTAGTTTTGAGTACTTTGATATCAAAATACTAAAGTGATTTTTGATCATGGTATAGAATGCTCTGAAAATTGCTCCTACCTCAAACTTTTCTTTTAGCTGAAACAACCAGATCCCTGTTGTGATCATCAATGAAGCTGACAAGCCATCTTGTCGGTGATGGTTTTCTTCTTAGTAGGGCCCGAGATGTCACTGTGAAAGCTTAGAAGGTTTATACAAATACAACAATTTAGGAAAATTAGATCTGATATGCTTGAAAAATTCACAAACTTCATAATGGAGAGAATCTATTTTTATCCATTAAAGATATCTGGATACAATTTTTTCAGATACACAAAATTTGGATGCCCCAATCCCAAGTGGTGCTATAGTCTTCAAAGTTCAACCCCTGAATCACATTGTTACAAAAAGGTTGTTCATCCAAGAAGGTTACATCCTTTGTATTAAAGTACTTTCTGTTGCTAGGGGAGTAACATTTGTATCCTTGTTGGGAGGATGAATACCCATCAAATCCCAACAAACATACATTTGATAGCTCTAGGATCCAATTTTCCTCTGTGGATGAATGAAGTGTTATAAAAATCGGCCTAGGCTGCCGCTTAGGCGGTGCCTAGGCGCTAGGTGACCTCCCACCGATCCGATTACACCCTAGGAGAACATGGCGGGGTTTGGACGGGTTCTAGGCATGCTAGATGGAATCTAGGCGGGTCCTATGCGGTGCCTAGGCGGGTCCTATGCGGCAGGGCTTCTCTTGAATCTGGACTCTTTGAAGATTGCAGTTGAGAGTCAAACTCTTGACTCTTAAATTCTTACTTATTTTAACTTAATCTCATGTATTTTTGTACTTTTGGTAGTCTTTTGACACATTTTCTTAATGCTTATGATTTATCGATTTATGTTGGACAACCAGAGTATTATTTAAAAAATAAAAATAAAAAACAGACGCCGCCTAGCCGTTTGAGCACCATGCGCCTCATCACCGCCCAACTAGCGCCTAGCGTCTTTTAGGACCTCAATGGGGGTTTTGAAGTTCAAGACCCTTAAAAGCATTCTGTTAATGAGGTATGTAGTAGTGACAACAACTTCTCCCCCTAGATATTTAGGAACCTTCATGGTGAACATGATGCTCCTGGCAACTTCCAAGAGATGTCTGTTTTTTCTTCAGCTACCCAATTTTGTTGGGGGTATCCACACAAGTGCTTATATGCACAATTCCTTTTTTAGAAAAGAATTGTGGTGAGACTCTTTTCAAAGTAATCTTTACCACCATCAATTTTGAGTACTTTGATCTCAGTACTGAACTGATTTTTGATCATGGTATAGAATGCTCCGAAAAATGCTCCTACCTCAGACTTTTCCTTTAGCAGAATTAGCCAGATCCTCCTGTTGTGATCATCAATGAAGGTGACAAAACCATCTTTTGTCGGTGGTGGTTTTCTTCTTAGAAGGGCCCTAGATGTCACTGAAAGGTTTAGAAGGTTTATAGAACAGTTTAGGAAAATTAGATTTAATATGCTTGAAAACTTCACAATGTAGAGAACCTGTTTTTATCCCATTAACGATATCAGTATACTTTTTTTTTTCCAGATACACAAAGTTAGGATGCCCTAATCTACAATGAAGAAGCATAATATTGTTACAAGTGAGGCTAGCTACAACAAGACAAACCTCTAATACAGTCATCATTAAGCTTGCTAGAATAAGAATTATTGAAAATAAACAGCCCACAATGAACCTCCGCACTGAGTGAAATCTAATGCTGAAACTTACACCCATTAGTATGAAAAATCACACGACATTTAAAGTCCTTTATGAACCTACTGACAGACAATAAATTGCACTGTAGGTTAGGTACATAAAGTACATCTCTTAGAGTAATATTTTCATTTATTGGGATATCTTTACTTCCAGAAACTTGGGAGATAGTACCATCAGCAATTTTTACATTGTGGGGTTGTTTACAATCAAATATCTTAGTGAATAGTTCAGGATTCCAGTCATATGATTGGAAGCCCCAGAGTCCACAATCCAGACATTCCTGATAACATGGTTACCAGTATAGGCATTCAAACACACATGTATTAGCCATGGAAGTATTGCCTTTAGGAGCAGTTGTCTGAGGGTTTTGAGCTGATAAAACCCTCTTCAAGGCCTTTATCTGCTCTTTGCGAAAGTTTCCCTTCAGATTTCTGTTCTTCAATGGTGGCTAATCTACCAGAGCTTTCAAGTGTCTGGTTTTGCTTGGCTGGCTTCCAATTAGCAGGTTTGCCATGGATCTTCGAGCAGGTTTCTTTGGTATGTCCAGGTTTCTTGCAGTGATCACACCAATGCCTATTCCCTTTAGTTTCTGAGAGGTTTTAGGAAGAGATTTGGTGAATAGAGCACTATTCTCAGGAGTAGATGAACTAGGAGCATTGTTATGATTCATCATCAGTTTTCTCGTACTTTCTTCATGTTTTATTTCGACAAACACACTCTTGATAGTTGGAAGGGGCTTTGAGCTTAGGACTCTGCCTCTCACATCATCAAGAGTGGGATTGAGACCCATCCGAAATTTAAAGATTCTCTTCTGGTCTTTCAGATTCTTGTATATCTTGGCATCCTCAATGGATTGCCAAGTTATACTTTCTAAGTTTGATGTTGCTGCCGAGATCTGGACAGGAGGGTTGTAGTAGTCACTGATTGACATTTCTCCCTGCCTCATGTCTTGCAACCTTGATTCAAGTTCGTACTGTTCTAAAGTGTTATCCTTCTGGGAATATAGTTCATTGGCTGCAGACCAAATTTCTTCTGCAATATCATAGAGAATAAAATTCTCAGCAGTGGCTAGGGTCATAGATACTAGCAGAATAGACATCACAAGGCTGATCTCCACTCTCCGTTTCTTGTAGGAGGGATGCTTTCACCAATCAGGTACTCTTCCTTTCATGTTCCAGTGATGAGTCTCACTGATCTGGACCATTGTAGGAAAAGCATTTGGGTTGGCTTCTTCCCTTGAGTTAACTTGTGAAGATTGCTCAGTTGCCATTTAGAAAGAGTGAAAGAAAGCAACAGGACATTTTGAACCTCAAGTCTCTAATACCATGTAAATTTAGGAGAAAAACAAGAGAGAATTGAGAGAGAGTTGTTCAAATATTATTAGAATCCTTTTCGGGGTAATATCAGCGAGTTTACAATATACAGAAATGGGCCACAACGGCTAGTTGCACAGCAGCAACAGCTAGTAACAGTAAATCCTGTGAAATACAGGATTTACTTAGATAAACTAAACAACTAGCTAAACAGGTAAACCTAGATTTAAGGACCAAATTAGGTAGTTAATAAACATATTTCAACAAAGACTTACTTTCGTCGAGAGACAGAGAGACCTTGACGGCTTCGTGCAATTTCCATACCTAGGAGGTGTCTCAGGCCACCTAGATCTTTGATCTCAAATTCTTTCGCAAGAAAGGCTTTCCGTCTGATCAATTCATCATGATGATCACCTGAGATTATAATGTCATCAACATACACGATTAGAATTGCCTTTTTTGTTTAAGAAAGATTGATAATTACGGTATGATCAGCATTACATTGAGTATCACCAATGGCTTTATACTTGGATGCAAACACCCATTTGCATTTGACTGGTTTGACATTTTTGGGCATGGGAACTACGTCCCATGTTTTGTTCTATTTTTTCCATGACTTCCCTTCCCCACCTTTCATCTTTTAGTGCTTCATAGACGTCTCTTGGAATCTGCACACTATCGATTGTAGAAACAAAGGCTCTATAGTTGTCTGAACGCTTACTGTAAAAGACAAAATCACTGATAGAATTTTTAGCGCATTTCATATTTTTTTGTTCTCAAAGCAATTAGTAAATCATTTAAAGATTCTCTACATGTTTATGATTCATGTTGAATCCCCACTCTCTTGTCTTGCTTCAGGCAAGTCAGGGGGACTTGATTCAGATACAGGTTCTTTAGCAATGCTGAAGTTGTTAATATCTCTATTTTTCCTTGTATTTCACTAGGGGGTTTATCCAAGTTTGTAATAGCTGGTCGATCGGTAATGGTAAGAGGGAGAGTAAGTTTTCTGAGATAGTAAGTTTGTTTTCCAAAAAGAAAGAAAGAGTAAGATCAAGATAAACATCTGTTTAAAGGATCATAATATTTTGAACGTTTCTTGGTAGGCGAAAATGTAAGACTATAATCTTACGGCCTTAGGTTCAAGTTTGTTCCGTAATTGGTCTTGGATATTCACAAAAGTTGTGCACCCGAATACCAGTAAAGGAATTGTTGTTACCATATGTGAGTTAGGATATGAGTTTTAAAATTCAAAACTTCTGATGGCATGGGGCAAGAGAGCCATCAACAATTCGGACCTTTAATTTTATGTATATGTATGTTATGCAAAATAAATTTATCATATTGTGTCGTGTCTACCCAATTCGGACCTTTAATTCACCTTGTGTCGTGTCGTGCAGTATGTCCGTACTTCATACATGTACATACGCCGTCACACACCTTCAACTATACTCATCATGTGAGTCCAACACAATAAACGGCTTGAATGATAGAGCGTAGTTGGAAGGTTGTGCCCGTAGCGCCTTTCTCTCTTTACATGTTTTTGCTGATTTGTTTGACGAAAATCGTGATGTTGCAGATTGAGAGGTGGAATGAGCAGCGGGAAAACGGAACTTTTGCGGGTCCTCTTTAACTTAAATTTTGCTTTGACTAATCAACTGTCCTTTCAAGTTTCACATTTTTTCCATGGGATGGATGGTGTGGGTTCCGTTTTATTTTTCAAATATGTTAAAATTAATAATAAATCGAGCTTACATTTGTATTTGTAAGCTCGACTATTCTTCATGCGTGAATTTGGAATCAACTCAACATTTTGTTTCTCTGTGTGTTTGAATTTCAATCTCATTCCAGTTATTCTTCAGAACCTGTTATTTTTGGCTTCATCAGTTATTCAATGGCTTCGTGTTTGCATCATACCATTGAATTGATTCCATTTTTTTTTTTTTGTTTTTACATATATGACATTCATCTTTTCTTACGGTGCAATGAGGAGGATACATTTACAAACGATTGAGGTAAGAATTCTTCGGTTTCTATGCTTCAACTTTAGACTCGCGCTTTACTCATGGCATTCAAGACATTTTGGTTTAGTAAAATATAGGAATACCCCTATTACGTGCTACTCTTAAATTATAGCGTATATAACATCGTTTATTGGGAAGGAACGCTAAACCTGCAAAACCCTGAAAATTGAAACCGATGACATTCTCGTAAAACAAGATTCTTAACGATTTTCTCCATTTTTCAAGCAAAGACGGTGGCAGGTTAAAGCTTGAAGAAGGCTGAACCAGAAAAATTCCCACTAATATTACAGTTGAATTGCGATTTTACGTGATTAATTTTTTTAAGAACATTTTTAGTTGAAAAGTTTCAATCTACAACATTAATGGAAGACAAGTCATAAGATTCAAACTTCAGTTCACGTTTTTAAAGTGGAACTTAAAAAAAAAGATTCAAAGTATGATTTTATTTTTTTTTTCAATCCAGACGATTTTGATATTTTGGGCAAACTTCTGAGGCAAAAACATGAAATGCATGTGATAATTAGATACATGAATAATTGAATTTTGCTTTGAAAATATTTCATGATTTTGCATGTACGATGTGTCTTCTGGATGCATCAAGATTCAATATTAAATCAGAAGTTTGTATAGTTGTCAAATGCAAACAGTAAATGAATGACACTGCCATTGTGATTAGTAGTGGAAGTGTTAGTACAGAAAGTATCAATTTTATGCATGTAACTGTGATCCCATGGATATGACTTAGTGGTAAGCGGTTGAGGCGGTGTAGTGCTAGCTTTTTTCCTAAAGCCGAAGGGTGGGGGTTCGAGTCCCGTAAAAGGCCGGCCTCTTTCGGTAAAATGATATATTAAGCAGCCTCAGCCCTGAGTTACTAGGTCTCATGATTAACCTCTCCTCGCACTCCTGCGGGATCGCGGGCGAGGGGGCCCTTACTAGGTCTCATGATCCTTTTGATATTTTTGCGACCTTTTTTTGTGATCCTTTGGGATTATTGATGCTATGGTGTGAAGATGATCGAAAGATAAGGGATTTTTTTAGTTATGAGTTATTGTTGGTTGCATCAATGTGTAGTTATATATTCAAATGCAAAGGAGATGACTGTCTTATTGAAGATAGTGTCTCTTAATGTGGCTATTGACCCACTTAGACAACATCATGAAAACCCTAATGCTATCCAATTGGAGAAGAAATCAAACTGGAATCAATACAAAAGCCATAGCCATCAGCGACGAAGGGAAAATCGTATGTCCATTTCCATTTGGAATTCTCAAAAACCGACCCCTGATTAGTGCAAGTCTTTTTTGGATGCAGTCTTACATGTAAAAGATCTTTCAAAGAACTATTACTAAATGGACTTGAATGAGTGTGTGATGTGATTTCTTTGCGTAAATTGATGGATTACAAGTTTGAGCACATGTATTTCATGTCATAATTTTGTACGGCATCGAGACTTTCTCGGTGTTCAATGATAGTAAAAATCAAGTCATTTCAATGTAGTAGTTGTTGCATCAATGTGTTACATATATATTCAAATGCAAAGGAGATGACTGTTTTATTGAAGATAAAACTTTCAAATGCTAAAAATAACAATATTAATTAATACATAATTTATTAAGTATATCTTCCTCATAAAATATAAATACGCTATCAATGATAATTATACAAAATGATCTTATGTTGTTTTTTTGTTAGTATTTTGAATTTATAAATGCATGTACTCAAACATTTATTATCATTTTAAAGATAATAAGCATTCCGAATTTACGAATATATGTATCTAGTATATATCAAGAACATCTTGTTCATAATTATCTAGTAAACTTGTGAAAATTTACAATATTTTTTAAACAACTTTTGCAAAATTTTTACTCTAAAAATAAACGACTCATTTTCATAGAGTGCATGTAAAAAGTATAGCATGTGGGTTTCATTTACATATTATTTTATATGCTTATTATATCTTGCCTATGAATATAATTTAATGATCCTAAAGTAACTCTTATAAACAAAGTAACATTTGAGATAATGATCTGTATATTAAAAGTTTTGATGAAGGAATCTAAGTTTCAATTTATTTAGTATGATGACGATACGGGATTTCATCCCTCCACGTGGAATTATCTGATCGGTCCACCTGGCGTTTCAAAGGATCCCAGCCTATAATGACCGCCTCGGGTCGAACAAGATAAGAGTCAATAAAGACCACAACGGCCACCAGCTTATACAAGTCTCCTATCTCGAACACCCATGTTGGATATATCCGAGTCGAGACCAGAGGTCCGGCCCAACTTCATAAGCCCAGTATCCATTGGATTACTTGGGAAAGGGGCTAGGCCCAACAAGGGTCACTAACGTCAATAGACATCACCGCCATATGATTCAGGGTTTATCACGGATTTATGGCTATAAATACACAACTCCAGGAACTACGTAAGGCTTGATTCCTGGACAATACACAGGATACGTAGGCAACCTAAGATACATTCTTGGGCTCAGCCACAAAACCCTAAAAAAACCTTATCTCTACCATTATTTTAGCCGTCCTTATTCTTCTTAGTTCATCCTTAGATTATATTTGGCCCTGTTAAATCAGTGGTGCTTAATTTAGCATCATCATATGACAGGAAAGAATGGTGAAACCATATAATTTTATTATAGGTTATAAAAGGTTAAACATATATATTAATCATTATAACTATCATTTCATTAATCCGTTTACTCTATCTCCAATCGTGTTAACCGAAGTGGGCCTGGGTGCTTTAACTCGAAATGGAGTAGTTGGGTGACAAAGACGATGATGACAAGCATTTTTGATGTTTTATTCACAGTACAAAGCTAGAAGTGGAGAGTTTAGCTATTCATACAATCACTGGGCATTGCATCATATGAATAATGGTATAAAAATCCTTCAAATAAGTTTAAAGGGTAAGAATTCAAATAAAACATTATGGACTTGACAAAGCTAAGAGATACATAATAAATTTCAGGACATGCTGGGAACACAACGAACATTGAAATGGGTGAGATCGGTCACCGTACACGTGATACTCATCCGGCCTCACATAGAGTGATAAATGGCATATCAATATATGGGACGGAATGAGCTCATCTTGATATCGGGCCTCAACCAACAAGTTCCATCTTTAGTACAACGCAGGCTACCCTTATATCATCAACCGACATGATGCAGGTCATCCTCTGTCCTTCATGACACATGTCGCCTTCTGTCCCTAATAATCGGCAAGAAGCAAGACGTTTACGGTCTATTATTACCGATGTCGTGCAAGTCACCTCGGTAATTTATGCTCAATACAATATAGTCATCATCGACCTCAAGCAACGGTTACATTCTCTTCAATGAGTGTTCCGGATTTCACGTAGACATTGCTCCACAATAGTAACTGCTATAGCGATGGCTTTGAAAATTTACGTTCCGTTATAGCCTGAGCCCTAACTACTCCATAACATGCTTCATTACATCAATACATGGTAAACTCCCTTGACCATGACTTCATTGCATCATAATTCACTCCCACATATGGGAGAGTTATATAAAGTATCGTCATCCACAATTACAAGGTACACACATAATACTCTTCTTATACATTCATGCTTATTGTCTTAATAGAAATTCCTCTATTCAAACATTGACTTGAGCGCCAGAGTATCCCCTGAAGGCTCACTATCAAATTCATTCAAAAAGTTATTTGGATCATCACCTAGAGCTGCATTTGTGGACTTCCCAATCAAAGACGAACAAGGGCTACCGAATATCGACTCAATTGTAACCCGGATGATTTCATACATCGTCAAACATAAAAATATATTAAAATAGCAGAGAGAAAAATAGATCCTATGTGTGTGATGGAAATATTATTTCCATCACCAACCATGACGTCTTCATTGCCAGAATAAGACGTGTGTAGTGCCAAATTACCGAGATCAGTGGTAACTTGATGCGTGGCACCACTATCAAGAATCCATAGAGAAGATGACAGAGGATCAAATGTGCTTGAAGAGGACGCAATGTTGGAGGACTGGACTGAATGAGAAAAATTTGTAAGAGGTTGAACCTGGTAAGAATTGCACAATTTCTCTGAATGTCCTTGCACTTTCCACACTAGAAATAACCAAGTAGGGTATTTAGGTTGAAAACTCAAGCCTACTTCATGAAAGAAACAATTTTGTGCATGTTTCCAAGAATCAATAATAGTAAGATGTGGAAACGAACCAACATTGGGAGAGGGGTGTCATACGGCCAAATGGGTTGTAGCAATACCAGAAAAAAAAAATGAACGGTTGCATCTTAGATAGAAGAGTCTCATGATTAAATATATTTTCTTGGAGCTCTTCAAAATCATTAAGGGTGTCACGTGTTTGAATAACCCTAGCCAACTCTTTATAGTCATCTCCAAATTGTCTAAAATAAGATTTACAAGATCATCCTGATCCGTCGACTAATTCATCAGCTTTAATTTTCACAACATGAAGATGATTAGAGACCGTTTGAGAACATTTTTGCATAGATTTGAGGTAATGTTTGATTTGTTTGATTCGGCCACAGGAATGGCTTTGCATATGTATCATATAAAGTATTCCACGCCTCACGCGAAGTCTTTTCCTGAGTGATTTACAAGATGATATTTTGAGAAGGAGAAGAAATAAGGGCATTTAAAATGAGTTCACCATGTCTAATCCAATGATAGTATGATGGGTAAAATTGAGGACAAAGAGTAATTCCAGGTTGCATAATCCATCTGTGAAATTGGAACTCATTTATTATGCGGGAAGATATGTTGGATTGATATGCATAGTTTTGGCAAATTCCTCGAGTTAAACAGGAATGTAAAAATATAACTCATAAAATAACTGAATGATAGTTACAATGACTAAACTATATGTCTAATCATTTACAACCGACAAATATAATTCTATTGTTTCACCATTCTTCCTATCGTATTAATTAAAATTGAATCTTAGATAATTCATGGATCAAATGTTTAAAATATATAGATCATTATCACAAATGTTACTTTGTTTAATAAGTGTAACTTTACAATTATTAAAGTATATTCATAACTAAGTTATAGTAAACATATAAAATTATATGCAAATGAAGCCCACATGTTATAATTTTTGCATGCACTTATCAGAATGAGTTGTTTAGAGTATGAAATCACAAAAGTTGCTTAATTGTTTTTGTAAACGTTGACATGTTTACTAGATAATTATGAAAAACATGTTCTCAATATATATTAAATACACAGATTGTAAATTTAGAAGTTTTTCCATACTTTCCGCATTCAGTTCTAGCTATTTCTGCACCTTCTAATCGACCTGAACAACATATACGGACCCCCTCCACCCCCTTTTTCATTACTAATGGAATTTCCCTCACTATTTGACTAAAAATGGAACGAAATGATCTTGTTTTGCTCCTCGGTTGAAAAGAGATGTCTTGAGCAATCGGAGAAGCACTTTGATAAACAGATTTGATCTTGACCAATTCAATTAAGGTATTAGTGTTTGTTCTATTAGACAACAAATATCGCATTTTTTTTAACTTCGTTCAAATAAGAGTTGTACGCGTACGTAATTCTTCTGTTTTTCAGTATGATTTCTATCATCATCTCTATTCCACTGTAGTCTCAGAAGTGGCATTGGGAGTGGTTGATACCTCCAACTTACTGGTTATAGGCTGAGATGAGTCAGTGTGTATACCACTATTCACGTTCTCTGCAATCTCATTAACAGAAATAGTAGTGGAAGTAGTTAATACCTCCAACTTATTGGTAAAAGTTTTTTTTTTCTTTGCTCCGCAAGGTAGCCAGAGCCAGCCAGTTTTTCATTAAACATGCATGATAGTTTTCAACTGCAGAGAAGTAGTGCAGAGAACTAGTCAGAATTGTGCCTGCCATCCAATTCGTGACGTGGATGATCCGCCGAATCCATTGTTGACTTCACCACGATCGATTAGGTGAAACGGTTCTGCAAAGTTTGTTTGTTCATACAGGCAGCATGCTTATAGTAGTCAGAATTGTATAGGACCAATTAAGGCATTGGTCATGGCTTGAAAGATATTTTAGAAGCTCATAAAAGTCCATTTACAGGTCAGGGCCATAAAGGACTCTATGAGATCCTAACAACGTCATGGCATGCTCAATTATCTCTTGCTCAGATCACATAGAGATAAAGTGAAGCCCCTAGCAATAGGGTAATGGTAATGGAGTAGTATGATACCACCATGACAAGTTAAATGTTTATTATCTTTAAAAGAGTAATAAATGTATCGAGTAAATGAATTTATAAATTCAAAATGCTAGTAAAGAAACATAATATCATTTTGTATAATAATTATTGATAATAGCATACTTATATCTTACGAGGAATAAATACTTGATAAATTATGTACTACATCTGTCATAAAATATAAGTTTATTTAGCTTTTTTGATTTGTCACATAATGTAAGGCAATTTATGTAATCAATGAAGCATTTATTATATTTTTCTCCTTTTACCTCCTAATTTATTCTAGAGGGATTGAGGGAAAAGGACAAAAATATTTACAAAATGAATAAACTTATTTTTTAGTTGCAAAAAGAATGAAATAATTTCGACGAGACAAAAATCCCTTTTAAATCAAGCAGCGCGCACATATTCACTTCACTTGTTTCCGCCTTTCGCTTCAGCATATATGATACAGGTTTGATTTTTTTTTTTTTTTTTTTTTCAAACACTCGTAACTTTTGTTTTATAACTCCGATCATCGAAATGTTTTCACCAAAATTCATGTTTTTTTGCTCTTCAATTTGTTCTCAAACACGATATCCTTCCGGCGGTATATTTTGAAAGATTTAAAAACATTTATGTTAACGGAGCGTTTTTTATAAACGCGATAGTAACTTTTAATTTGTAACACCGTCATCAAAATTGTTTCACCAAAATTCATAATTTTTTTATCTTCAATTTGAGACCACGTTTGATACATATTCGACGTAGTATTTGAAAGCCGATTTTATCGCAGCTTTTACAAGAATACAAGAATACAAGAATGATGATACAAGAATAAAGAATACGATACTGATATGAATAATGACACACAGCGATGACACAAAGAACAGTGACGCGTTTTATCAACATCTAAAATATCATCATTAACATTGCATAATACAACAATCTATCAAAAAAAAAAATGCTTCATATCCTAATGAAACAATCTATGAAAGCATTATGGAGATGCAACTCCGGGGGAATCAAGAGAATAAAAACCTAATACTTTTGGATGTAATCAAAAAGCATATTAATGAAACTAAAACATTCTTCAAGTTCTTGAAGACAAAAGCGTATGTTTTACCATCTATGGACATTCATCCTTCAAACCCGCACCACATCAAACTCCATGAAAGATGTATGGCGGAAAATGCATCAAATAAGCATCGGCTCAAGCTTCATCAATAGAGAATCTAAGCTCCTCCAATTTTCTGAAGACAAAAAAACACAAACATAACCATTTGAATCAAGAAAAGTAACACACCAACAAAGTAACACACCAACAAAGTAACACACTAGTCTATTTTTGTTCTCAACAAAGTAACACACCAACAAAGTAACACACTCAACAAAGTAACACACCAACAAAGTAACACACTCGCCTATTTTTGTTCTCAACAAAGTAACACACCAACAAAGTAACAAAGTAACACACCAACAAAGTAACACACCAACAAAGTAACAAAGTAACACACAAACAAAGTAACACACCAACAAAGTAACACACTAGTCTATTTTTGTTCTCAACAAAGTAACACACCAACAAAGTAACACACTAGTCTATTTTTGTTCTAAACAACAAAGTAACACACCAACAAAGTAACACACTAGTCTATTTTTGTTCTCAACAAAGTAACACACCAAAAAAGTAGCACACTAGTCTATTTTTGTTCTCAACAAAGTAACACACCAACAAAGTAACACACCAACAAAGTAGCACACTAGTCTATTTTTGTTCTCACCAAAGTAACACACCAACAAAGTAACACACTACACCAACACAGTAACACAGTAACACACCAACAAAGTAACACACTAGTCTATTTTTGTTCTCAACAAAGTAACACACCAACAAAGTAACACACGAACCAAGTAACACACAAACAAAGTAACACACTAACAAAGTAACACACTAGTCTATTTTTGTTCTCAACAAAGTAACACACCAACAAAATAACACACTAGTCTAGTAACACACCAACAAAATAACACACTAGTCTATTTTTGTTCTCAACAAAGTAACACACCAACAAAGTAACATGCTAGTCTATTTTTGTTCTCAACAAAGTAACACACCAACAAAGTAACACACAAGTAACACACTAACAAAGTAACACAGTAACACTAGTCTATTAGAAAGCTTAATGATATGAACCAAGTCAAAAAACACAATCTTCTTTAAAAACTCATAGATGCATCATTAAACCAAACCTTAAACTGTGGGATCACCAATATGATCAACCACAACAGACCTACCATTATTTCTGTACTCAACAGAACTATTAGTCCTCTCTAAAAAAAAAACTATTAGTTTCATCTGCCATGAACTTTGCTATGATCAGACAAAGAAATTGTGGGTTCAACACATTTATACATTTTTCGGCATTAACCAAGCATCAAAGAGGCTGTTACAACACAGTTGTACGTTTTTCGCCTTTGCATTACCAAGCACTGTGGACTTGCTATAGTAATGTACCATTAATAGATCTTATTTTTAGGACATACGTTAAGCATTTACTTATTTTCTCCCACAAGCATTTACTTATTGTGAATTCACATTTTTCTCAAGCTCATGTTCATATTCTTTGTTATTCAAATTCATTTTTCTGCAATAGAACTTGAATCTTGATCATTTCATTACTGTTTTCTGAATTCTTGGTGCAAGATTCTGAAAAATATACAGGAGAGCAACGCAAGTGTAGTGTATATCAATATAAGTAAAAGGCATCGCATAAAAAAAATCCTATCTATTTTATTCCAAACAGACCAAAGTCACTTTAAATTATAACCCATTTCAAAGAGTGATTGCAGCACTTCAAGACACATATTAAGCAGACCAAATCAAAAAGAATTCTCATTTTTTCACCGTAAACTGATGACTTACACCACACCACACGCCCTCTATTATAATCCACAAGAACATTAAAACAAGCCCAATTTGATATAATGTGAAAAGCTCCCAATCATAGTTTCAATTAGCTTTGAATACTAATCAACAGCAGATAATAATAAATACTCTAACAGCAAAAGATGTTAAATGTACCTGAGAGCTGGCAGTAGTACGAAGATGAGACGATTCATAGACAGGAAACTAGCGGAAAAGATTGTAAATTTCACGGGCCTGAAATGATACCCCCATGGATGGTCACTCCACTGAAGAAACAACTCCAGCGGAGTACATGAAAATTCAAACGCCGCCATGAAGATTCATTGGAACACGAAATCCCACCCCGATCTGAAAACCTTGATTCACCGGAGCCATCAATTTGGAACCAGAGAGGTGGTGTCGATGAAGATATCTTCGAAGGAATAAGATGGGAAACAGTGGTTGTATTGAGAGATCATGTAAGACAAAACAGGGGTATATTGGTCATGACAGAATTTTTTTGTCCTTATTGCAACTAAAAAAATGAGTGTGGATTAAAATTTATATACAGAACGGAAAGTGGACTAAAACCTAATATTTCCTTTATTCTATCCAACCATTTTTCACTACTCCGTATTAATAACAGTCAAAAGACATTTTTAGATTTTTTCATCAAAATTAATAACACATAAACAATTTTACCCAAATTTCTTAATCTGTATGAAAACACTCAAATGAAATTATTTTTTGGGACGGATATTCAAAATCTAAGGTGAGAGAAGTTTTTCGGTAATATTTGACCAAACAGTAAAAAGAAGAGTGGAAATTAATAAGTTGCTTAATCAGTCCCCACGCAAAACTGATAAAATTGAGAATTTAATAACTCTGAATCTTATAAAGGACCTACATATCATTATATATATTAATAATCAGTTTTCTGAAAATAAACATTAAAATTAATTTTTGTTTGTTTGTGGATCTTCAAAATCTAAATTGAGAGAAGTTTCAACGGTAATATATACGGGGAAATGCGCTGCTTAATCACAACGCAAAAACTCATAAATTGAGAATTACTGTATTTAATTAAGAACTCCGAAACTTATCATTATATTCCCAAAATAAGGAAATTAAGAGTCCCCCAATATTCTACTGTAAGAAATTAAGAATACTAAAACCCTGATCGGAGTATATATATTATATATACAAATCAAGAACCCATTTCCTTTCTTAATTACTTGTTTTTCTTCTTGTTATTACTTTTCTTCTTCGTGCAAATACGTACGTTGTTAATTGGATCGATCGATCAATCAATCAATCAATCAGTCTCAATCATGGTGGCCGTGAGATTCTTGCCGCCGACGTCGCCATGGCTGCAACTACTGTTGAAGAAAGATTTCTATAATGAAGAAAATAAGTGCAGAATCCATAAGTCTCAATACGAGACCTTCTTTTGTAAGGATTGCATGAGTGAATTCTTCTGTCAGATTTGCGCTAAGGATATTATTAACAGAGACCATCAAAACCATACTATTGTCAAGGTAGCCCCCCGGCGCCCCTTTTTTTTTTTTTTTTTTTCTTGGGTTTTTGTCTCTCTCACACACACATTAATTACAACATCTTCTAATTTTTTAAAATTTTTTTTTTAATTTTTTTTGGAAATTGTAGGTATTTATATGTTCAAGACAAGCATCCGTGAATATAGTGGAGTTTCAGAAGATTTGGAGCATCAAAGATATTCAGCCTTATAGAATCAATGGGAAAAATGTGGTCTATTTGATGAGGACCGACAAACAAGGTATTACGTCGCCTGATAATGGATGCCGAACTTGCCGGCGTCGGTTACTTGATCACCAGACGTACAAGTACTGTTCGATCAAATGCCAAGTAAGATTTAGCTTAATAATATTCCAATTAATTCTGTTTTATTTATTTATCATCTTTAATTAATTGACTCTAATAATAACTAATAATGTTAATTAAATCTTACTTATTCTTCTCCCTGCAGATCAAATCTGACAAGTACAGGAATGGGGGCCGTGTGGAATCGAATGAAATTGAAGTGAATGATGATGTTGTACCTGTACCTGTATCTGCTGCAACCGCAAGTCCACCATGGAGAAGGGAAGATCAGGCTGCAGTATTAATATTGAATGAATCAAAGCAGCAGGCGGCGGCGGCAGCGGCAGCCGGGCGAGCTAAGAAGCGGCGGCGGTGGTCTCAGTCTCAGTCGCAGTGGCAGATACCTAAAAGAAAAAGAAACGATCAAAAGCGGCGGCGTAGAACCGATGAACCACCACCGGCGACGACGACGGTGATTAATCATGTGGCTGCCGTGACGGTGAATATCGGTGGAGAAATGGTGGTGGTTGTTCCTCCTCCTGTGAAAAAGAGTAGAAGAAAACAGTTGACGCCTCATAGGGCACCCTTGAAATAGTTCCCTTAATTACCCCGTTTAATTGGGTTTTACCACTTGAAGAAGAAGATGATAATTAAGACTCTTTAATTATCTCCAGAGATTATTCACTTTTTTGGCTCACCAAATTAATTAAGGAGTTTGCTTAATTTGCTACCTTACTATTATTAACCCTAGCTAATCATATTTTGCAGATATTCAGTCTTGTAATTATCGAAAATTTTAAGGCACAGAGACTCTCATATAAAGACTCACCATATAATAGACCACACAATTTTTTTCTGTAATTAAACTATGTGATCCATATAAAACCACGTAGATATATCTCCATACGAGAGTTTCTACCTTAAAATTTCTACCGGGTTTTAACTACTTTGTTTATTCGTCCAACATTCTTTATTTCTTCAGTTGTACACATGTGGAAGGAATTAAGAATTTTTATTATTATTTTTCCCTTGTCTCTGGATATTCCCTTGTCTTTTTTTTTGTTTTCTTTATTGTTTTTTTATTTTATAATGTTTTTTGTTTTTTTGTTTTGTTTCTTCAGGTGTAGAAATCATCCTTAATTGGCTAAAAAGGCTTTTTCTGTAATTATCTTTTGCTCCTAATCCTATGATTCTGGATATTATCCATTCAAAAAAACAAAAACATAAAAAGGATTCTTGATATTATGATTTACGCCATAGTATTGCATTTTTTTTTGTTGTTGTTGTAGTAGTAGTAGTTGATAAAGATCGATGATTAAACTCAACACGCAGAGCCATATTTGGTACTGTCAGGTTTTTCCCCTCAGTCATTCTGTGGCCATTGGTATTTTTGATTTGTTGCATGTAGACATATGGGGGCCAAACAAATATTGTATATATGATGGAGAATTTTACATTTTAACCATTGTGGATGATAAATCTTGATTTTTTTGGGTGCACTTAATTGATGAAAACCAAGTCTGAAACTAGGTCCCTGTTATAAAATTTTTGTAATTTAGTATATACACAATTCAACAAGCATGTTAAAAGGATCAGGTTTGGCAATGGCCTTGAGTTCAAAATGGATGCATTCTATGCACAAAAGGGTATCATTCATGAAACCTCTCGTGTCCATACACCACAACAAAATGGTGTTGTGGAAATAAAGCATCAACACTTCCCCTCTTAAATGAAGAAACACCTTATTTTGCTATGTATGGTAAACAACCTAACTATACTGATCTCAAAGTGTCTGGCCTATGCTAGTATTGTGTCTCAGGGCAAAACAAAATTTGATAGCAGAAGTAGGAGGTGGGTCTATCTAGGCAATCCTTCCCAGACCAAAGGGTACACTCTGTTAGATATGCATACCAAGGAGTTCCTTATCTCTAGAGATGTAGTTTTTCATGAAGATTCCTTTCCTTTTTTAACAAATGAAACTTTGACTAATGGTGAATTTGTTTTACCAGTTCCATACTTTCCAAACGAGAATTATGAAGTACCTTCATCAGATCCAGAGATCCATTTTCCACACATTTATCCTAGAGATCTAGGAGATGTTGATTATGATATGGCAAAAGACTTACCAGTTCCTACTACGTATTAATCAACAACTCAGAAGATCTACAAGGAGGTTGCCTATGCACATGCAAAATTATCAAACAACTTTAGCTGCCAATGTTACTACAAAATTTGCGCATGTTTCATCGGCCCCTTCCTTTGTCGTTTCCGTATTTTTTTTATTTTTCTCCCCCCGGGCTTTCCCCAATTTGTTTGTCTCCCCTTCTTTTTCTGTTAAATTTTAAACTCACCCCCCAGTTGATGTCCTTCCACTTTTCATCTCCTTCTTCTTCTCATCTGTGCTTCCGGTGTTGATTGCTCCTGGGACTGGTAAACGACGCCGTAATGCTAACATATGGCCTCGTCTTCTCCACAATATAGATCAGTAGATGTAGCTTGTTAGGAAATCTACGCGGGAACGCATCGGAATTTAAAATTTTATTTCCTTTTAACCAGGATCGAATTCGTTTAAGCAATAAACAAAAAGCTAGTAGACGGTTGTTACCTTGGTTGATCTAAAAGATTGACGCTTTGACCGTCTAAGGAGAGTAGTTCTGCATAGAGCCACCCAAGTGTTCGGCCTCTACCGCTAGTCTACACGAACAGCCCACCGGAATCCCATCATGAATCGCTATTGGAAAACTCCGGTTGCTAGACAAGCCCTTTTCCCCTCTCTCCAACTCTTTATATGATGCTCTCTAATTTTACACAAGAACTATTAGCTCTTGGAATTATGATGTACAAAAGAGCTTGACACCCACCTCTTATTTATAGTGTAGGTGGCGCCTCATATAGTGTGGAGGAGAAGAAAACTTTTCCCAATAAAATAAGGAAAATATAATAGATTGATTTATCTCATTTAATTTAATATCTTATATTAAATATTTCCAAGATATTGTCAATATCTTATATTGACTATCTTTATCTTATTACCATAAATCAATTTACACATGTGTGCAAATCTATAGTCATTAATATTTAATATTAAATATATGATAATCTTATTAATTAAATTGCATAATCCAAGTGTATCTTATACACTTCAATGTGGCGCCCCATATAGCCAAATATTGGCTTCCGGAATATTCTTTAATTAATATAATACTATGATTAATTAATTTTGCAAAATACATGTATATCACATATATACATAATTTCAAAATTTATATGTATCAATATACATATTTAATTAACCATCATAATTAATATCTTGTATTTAATTTATTCATAATAAATAAATACCACCATATTAATTTACCACTATAACCTTTATAGTCTCGAGATAAACTTTCCTTATTTGGTTATCATCTATAACCATATTTTAATCCGGCTAGATGTTCATATGTGTGTGAC
The DNA here is from genome assembly GCA_026214975.1 of Gentiana macrophylla. NCBI lineage: Eukaryota > Viridiplantae > Streptophyta > Magnoliopsida > Gentianales > Gentianaceae > Gentiana > Gentiana macrophylla. The sequence goes on from CM047811.1 coordinate 66,638,063, forward strand.
CCTATAGGCTTCCGAATATATTGGCCGTAGACACAAAGTGCAAATTACGAAAATGCCCTTCATGCCTAAGAATCACGGGATAGCGTCTAGCAACACACCGTGACCCCCAATCATCGGAAGAGTCAAATGCAATGACTACTACCTTTCATGTGAAACAGTTACCGTGTAACTTTCAATCCTATCGCTGTAATAATATCCATACGGTCGTTAGTCGAGTGTCAAAACATCAACGATCGTATCTTATAATCTGGTTATTAAGCTCTCTCGAAGTAACTAGTTTACTCCCACTTTGCAAAGATTCACGAGAGTAAGACATTCCTTATAAGATGGCCATTTCGGATATTCGATCCCAATCATAGGATACGCGATTCCCGGACGACCAATCATGTATACTCCGCATGCTTCAATATCATACCCAATCACTACCGTATGATCGCCCGTGGCTGTGGAAACCTCAATAGTGTCAAAGCATGACAATCCACACCGTGATGCCATGAAGACTCCGGTCCAAAGGATAATTACACAACCGCCACATAGTGTGACACTTAACCGTGTAAGTGGGTCGGTCTAACGTACGCATTCTCTAATACACGTCCACGTACCGTCCAAGTGTCACTACACTTCGATAGACGAGATCTATCCCTGCCTTTAAAGACAGAAGACATCTAATACGTGCTAGTCTGTTTGTACTATCAATGTCCTGTTTATAGTACATCATCCTAGAGACATTTAAGTATCAAACTTATTAAAGTGATTAGAGATCTCATCAACCATAAACGCCTATCATGGTTTCTCTATCACGGTTTAATACTAAGGACGTTATCATATAACAATTCATAATTGGTTCTTTAAAAAAACATATATATGAAAACAAAAAAGCCATTTAATATATGTATAAACATAATGAAATAGTAGAATTGATCCGACCCGGTCGGATCCGGTCCAACCCGATTGGGTTTAGGACACTATTCCAAAAATCTCCCACTTGGCCTAAAACCAATCACTCGTACACACAAGACCAAGTTGAAACACAAGAATCTCATGCAATACTCGCAACCAGCCCTAGCCGTAAACGGATCGCTATCCATGAGGACTCGGACTATCTTCATATCATGCTCCAAATGACCAAGTCAAAGGAACTGCCTCAACAGACACATGAATCTCCGACGAGACCTTGGTCCTTGCTCCAAGCAATGCATCCACTTACTATATCAGCTATATAGAAAAGGTGGAAGAACCGTACAAGGTTCATGAATGAACCTCATAGACTCATGTACTGCTCCCGCTGCGCCTTCAAGGCACTACTGTGTTTTGGCCTAGTTGTAGAATTTACAGTGACCCATAGCTAAGAACATTTCCAGCTCATTGTATCACTTAATCAAAGTGACTTCAAACCCAGACTGCAGCTCCCATTTGCCTTCATAAGACTCAGGATATACGTCTGTATATCTACGTTTATTTAATTCCAAGTTTCAATAAACTAGGAACTTTTCCTTAACATGTTTAAGGATGATCTCGACATTCACCAGATTTACTTTCATACTTGCTCATGACTCTTCATGAAGTATGAACATCTGACATAACTCTTATGATGGTTCCATATCGCAGTAGCAAAGGAAACCTTCATAATTATCATCATCTTTCACCTTATCTTTAGGACTAACATCCTGACATAGATAGTTCTTCCGGTGTTGACTACTCTTGGGACTGGTAAACGACGCCGTAATGCTAACATATGGCCTCGTCTTCTCCACAATATAGATCAACAGATGTAGCTCTGGTACGTGGGTCCTGGGAATTATTGCAGTAGCCTTTCCAGCTGTCCCTTCAGAATAAACGTGTAATGGTGAGGTTCTTCTGTTATCGCCACGGCTCAATTCTCCTTCGTCGTGGCGTTTCAGGTTCCACCGACTGGCATGGCGTTGACACCTCAACCTTTCTTTTCGTTTAAAAACCAATCCCAGCCGATGGATTTGGCAGGAACGGTGAATTCATCAGGAATCCAAGATTTAGGTTGTCGTCTACCTGAAGAATTTATTCCCTTTAGAAACTTATTCAATTCTTTCTTGTTTGTGCTCTTACTGGTAATCGTAATTGTCTTTGTTTGAATTTCTGGTTATTATTTTTGGGAAGAAGTCTACTTCTTGTTACTCATGTCTGTACGATTATTTTAGCTTTACTGTTGATTTCTGGATTATTTGAATCTATTTGCTTCTTTTTGTCTTCCCGGCTCGGTGTACATCTGTTATTTCCAATTACTCAATTATTTATCTAGGCGATTGGAGTTTTGGCTTTTTTTGGAGGTATGGCTTTCAGTATTCTTTTCTGCTTTTGTAGGTGCTTTAATTTTATGCATAGGATCTTCTTCCTCAGAGTTATCGATTTTTTTCCCGTACGATTTGCTATTCTGAGATTTTGCTATGAAGGGTTAATTTTCTTCCTGATGCAAAAATTTGCTTCAACACAAATGTTTACTGAAGCAAATGAATAAACCATTTGGTTGTCTTTTAATATGAATCTAATATGCGTTCCTCATGGTTACCTACAACAATGTTTTTCTCTGTTTTTTTCCTATTAACGGGCGTATGAGAGTTTACATGTTTTGTTCACAGAGTTTGAGGACTCGAGTGAAACATGTACATTTCAAAAGGTTCCTTTTCGAATTGTAAGTATATTGTTTATGCCTTTGTAGTCTTTCCTTGTGAATCTCAAAATCATATCACTATGTTTGGTTTACTTTTGAGGTGAATTTTTGGTTCCATGTTTGATCCCTGGCTGATTTGAAGTCATAACTTGGCGGATAGCCTTGACTTCGTATGATTTGGCTCATTTGGGATCTTTGACCCCTGGCCGATTTGAGTGGCGGCCTTGAATCGGCCTCTTTGCTTGCGCGTCGGCCACGTGTCTGGTTTGGGCGGTCTTTCCCACCCACAGTTGATGTGACAACTGACGTGATCCACCACATACTTCGATTGGTTGTGATCCTTTCGTCATCTGTGCCATAATGATGGTTGATTTCGAAATTTAAAACTCGGAATTCCAGCCTTTGATCTTGTCCGTTAGATCGTCGCCATCGCGACCGCCGAATCCGTACATTGATGCCTATATAAGAGGGATGAGTTCCTGACCTAAACCTTTCTGAATTCCTCAACCTTTTCGGGAATTGTTTATTGGTGGCTTGTCAGTGGGAACTCTCCGGCGGGGCGATTTCCGGCAAACTTCGAGGGCTCGTTCTATTCTTCTCCATCTTCTCCATATTTCCTGTCAATTGCTAGGTAAGACTGTTCTCTTTTCTTGATTTCTCATGTCTTGTGAATCGTTTCGCATGTGTTTTCACTGTCTTTGATAATATGGTGTGTCCTGAATTTTTGCTGGGTTTGAATCCATAGACACATTTGTTATCTTCATCTTTGTTCTTAAGATTTTCCAAAATTCGGTCGTCTGTTTTTGTGGCCGTGGCCTTTAATTTTTGCCCATGTATTGCTATCATCCAGTCTTGAGGGTTTCTCTGGTGCCTTTATCCCTAGTCTTTGGGGATTTTATGTGTCTGAATGTGAAATGAAAAGACGGGGTGCCGAGATAAGATGGCTCATCTTGGCCTGACTTCAATCATCCTGGGTGATGGCTTATCCTCCTCGTCCTTTTGTTTTGCAGGATGTCTCAGAGCGGTGATGACGAAAATGATGGCGTCCACGGTTATGCCTCAGGGATGACGGGGAGGCGAGTTCTAGCCGGACGGCCATCGTTAGTGAGGAGATGATTCTGGTGCGGCCCGAACCATCATAGAGCGGGCACCGCAAAGCTACTGTTCATAGGGTAGTTATGAAGCGAACCAAATCCCCTGAAAGGGCCACACTTAGGGGCCTTAAAAATGTTGCCAGGGCTCACGGGGCTCCACGTGAAGAGTTGCGGATAACAAAGGTGGCGAAGAGGAGGGCTCAAAAAGGAATAAGACTCTCAGACCTAATAACCCCGAAGCCGCGGAGGAGGAGAAGTCGGTGACCGCCATGGATAGGAAATCGAAAGCCAATGGCCCGATATCCGTAAGGGTCTCGCCGCCTCGAGAACTTTTACCAGTTATGACATTTTCCCGGATTATCTTTTTACTAGCTTTCCCGATAGCATGGCAGCTGGTTCTAACCAAATAGAGGAGCGTCCAGAGTTGGGTGATTCTGTCGTGGAAGTTGATCGGGCTGGTCAACGCCTAGAGACGGATGTCCTTATATTATTTAATTTTCGTGTCGGGGCTGCGTCCGCTTTTCGATCCTTTCTTTGTGGAAGTAATGGATAGGTTGGCCGCCTTACCTTGTGACTTCATCCCGGGGGCTGTGAAGATAATTTTGGCCTTCATTGTTCTATGCTGGATGCTAAAATATGAGCCTTCTCTTCCTATTTTTCTGAAGTTTTATACTTTCGGGAAGGCTGCGATGAACGATCCCTCGACACCCGCAATCTATTGTTGGTCCGGGCCAAAGTTAACTCATGTTGGTTGTTTTATTGGGTTCCCAGAAAAGTGAGAGACTGGGAGCAACGTGGTCTGATCATTGAATCTGCCGTGGGCTGGCCTCTTCCTGAATTTGAAGTGCGACCAGCAAAAGATTGAATTCGATCACCGTCCCTAAGATACTTGAGACTTGTGAGTAGGAGTTGGTCGAAAAATTTATAGCCTTCTTGGATGGGACGGTGTGAATCAGGAGAGGGTGTTCAGTTGGAGATCTTTAATTGATATTCACCAACCTTACAGTGCTCTGGCGGGCATTCCTGGCTCTGCCCCGGGCGGGGATGCTGTTATCGAACCCCTAAAATTGTTGTCCGACTAAGATTGGTATACGGAGTGCCACCACTCCAAGACCTATCCGTCCAAATGTCAGATCTGCTCTGGAAGACCTGAGAAATACCGGAACAAAGATCACCGTAACGCTTTTCCTTTCTCTTATTTGTTTATATTCTCTTCAACATTTGGCCTTTCTCTGTTTGTAGCTTTGTTTCTTATCTTGTGATCTGTTACTGACTCTTTTGTTCTTTTTAGGCAAGATGCTTGATACCGTTGAAGATAGAGCCTCTCGGCTTGCCAGGATCAGGGAGAGGAAGAAAGCGAATCAGGGCCTTGTTGGCTACAAATGCGGAGGTAGAGCTCAATACCGTGAGCCTGTCTGCGCTATCCACTGATGCGGCTTTGCTTGGCGAACCTTTAAACACGGCGGTAGGGGTATCGATGGCTGCTGTGCGATAACCAAGTCGAAAAGGAAAATGGGTGCTGCAAAGGTGAAGTCTTCCGCTGGAACCGTTGACGAAGAGGAGGTCGACGTGGCCGTCTCCAAGAAAAACGTGAAAACTGTGAGTGAGGTCGGCGTCATAGTTGTGGCCACATTAGAAGTTACTAATGCTGTTTCTGCAGGCTTTGATGACGATTAAAATAGTCTATCCTACGGCATCAATATTCTATCCATTATAAGTTAAAAATAGTTGTTTTGACCTATAAATATGAACCATTTACGATGAATATCATATGTTGGTTTTGTGAGTCGAGAAATCTGCACTTTGAGTTTATTTTCCCTGTTTCGATATTATTTCGTGCATTATTTGATGATTTTAAGGATATGGAATATTGGGCTGAGCATGATGGACGAATATGGAGTAGACTGAACGAAAAGAATGGGCCTAGGGTATTCCAGAACCTTCCAAGTTAAGTCGGCTGAAGAAAAAAGACGAAGGTACCCTCGGTAACCCGAGAGGCGGTGCCGACTTACCGAGGATCCAGATCCTTCCGAAACGCGTTTTCTTGGACGATGGGTCAAACTAGATGTTCCTAAATCGGTTTAGATAGCTATAAATAAGAGGCTTCGCCTCAGAACACAATGTACCATACAATTTACAAGTTTCATGCAATAAAAGTTTCTTGTTTTTTGTTTTATTTATTTTATGAGTTCTGGTCGGAGAGACGACAGAGTCACCGCCTAGAGAGATCCGAAGGAGATCTACGCTCGTCTTCGAGGGTATGATTTTATGTCTTTTCCAAGATGTAGATCTATCGTTGTTCAATTTGACTAGTATGTTTTAATAGCTTATTTAGTTTAATTATGTAGTAGTTAGTTTATTTTACCCCATGTGTTATAGATCTGATTCGTTGGTGAAGAAATCATGAAATAGTAGTTGCGTTCTTCAGATCTGCGACGGTCTATATCGCTAGATCTGAATACCTAGTAAATTACTAATTCATGATAATCGGCGCCAGCTACGTTGATCGATAGATTTAATTTACATGTTTTTAGCCTAATCAACTATTTGCATGTCATCGTAAACTAGCATGAAATACGAATAGTGAAGTGCTATGTTTGGACATTATCTAGAATGGACCCTAGGAACGTGCTGGTCAATGTCGACAGCTGTCTAGGCAGGTTTGCGGTATGAGTTAGCACTCAATATCGACAGAACTAGTTCTTTATGCGTATGGGCTATTACGGACTAATTAAGTAGGGTAGCTTTCATATAGATTGTCTACTGCCATTGTCGGAGTAGATAGGGTTAGGAGTTGTACCCGTAGCTGAACAATGAATAAATTCACCAATGGGGAGGACTGTTGCATGTGTGGGGGGAATAAATAATTACTCATAATTGAACTAATACATTAGAAACTCTAGTTTGCTTCGTGTGAGCTTGCATAATCTTGCTAGTTGATTGTTACCAATTTACTACTATCTGTATTATAGTTGGTCGTAGACCGTTATCGTGACAAGCTCAATCTCGATAATTAGACCTTCTTACGAGTCCCTATGGGATCGACCTTGATTTTCCAGTACTCTACTATGATAGACCTAGTCCTATTTCTAGTAAGTGCCTTGCATGCGATCAAGATTTTTGGCACCGTTGCCGGGGATTCATGTCAAGAATAATTTTTATTTGAGATTGAGTTTTATGTACATATTTGAGTCTGTTTAATTGAGTCTGTTTTATAGTCTGTTTATACTGGAGTCATACATTATCGATTCTATTAAAAATCTGGAAAAATTGCTTCCGGTTTACCGAGGGTCCACCCCGATAAACCGAGGGTCCCAGTTTCAACAGAATCGTTTCTGTTAGTTTAGAGTCTAGTCAGGAGTCAGAGTATGTATTTTTGAGTGTGCCAGGCGTGTGTAACAGCCGGCGGGGCAAGTCACTAACATTTTTTTTTTTTCTTTTTGTGTCTTGTAGTATGCTACACGAAGTTCAGCAGCCAAACTCGAGAGATTCATACCTGAGATTGAAAATTTTGCTAGAAAAAGAGAAAGGAAACTCGAGAGAGATCTGTTAGGCTGGCAGATGACGTGATTACGCATGAAGGAGTTCACAACGAGAGAGAAGAAGAAGATATAGAAACCAACATGGCACAGAACGGACAGAACGACGGGACATAATGGACATAATGGAGCAGGAGTTGTGGTACATGCAGATAGGAGAACTCTACAAAGTTATGCAATGCCTATGATTGAGCAATTCGAACCTGCAATTGTTCAACCTGAGGATGCAGCTGTGGTATTTCACCCGAAACCGAATGTGATAAAAATGGTGACTAACTACACTACTTTTCATGAGTAATGAACGAAGATCCTAGTGTACACGTCACCAACTTTCTGGAGATAGTCAGCACGGTCAAGCCAGAAGGAGTGCCTAAAGTTAATATCAAGTTGAAATTGTTTCCATTCACCTGAAAGACAAAGTGAAGATATGGTTATTGTCTCTAGCACCAGGATCGATCCAAACTTGGACCGACCTGCTGCAGAAGTTAATGAATAAGTACTGCCCACCTGGGAAGTCACTACGGATGAGACAAGAGATTATGAACTTCAAGTAGAAGCCCAATGAAACATTTGAAGAAGCATGGGAAAGATTTAAGGAAGCACAGAGGTGATGCCTCACCAAGATATCATTTTACCCGTACGTATGCATAGTTTTTATCATGGATTGTGCCCAAGTGAACAAATGAGAGTTGATGCCTCAAGCAACGGATGTTTTGCGTTGCTATCTCTTGAATAATATGAAGAAAAGTTGGAGCAAATTGCGCTTACAAGTCAATAGGGAACATACCAAGTTGAAACTGCCAAAGTAGCTGAAGGCGTATTTAGAGAAGATACTTCTCAAAAGATCTTATACCAGCTAATGGCGATGAATGAAAAGATAGATGGCATGCAAGATCGCATAGCCAAGGTTGAGAAAGTTCAAGAGATTGAAGCAACCAACACTGAGGACGTGAACTATATAGGGAGGCAAAGAAATCCTTATGGGGCGGATATCGCCCAGGTTCTCATCACCACCATGGTTTTAGACTGAGTGACCCTACTGGGGGTTTTCAACAAAGTGATTCTAATGGTGGAGAGAGACCGAGACAAACTGGTGGATTCATGCCTCAATTCAACAAGTCCGGTGGTTGGGAAGCAGTAATGGATAAAATGAGCTCAATTGTGACCGATACGGTCAATCAACTTACGAAATCCATGACTGAGCTGAATGCAAACTTCACCACTTATTGTCATAAGAATGATACAAGACTGACCAATCAAGAAGCCTTAGTGTAGAATCTATCACAGCAAGTGGGACAGATTGTAGAACAAGTGTCAGCCCATCCTCCGGGAGGATTGCCAAGTAATACTAAGAAGAATTTGAAGGACGTGAATGTAATCATGACTAGAAGCGGAAAGGAACTGCATGGACCTGTTATACCACCTGTCCAGGTGGAATCAGAAAACAGTCAGCAGCAGAACGCAGCAGAATATGGAGAAAAGAGGGGCCGGTAAACCAGGACACTACGCCGGTAAACCGAGAGTCCAAAATTCAAAGAGACAAACAGCGAGGCGAGCAAAGAATAATCGGCCAGAGTAAGTTTTCATGAACTGTAACTATTAATCCTGATACTTTACCCTATCCCCTAGGAAATATAAGCCGAATAATGATGATGCGTGTTATAAGAAGTTCATAGAGATGTTTAAAAAGTTGCAAGTGAATATACATTTGGTAGAAGCTCTGGCCGGAATGCCAGAGTATGCAAAGTTCTTGAAAGAAGCAATTTCTACCAAAAGAAAGTTGTTAGACCTTAAGACTATATGCCTTAATGAGGAATTCTCGCGCTTTTGCAACGCAAACTGCCTCCCAAGTGTAATGATCCTAGTAGCTTCCTCATACTATGCACAATTGGAAGGATATGCCTAAACAAAGCATTGTGTGATCTTGGAGCCAGTGTCAATCTGATGCCACTTTACATCTTTCATAAGTTAGGCATGAAAGAGCTGAATGAAACATCTATAGCCCTTCAATTAGCAGATAGGTCTATGACGCAACCATGTGGAGTGGTGGAGGATGTTTTGGTGAAAGTTGATAAGTTTGTATTCCCTGTAGACTTTGTGGTGCTAGACACGGAAGCTAACCATGATGTTCCATTGATCTTAGGAAGACCTTTCCTAGCTACGAGCAAAACATTGATAGATGTTCATAAGGGTGAGCTGATTTTGAGAGTGAATGAGGACAAAGTAGTGTTCAATGTGATGAATTTTATGAGATAGTCTCAAGAGGAAGGAGAAGCATGCTACATGCTAGATGCCATAGATGAACTTGTTTTAGAATTATATCAGCAAGTGGCACTAGACCCTGAAATAGCTGAGACTTTACTCCTGAAGGAAGAAGAAAGCTATGAGGAAACCTGGCGTGTAGTGAAGGTCAAGTGAGAGAAATAGAGCCTATATCCTCTGTGGATTTAGGAGGAACCATTCATAGACCTTCCTGGCACAAGTTCTTTGACTTACAGTTGACTGGTAAGCTGTTAAGATCATCGTTATAAGAGCCACCAAAGAACTTAACATTGAAACATTTGCCGTCTCACCTTAAGTACGTGTACTTACAAGATGATATTCTCCCCCTTATAATTTCAGCATCATTATTACCTTTAGAGGAGGAGAAACTTTTAAGAGTACTGAGAGAGCATAAGGGGGCGTTTGGGTGGATGATTGCAGATATTAGAGGAATTAGCCCATCGGTGTGCATGCATAAGATCTCTATAGAACCTAAGAAAATAGCGGTAGCACAACCTCAAAGGAGGTTGACGCCACAACTAAAGGATGTTGTTAAGGAAGAGATCATAAAGATGTTGGAGATGGGAATCATTTTCCCAATTGCAGACAGTGAGTGGGTAAGCCCAATTCATGTGGTACCCAAGAAAGGAGGATTCACTTTCCAACCTAATGAGTTTGATGAGTTAATCCCTATGAGACTAATTACTGGACATCGAGTTTGCATAGACTTCAGGAAACTGAATGATGCAACTCGTAAATATCATTTTACCCTACCATTCATTGATCAGATGTTAGAAAGATTAAGCGGTCATGCATTTTATTATTTTTTAGATGGATATTCTGGTTATTATCAGATCCATATTGCCCCCGAGGACCACGAGAAAACAACTTTCACATGTCCCTATGGAACTTTTGCGTACAATCGCATGCCCTTTGGGTTATGTAATGCATCAGCAACTTTCCAAAGGTGCATGATGTCATTATTTGCGGACATGGGGGAGGATTTTCTAGAGATTTTCATGGATGATTTCTCTGTATTTGGAGATAGCTTTGTTAAATGCTTGGACAATTTGAGTAAAGTGTTGAAAAGATGTGAAGAGACCAACCTTGTACTTAACTGGAAAAATGTCATTTCATGGTTACAGAAGGAATAGTGTTGGGTCATAGGATTTCAAAGAAAGGAATGGAGGTTGATAGAGCAAAGATAGAGGTAGTAGAAAAGTCACCCCCTTCAACGAACTTGAAGACGTTGTGAGTCTTTCTTGGCCACGCAGGATTTTATAGAAGGTTTATTAAGGACTTCTCTAAAGTTTCTAAACCTTTGACGGAATTACTTACGGAGGATGTACCTTTCGTATTTGGAGAAGAAAGCAAGAAAGCATTCAACACATTGAAGCGAATGCTTGTAACCGCCCCAATTCTGGTAGCACCAGATTGGAACAAACCTTTTGAGCTTATGTGTGATACAAGCGACACGGCAGTTGTAGCAGCCCTAGGACAAAGGGAGGATAAAATCTTTAAGCCTATCTATTACGCTAGTCGTACCCTTAATAGTGCCCAGAGGAATTATGCGACTACAGAGAAGGAACTCTTAGCTGTCATATTTGCATTTGAAAAGTTTCGACCTTACCTGATAGGATCGAAAGTCACTGTATTCATTGACCATGCAGCTTTGAAATACCTTCTAACCAAGAAAGACTCCAAGCCGAGACTGTTAAGTTGGATTCTACTCTTACAAGAGTTTGATGTTCAGATTAAAGATAAAAAGATCTGAGAACCAGGTGGCTGATCACCTATCAAGATTAACTTTGCTGTAAGAAGATCAACCGACTGAGATTAGGGAAAGATTTCCTGGCGAACAACTTTTTGCCATCTCAACGGTAGCTCGAGTTGAATCTCAGTCCCGACAACATACATCAAGAGTGGGCAAGGTATACCCTTGGTTTGTTGATATTATGAATTATCTAACAGGAAGGTACCTACCACCAGAATTCGATAATGCAGATAAGAAGAAGTTTTTCACGTATCTAAAGCATTATCATTGGGACGATCCCTATCTATACAAATTATGCCCAAATGCCATTCTTACGAGATGCGTCCACGATGATGAGATTCCAAGTATTTTGCACATGTGTCATTCTAGAGAAGCTGGAGGTCATTATGGGCCAACAAGACAGCAACAAAGGTACTGCAGTGTGGATTCTACTGGCCAACAATTCATATATCTGCTTACCAGTTTACAAGATCCTATCATTCCTGTCATTCCTGTCAAATGACTGGTAACATTTCTAAGCGGAACGAGATGCCACTGCAGAGTATTTTAGAAGTGGAGTTATTCGATGTTTGGGGAATTGATTTTGTTGGGGCTTTCACATCGTCAGAATCAAATCGTTACATCCTGGTAGCAGTTGATTATGTTTCCAAATGGGTGGAAGCAGTAGCTTCACCTACTAATGATACTAGGGTTGTCTTGAGATTTCTTAAGAAAAACATTTTGACGAGGTTTGGTGTGCCCAGAGCCATAATTAGTGATGGAGGGAGTCATTTCTGTAATAGGTTGTTTGAGAAGTTGATGATGAGATATGGGGTTAGACATAAGATTGCAGCAGCATATCACCCCCAGACAAGTGGACAAGTAGAAGTCACGAACAGAGAGATTAAGAGGATCTTAGAGAAGACTGTGAATCCTACAAGGAAAGATTGGTCTTTGAAATTAGATGATGCTCTTTGGGCGTACCGAACAGCTTATAGGACCACGATTGGGATGTCACCATATATGATAGTGTTTGGAAAAGCATGTCATTTACCGATAGAACTCAAGCACCGAGCGCTGTGGGCTACGAGGTTTCTAAACATGGATGAGGATTTAGCCGGTGAAAAGAGAATGCTAGAGTTGAATAGATTGGAAGAGTTTAGACTTCAAGCATATGAGAATGCAAGGATTTACAAGGAGAGAACGAAGCGTCTGCATGATAAGAAGATTCTGAACCACACATTTCAAGTGGGAGATAAAGTGCTGGTTTACAACTCGCGTCTTCGTCTTTTTCCTGGGAAGTTGAAGTCTAGATGGTATGGACCACATGTAGTTACGAAAGTCTACAATTCAGGTGCATGTGAAGTTAGACATGAATACTCTGGGCAAACTTTCACAGTTAACGGCCACAGGCTGAAACATTACCTAGAGCACACGCATAACCCTGAATTGGAAGTCTTTACATTAGAAGAGCCGGAATATGAATGAAGGAGCCCTATTAGTACAGTCGAGCTGACGACTATAAACTCAGAACTATTTCTAAAATCCTTATTTATTGCTTTTGTTTATTTTAATTTGAGTCAATAAAGTAGCATGACAATTTCAAAGTTTTTTTCATCACATATATCTTCAGTCACCTGGCTAGAGATATATGTGGTTTTTTCCTTCACGATTCTCATGTGATACCCTTGTAAATATTTTCACGTCTTGCTTAGGCTGATAAAAGAATAAAGTGGCTTAAACTGTTTTTTGCGCATTCCTCCGGTATGCACAATTACCGCCACCTTATTTTCTTGTTGCCCTTCGCATGTTACTCACAGTTTTTGGAAATTTTTTGGAAAGCACAACTTGGAAGAGGAATAAGCTAGGAGCTAATGATTCTGCTCCGGGATTCGTTTTGACTTAGCCAACATTTCTAGAGCTAAGTACTTTTCCTTATCTTTATTATTAGTCATTGGGGACAGTGTCTATAATAAGTGGGGGTAGGCGTCTTAGCTGGTTAATCGAAAAATGGAATATTTTTGAAATTTTAAACACTGTTTTTAGCTTGCTTATTGCACGTTTTCGAGTAAGGAATCGGTTGAAAAGGAGCCCAAGTTCAATTTGAAGTGAGCTATAGCATATTTAATTTAGTATGGAAGAATGAGCATATGCTATGTTGCATGAAGTAGTAACATATTAATTATTATTCTATCATTGCAATCAATATTTGAGCATATAATCTGAGTGAGAAGTTTTTAAGGTTAGATGATGAGTTGATTTAACCGGGAATCATTATTTGTCTGTCTATATACTTCAAAAAATTGTTGTAAGACAAGGGAAGCAACTTGGATGATGAAAGGTACCCGGGAGACATGGACTTGTGAGAGAGAGAAAAAGTGAGGAAATCTGCCAGAAAAAAGAAAAAATATATGTAATAAAAACAGTGAGGGAAGCGAACTCATGTAAAATGGGCTTGACCCTCACATGAAAAGAAACAAACGAGGACTTAAGAGCAATGCTCAGTCCCCGAGTCCGCCCGACCCAATTACGGTACCATGTTCTGTAACCAAGTCTGAAAGCAAGACGAGCGAGTGTAAAAGCAAGCAAGTTAAGATTGTGTGGTTAATACAACTTGATTCTTCTCATGAACGCACTATCACGACTGATTCATCACACCACACATTGATGCTTGATAAGTAGTGATTAATGGGGAGCTTATGGATTGTGGCTTGTTGGATGTTTTGCCGGAAATCTTTATTGAATATGTGGTAGTTAATGGAGATTGTTCCTGGAGGTACATTCCACCTTGATACTTTGCTCGCGGACGAGCAAAAGGATAGTGGGGGGTAGTTGATGACGGTTAAAATAGTCTATCCTACGGCATCAATATTATATTCATTATGAGCTAAAAATAGTTGTTTCAACCTATAAATATGAACCATTTACGTTGAATATCATATGTCGGGTTCGTGAGTCGAGAAATCTACACTTAGCGTTTATTTTCCCTGTTTTGATTTTATTTCGTGCATTATTTTATGATTTTCAGGATACGGAATATTGGGCTGAGCATGATGGATGAATCTGGAATGGAATGAACGAAAAGAATGGGCCTAGGGTATTCCAGAACCTTCCAAGTTAAGTCGGCTGATGAAAAAAGACGAAGGTACCCTCGGTAACCCGAGAGGCGCCGCCGACTTACTGAGGATCCAGATCCTTTTGAAACGCGTTTTCTTGGATGAGGGGTAGAACTAGATGTTCCTAAGTTGGTTTAGATAGCTATAAATGTACCATACAATTTACAAGTATTATGCAATAAAATTTCCTTGTTCTTTATTTTATTTATTTTATGAGTTTTGGTCGGAGAGACGATGTAGTCGCCATCTAAGGATAGATCCGAAGGAGATCTACACTCGTCTTCGAGAGTATGATTTTCAGTCTTTTCCAAGATGTAGATCTATCATTGTTCTATTCGACTAGTATGTTTTAATTGCTTATTTAATTTAATTATGTTGTAGTTTGTTTATTTTACCCCATGTGTTATAGATCTAATTCGTTGGTGAAGAAATCATGAAATAGTAGTTGCGTTCTTTAGATCTACAATGGTCTATATTGCTAGATCTGAATACCAAGTAAATTACTAATTCATGATAATCGGTGCCAGCTATGTTGATCGATAGATTAATTTACATGTTTTTAGCCTGATCAACTATTTGCATGTCATCGTAAACTAGCATGAAATACGAATAGTGAAGTGCTTTGTTTGGACATTATCTAGAATGGACCCTAGGAACGTGCTGGTCAATGTCGACAGCTGTCTAGGTGGGTTTGCGGTATGAGTTAGCGCTCAATATCGACAGCTCTAGTTCTTTATGCATATGGGCTATTACGGACCAATTAAGGAGGGTAGCTTGCGTATAGATTGTCTACTGCCATTTTTGGAGTAGATAGGGTTAGGAGTTGTACCCATAGCTGAACAATGAATAAATTCACCAAAAAGGATGACTGTTGCATGTAAGGGGGGAATAACTAATTACTCATAATTGAACTAATACATTAGAAACTCTAGTTTGCTTCTTGTAAACTTGCATAATCCTGCTAGTTGATTGTTACCAATTTACTACTATCTGTATTATAGTTGGTCGTAGACCGTTATTGTGACAAGCTCAATCTTGATAATTAGACATTCTTACGAGTCCTTGTTGGATCGACCTTGATTTTCCAGTACTCTACTATGATAGACCAAGTCCTATTGCTAGTAAGTGCCTTGCACGCGATCAGGCTTAAACCCTGAGGCGGTCCCCTCTTCTTCTACTGTGGTCGAGCTGACTGACAGCCCGAACAAACCGACCGATGAGGGTAAGAAGGAGTCGATTGTTTCTTGTCGTCCGAAGCCACCACCGGTCCTGAGGGCCCCGGTTGGTGCTCGAGGCCGCCCTGCTATATGGATGAATAAAGAGTTTGTTGAGAAGCCTCTAGAGTTGAGGACGCCGGAAAAGTGGCTACTGCCATTGCCGACGTGTTGCCTCTAAAAACAAGTGAAGTTTACCCTGCCCGATCAAGTTGAGCGAGTTGTAGGCCGATGTATCATTTCTCGCTGTGTGCAGGAGGATGTAGTGTCTTTGACCGTAACTGTGGGTTAGTTGAGCCAATCCCAATGCCTGGGCGGCGCCATCGGGTTACCTGGAGTTTTTGTGAGTCAGGTAAACAATTTCTGTTTCGTTCATGGTTTGCTTTTGGTTCAGATACTTGTATTGTATTGACGCTTTTCTTTTCATCTTGGAACCGAGCTTTTTCAGTCCGAGTATGAACATGATGCGGCACAGACCGAACTCCATCAGCAGATTTGTAGTTTGAAGACGGTGTTGAAAAAGGCTGAGGAGAGGGCCGTAGGGGTTGAGAAGAGGGTCGTAGGGGCTGAGAATCAGTCCGCTGACGATCGTGCCGAACTCATCCATCTTTGTATTGAGAACACGGCCAATGCGAAGAGGGTTCTAGAGATCAGTGAGTCATTGAGGTCTGTTGAGGTTCAAAGGGACGAGGCCGTCTCAAAGTGTGAGGAGAGCCAATAGAGGATTGATCTCCTCGAGGAAGAGCTAAACGACGTTGATAAAGATCTACAAAATCATCTGGAGGAGTTGAGGGTTGCCCGGGAGCAGTACTATGATCGGGGGTTCTTTCATACGGCCCGGTGCTTTAGGTCAGCTTTTGGGGCTAAAGCGATCAATCTAGACACCCTACTTGACTGGCAACTTACGCCTCAAACTGATGCTTCTTTACGAGTCCATCATCCTGACCTCCCTTACACCGAATCGCAGCTATCTGATGTTGCAGCTAAGTGTAGGAAGGATGAGCAGCCTGTCTGGAATCCTCCGCCAGTCAATGAGGTTAATGTGCGTTCAATGATGGAAGCGGCGGAGAGAGAAGCCGTTGAGGATGATGAGGTAAATGACGAAACAGGAGGTGATGGGGAAGAGCTCAAGGAGGTGGCCACTGATAAAGGGGAGAGTCCAGGTGAAGCGGGCACTCCTCAATTTAGCGATGATTTTCTAAATCTGACTGGAGATCATACTTGACTCCAGCTTCTGATAAGTGAACTTTGCTGGCTTCGGCCTCTTGTAATAATTTGGTCTGAATCTTGTAATAATTTGTAGTGACCTCATGATCTTCTTTCTATTGCTCCTATGTATTGTTATTAAGATTTATTGCTTTTCAAGCTCCTTATTTTGGATATTCATATGCGTGTGGCCCCCTTATTTTGGTGAGGTTGAGTGCCCTTCGTGTCGAGATCACCAAAACAACTCTTCCAATCGAATCCGCGTTTGTTGAATTAAATTTTTTTGGCCTATGGCCCCCTTGTTTTGAATGAGGTGGCAACTGAGCTCGATCAAAATAATTGGGGTTTCACTTTGAGGCCTTTATCATTGTCGAGTTTTCAACTCCTCGAGGTCTTGTTGGGCTCAATATTAACTGTTGCTCGAAAAATTCAATGTGCCCCCTTTGTTTCGATAAGGATCGAGGTCCTGCCGTGTTGATCCAAATGGAAACAAAACCTTGTCTAGGCCGCTGGCTTGGAAGTCCTCATGGGGTTTTGTATGCTCACTTTAGAATTTCCGATGCGCCCCCTGCTTTGTGCGTGTCCGGCTATACTCATAGGCGGGCGCGTTCAAAACGGTTTTCTAGATTCTCTAGCTATAAAGTCTGGCGGTTGCCGGCTTTTTCTGACACGTTCTGAGGCAAGGCTGCCACCTCTGGTTAGTTACTGTTCTCTGCCCATTTCGGACGTTTTGGAGATCATGCTCATAATGGTTGAGGTTCCGATAACTGCTCCGCCATAAATGATTATTCAAATTTTGAAATTTTAACAGACCCTTAATCTTGGCCGTTCGATCTGTCTTATCTCCTCCATTGGATCATTTGTTTCGCTATGAAAGGAGGGAGCTTTGCTCTCTTCTCAAACACACTTTCCTTCAATCCTTGTTCTATTACGGTTATGGCCAATTTCAGTGATTCTCTTCTTCTACACACAGCCTCTCCATTAGCCATAGACAATTTCTTTTCGCATTTTAATCAGTTTCCTCTGCTGGCAGAGAGCGATTTGAACTTTTGAAAGATCAGCTTTGCCGAATGTGCCCGTGTTGTCAAGATGGGGTGGTCTGGCTTTCTTTAGGCACCTCGGGGGTATACAATGCCACCATGGTGCGTGAATTTTATTCCGTGCTGTCGATATTAGTTTTGACTGATGACGTTGTTACCGTCGTTCCCCTCCGGGGAGTAAACGTCGCCTTTACTCCTGCCATTATCAACGGATTCTTCAATTTGCCTGTTCATCCTCCGTATGTTCATTACGAAACAACTTGGAGGCTTAGCAGTGAGTTGGGGAGACGTGTTTATGGGGCTGCGGCCCTCAGGCATTTGATACCGGGCGACTGAGATCCTTTGCTAGAAGGCTATGCCTCGGAGATGTCTCAATCAATCGAGAGTGGAAAAGGCTGATCAACTCTCACGTGTTTCCTTCGTATGATTCCGAGGAGATCTTAGAGGCCGAATCACATCTTCTTTATGCGATATTATGGCCGATGAGGATGTTAACGTCGATTGGGGTATGCTGATCTACCGGGAGGTATTGCGGTTCGCTGCCCAGACAGACCTTCATCGTCCCATCCCTTTTCCTCGGTTGATTTCCGGCTTGTGTACCGGCGTTCTTGGGATGCCTATATCCCATGATGAAGTGTTGGTGCCGCCACGTACAAACATCGAGCTCGAACGTATCGCTTCGGACTCATCGACAGACTATGATTCTGATTAGCCTTAGATTTCATCTTTTCATTTGTTCTTTTGTGATGATTTGGCTTTGCGGCCCCGTTTTGTATAATGAAATCATTTCCTTACTGCCTTATACTTGCCTCAATTTTTGCTTTTGAGTTTAAGATTTTGCCTGTGGACCCTTTTGCCTTCGAGTGAAATAAGAGCGCTTTTTAGCAGGACTGGTGAAAGATAGCCGTGGGTGAAAACTTCACCGTGTCCAACAATGGCCCCCTTTTCTCAGTGGAGTCGTGATTTCGGTCGGGCCCGACTGAAATGGTTTGGGCTCTTGGGAATCGTGAAGCCTCATAACTCTTCGCTCAACTGGCGCATTTATGACCCTTCATCCAACCGATGCATTTTCGACTGTTCTTTCAAAGCGTCATCTTGGTTAATGTGGAGATTTGAACTCAAGTTTGAATGTGTTTGACCTTTGGTTTTCCCACCTTTTCATCTTTTGGGCCTATAAAAGGAGAGAGTCTTCTTTTTATTCCTCACATTCAATTTTCTTAAAATTAGCTCAACTTTTCTACAAACTTCTTCGTCTTTTCTGAACTTCTCTGAAAATTCTTATTATGTCTTCATCCAAATCCTCAAGCCAGGGCTCTAATGCCTTTGATCTCGTCATGGGAGAGGAGCCCTCTGTTTGCTTTCGGTCCACTGCTTCTCCGGTGGCTACGAACAATTTTATGACCTTCTTCCACGATCAAGGTCACCTAGTGGAGATGAGGCTTAATCTGCGCCGGATTGGGCCGGGTCACCGGAACACCATCAATGTCTCCGGTTGGGGAAATTTTGTCAATTCACCGGTGGGGGAGTACAATTTGACGTTGGTGCGTGTGTTCTACTCCGCTTTGTCGGAGAACGGTCATGCCAATCATACCACCGATGTTTCCATCCGTGGGGTGATGGTGGAGTTCACCCCATCGGCCATTAACATGTTTTAAGGCCTTCCGGACCCTGCCGAGGACTACGATTCCTCCTGGAATCTTGAGGAGGGGATTGACCATTATGCCACTCGGCATGATGCATTCCAGTTTTTGCTTCGCAACGAGTGGGAGGACAGAATGAATGTCACGGAAGACATGTTGGATCGGAGGGAGAGGGAGTGGAAACGCTTCATGTACACTCGGGTTTTCTGTCTACCCGATTTCAATGAGGTCACCGATGCCGAGGCGTTTGTTCTCTACGCCATTTCAGTTCCTGAGGTGACTATCAACTGGGGTTGCCTGATCCATTTTGAGGCGATCAAGTATGCCACCATGATGGATGGCGGGTTTCCCTTACCCTTTGCCTGGATGATTTCCAACATGTGCATTCGGAGCCGAAGGATGCCTGTCTGTCCAACCATGGACATGTATTATGCTCATCCCGAAGCGGATGAGTGAAGAGCGGAATAGTGCTCTTCTTCTTCCATCTTTTTTTAGTCCTTGTAAAAACACTTATTTTCTTGTAATGATCGCCTTTTCTTATTTTGATTGATTTCATTTTTGTTCCTGCACTTCACTTTTTGAGAACTTGTGCATCTTCGCTAATGTCGTGAACGCGTTAGGCGGACTTCCTATTATAAGCGGCCTTGCGCTATTCGTAATCGGGACGAATTTTGCGAGAATTTTTGGGTTCGCCTGCCCCTTTTTTTTGCTTCGGACAAGCTTTGCTTTGTCGAAGGTAGAGTTCGATTTGAGCGACTGATCTTTGTAATTAAAAATATTTATTGAATGTGATCGATCTGGCTCAATGCCTCTACAAAAATGTGAACAAAGTAAGTCTCTCTTACATGTAGTATCGCTTCAGGTTGTCGGTGTGCCAGGGTCGATTAAATTCGTTTCCTTTTTTATCCTTCAAAATGTACGTCCCTTTCTTGACTATCCTTGAAATTTGCCATGGACCTTCCCAGTTCTTGGCCAACTTTCCTTTGTCGGTTTTCAGGCCGGTCGCCTGCCTTTTGCGTAGGACAAAATCTCCCACTGCGAAAGAATGATCACGGATTCTTTTATCGTGGTGTCTTTTTGTGGCTTGCTTATAGTTTATCAATTGAGCACGGGCTTTCAAGCGCTTTTCTTCTGCGATGTCCAAATCGATCTGTCGATTGACGGCATTGTCGGCTTCATCAAAATGAGAAACTCTTATGCTTGGCAATGCCATCTCGACGGGTGTCATTGCCTCCGATCCATAAGTCAATGCAAATGGCGTCTCTCCGGTGGTTACCTTTCTGGCCGTTCGAAGCGCCCATTGGGCTTCGGGCAAGTAATCCACCCATTTCTTGGCCTTTTCATCTAGGATTTTCTTTAACACCTTCAACACTTGTTTGTTAGCATTTTCTGCTTGGCCATTTCCTTGCGGATAACATACCGAGGATTGCCAGTGTTTGATGTTGTGCTCCTTGCAAAATTCATCAAATTCATCTCTGAATTGCGGTCCGTGATCGGATACAATTGCCCGGGGTACCCCAAATCGAGTCCAGACTTGATCTAGCAAGAAATATATTATGCCCCTGGTGCAGATTTTTGTTAGGAAATCTACGTAGAAACGCAGCAGAATTCAAAATTTTGATTTCCTTTTACCCAAGATCGACTTCGTTTAAGCAACAAACATAAAAGAAGTAGAAAAAATAATACATTGGTTGATCCAATTGGATCAACGCTTTGTCTACGGTTGTAGTTTCTGCACGAAGCCGCCCAAGCGTTCGGCCTTTACCGGTGATCCACACAAACACCTCGCCGGAATCCCATCATGGATTGCTACAAAAAAAACTCGGCTGCTACACCTACTTTTTTCTCTCTCATAAACCTCTCTCTAGGAAGCTCTCTATTTTTCACAACAACTATTAGCTCTTAGAATTGTCGTGTACAAACAGAGCTAGCCAAGCCTCCTAAAAATAAGGCATGGGGCGCCCCTCTATGGTTCCCAATCTGATTGGGATTAGCTTCTAGTAGATAGATGAGAGAGAAAATATTTTCCTAATAAAATAAGGAAAATCCTTTGATTTATTTATCTCATTAATATTCAATATCTTATATTAAATATATTCCCAAGATATATATTGACAATATCTTATATTGAATATATCTTTATCTTATTACCATAAATCTATTTTTCCAATAATCAATTAATATCCAATATTAATATTATGGTAATCTTATTAATTAAATTGCACAACTCAAATGTATCCAATATAAAAGAAAATTGCGCCCTTTTGCCAATACTTTGGCATCAGGATTATTCTTTAATTAATTTAATGCTATGATTAACTAATTTGCAAAATACGAGTTTTTTTTTAAAATGCTAAAAAACAAAGTATTTATCGTTTCGGTGCTTATCTCAAACTATTTCCTCCGAATGGGTCCACGTCAGCATTGTTTCAAGAAGCCGCTGGTTGAACCTGCGGCTTTACCCTTTTTTTTTGAAAAATGCCAAAGCCGCTGGTTCAACCAGCGGCTTTTCCTGGGAAAAAACACGGGAACATCCTGTATTGGAATGAAATTACATATAAGAAGAAGCCGCTGGTTGAACCAGCGGCTTTAGCAGTTATATAAAAAAACAGGGAATTCAGAAACACCACCAGCCTGCATTCATTCTCAAAATTCAGAACACCAGCCTGCATTCTCAAAATTCAGAACACCAGCCTGCATTCTTAACACCTCAAATTCTCAAAATCAACAATCCAATGTAAACCACATCACTAAAAGGGAAAAACGTTGTTGAAGACTATGAAACGCAACACAATTTCACTTTGAGGGCTAATAGAAATTGTGTTGCGTTTCATAGTTTTCAACAACGTTTGCACTTTGAGGGCTAATAGAAATTGTGTTGCGTTTCATAGTCTTCAACAACGTTTTTCCCTTTTAGTGATGTGGTTTACATTGGATTGTTGATTTTGAGAATTTGAGGTGTTAAGAATGCAGTCATTGCTCAATTTTGAGAATGCAGTGGTGTTCTGAATTTTGAGAATGAATGCAGGCTGGTGGTGTTTCTGAATTCCCTGTTTTTAATATATCGCTAAAGCCATTGGTTCAACCAAATGGCTTATTCTTATGTGCAATTTCATTCCAATACAGGATGTTCCCGTGTTTTTCCTTGGTAAAGTCATTTGGTTGAACCAAATGGCTTTGGCATTTTTTGGTGGTAAAGCCGAAGGTTCAACCAGCAGCTTCTTGAAACAATGCTGACGTGGACCCATTCGGAGGAAATAGTTTGAGATAAGCACCGAAACGATAAATACTTTGTTTTTTAGCATTTTAAAAAAAAATCGCAAAATACATATATATCATATATATACATATTTTGAAATTTATGTATCAATATACATATTTAATTAATCAACATAATTAATATCTTGTATTTAATTTATTCATAATAAATAAATACCACCATATTAATTTACCACTATAACCTTTATAGTACGAGATAAATTCTTTCCTTATTTGGTTATTATCTATAACCACATTTTAATCCAACTTGATGTTCGTAAGTGTGTGACCCGATCGGCTTCCGAATATGTTGGCCATAGACACAAAGTGCAAATTATGAAAATGCCCTTCATGCCTAACGATCACGGGATAGCGTCTAGCAACACACTATGACCCTCAAACATCGGAAGAGTCAAATGCAATGACTACTACCTTTCATGTGAAACAGTTAACGTGTAACTTACAATCCTATCGCTGTAATAATATCCATACGGTCGTTAGTCGAGTGTCAAAACATCAATGACCGTATCTTATAATCTGGATATCATGCTCTCTCGAAGCAACTCATTTACTTCCACTTTACAAAGATTCACGAGGTAAGACAATCCTTATAAGAAGGCCCTTTCGGATATTCACCCTACTGATAGGGTAAGCGATTTCCGGACGACCAAACATGTATACTCCGCATGCTTCAGTATCACACCCAATCACTACCGCATGATCGCCCCAATGGCTAGGGGAAACCTCAATAGTATCAAAGCATGACAAGTCCACACCGTGATGCCATGTAGACTCCGGTCTTAAGGATAATTATACAACCGCCACATAGTGTGACATTTAATAGTGTAAGTGGGTCAGTCTAACGTACGCATTCTCTAATACACATCCACGTACAATCCAAGTGTCTCCACAGACAAGATCTATCCCTGCCCTTAAAGATAGAAGACATCTAATACGTGCTAGCCTGTTCATACTATCAATGCCCTGTTTAATAGTACATCGGCCTAGAGACATTTAAGTATCAAACTTATTAAAGTGAACAGAGATCTCATCAACCATAATCGCCTATCATGGTTTCTCTATCACAGTTTAATACTAAGGACGTTATCATATAACAATTCATAATTGGTTCTTTAAAAGAACATATATATGACAACAGAAAAGCCATTTAATATATGTATAAACACAAAGAAATAGTTGAAATGATCCGACCCGGTCAGATCCGGTCCAACTCGAATGGGTTTAGGACACTATTTCAACAATCTCCCACTTGGCCTAAAGCCAATCACTCGTACACACAAGACCAAGTTGAAACACAAGAATCTCATGCAATACTCGCAACCAACCCTATCCATGAACATATCACTATCCATGGGGACTCAGACTATCTTCATACCATGCTCCAAATGATCAAGTCAAAGGAACCGCCTCAACACACACATGGATCTCTGACGAGACCCTGGTCCTTGCTTCAAGCAATGAATCCACTTACTATATCAGCTATATAGAAAAGGCTGAAGAACCATACAAGGTTCAGGAATGAACCTTCTAGATCCATGTACTGCTCCCGTTGCGCCTCCAAGGCACTACTGTGTTTTGGCTAAGTTGTAGAAATTATAGTGACCCATAGGCAAGAACATTTCCAGCTCACTGTATCACCTAATCAAAGTGACTGCAAACCCAGACTGTAGCTCCCACTCGCCTTCATAAGACTTACGATACACGTCTCTACATCTATATTTATCCGATTCCAAGTTTTGATAAACTAGGAAACCATCCTTAACTTGTTTAAGGATGTTCTCGACATTCACCAGATTTACTTTCATACTTGCTCATGACTATTCATGGACTATGCACATCCGGCATTCATTTTATGTTGGTTTCTAATGCTGTAACAAAAGAAACCTTTCATAAGCATCATCTTTCACCTTATCTTTGGGACTAACGTCCTAACATAGATAGATCTTGAGAACACCGCCTAGCGGTATTCCCTGTCGCGACCTATGCTAAACTCTTTTAGCTCACATCTATATAGGTAAACTATAATCTAACAGCAGTTAAACCTATCACCGTAGATTCTTATTTACAAAAATAAGAACTGCTAATTCAAGTGCTTTCATAAAGACCTTGAACTACCAATCATTAATTGAATGTGACATGGGGTGATAATTCCCGAGAGAGATATACAATACGTTACTCAAAAATCATAACACACTCCCACTATCCTCATTGCACGTTGGGCATAGCCTTTCTTTTGACTAAATCAAACTCCTTTGATTATCAAACAAAGAAATCGTCTAGAGAAACTTGTTTGAGTCCATAAATAGATCTCGTGGGCTTACATATCACGTTATCATCTATGAACATCGAGCTTTCTGCCCAACATCTTCAACACTATCATATAGCCATGATACGAAGTTATAAAAAGCATTGTCTGAATAGAACTGGGCTCAGCTAGCGGCATAAAGACAATTACAAGGATTACACCCCGTGCCTTTCAGCCATCACTATAGCCTTATGGTAATCATATTACTATCCATGTTAACCTTTTAGGGACATTCCTCTAGGTAAGACATGCTATGTTCATAACCTGGTTGTCATTGATGGAATCTAATTCAGATATTATGGCTCATGGCCACATCTCTCAATCTTGCTTTCAAACATTCTTTCATAAGTCGTGAGATATTCATTCTTCAAGATGAACATACCAGCAGCCTTTTCGGGCTTAAGGTTATCCACAGACTTACAGAACTTTTGTGTGCACTGAGCAGTGTTCTACACCTCATCACTATGTGGCGTCTGCTCACGTTCCTATGGTTGAATATCTCCTTGTGGTTCTCAAACTACCTTTGAGATCTAAATTTACTCCCACTGTTTCTTTTGGAAGAAACACTTCCTCTAGAAGACAACATGTTTGGAGATAACCATTTTGCTCCGCGGACAAGTAAATAATACCTAGCGTACTTGCTAATAAATTCCTCAAAGTTGCATATGTCGTACTAGGCTCCAAGCCTTTCTGACTTTGCCTATGACAACTTCAAATCATCGGTTAAGATAGATTCGACATTATCGCCTTCCGTATCTAATATGGAATTTATTCAACCTTTATTCTTTGGAACTCGGTTATGTATAAGGGCACTATCCCGAAACGGGTCAGGGATACTTCGCATGGCTTGCATCGCACCTTTATCATAGAAAGTGTTGTTTCCATTTTGGGAACACAATATGATTGCGTATCAAAAATGGTATCCTTCAAGGGGAAATCTTATTCCTTTTCAGACGATTTCTGAAACACCCTTCAGGTATCAATTACTTCAATTCAATTGAAGATTAATTCCTAAGTTGTTCATCAATCTCATATTCATACTAGCTCGAACTTTTCGGGCTTTCCGAATTGTCGTACTTCAATAAGTACATTCAACTATTTCTAAAAATAGTCCAAGAGAGAGATAAACAATTGTTTATGGTATAAATTATCATAAGCCAACAAACATCAATATGTTTAGGCTCTAGTCAATCTTCTAGGTTTCATAACCTTTTCTTAAAAGGGTATTTTAGTCCTCTTTTGGATAAGATACGTGTAACCCACATGATTCATAATCATATGGTTCATCATCATCAGAATGACGTTTGGTTACATGCTTCCCTTCCATAGAGATTGTGCCTAGAACAACCACAAATCAAGGATAACAGCCATACAAATATTGATAGTTTTCACATATATCAACTATATAGTGACATCAATCTAGTATGTTAGATTCAGTGACCTTTCAACTTTATCGGAATAACATTTATTCCTTACAAATGAATATGTCTGCTAAATCCTAATAAATAACTGAACTTGTGTTCTTCATAAGAACCGGAACACAATAACATTTATTTAGTTCCCTTATCAGTATACTAAACTCAGAACACAAAACGGAAAAAGTAGCAACGTTTGCTTCACTTTCCGCATCTCAGTGTATTCCGTATTTAATCTTTCTAATTTAATCACACTCATAGGATATCATATATCCGAGAGTTGACTTGAGTTTAGATAGATTTGTCTCAATGTGCTTGCTTAGGATAGAGGCTTCAATAAGTCCTCTATTTAAGCACTTTCCCTAACCTCCCTTTTTAATCTTTTAAGCACTTGTAAATATTTCTTAGTGTAGTCTTCATAAGACTTAAGAAAAATCACAAGAGCTTTGTCTTTAATTTCCTTTAATAAAGAAAATCTAAACATTATCAAATAGTTCACTTAACATTTTGAATCGTATTCAAAACATTGACTATTTAATTAACCTTTAAGCAATGATTAAAGAATTAAGTCAATACTTAAATCTTACAATTTTGAAAACAACTTTTCCAAAATTCGATGCGGTCATTCTTATTCAACATTTGAATTAATTGTCATCGTATGACAGAATGATCATATTGGATCATATCCAATATATGATTAATTCATTGAAACTTATTTAAAGTGATTTAACCATATCATTAGCTTCCGCTTTCATTAATAATTAAAACCTTGTAGTACTACATCAAATATGTAGTCTCTTTGTCTCCAACTACTAGGATTGCTCGTGTCATTGCTTATTTTAAAATGATTAAAATTACTTAACCATATTTGAGAACATTTCACAAAAGGTAACAATCATAATTTGGTTTTACTAATTGATAATAAAAACATAAATATAAAGTTTGCTAAAACTACAACATAAAAATAAATATAAAAGAGTGTTGTTGTTTATACACGCAAAATCAAAAATGGTCTTTTGATTTATGATTTTGATCCCACTAGTCACTACTCCCAATTGACTTTCAAGAATCATTCAAAATTCTTTAGTGGCCAAGATCCCTTCTGGTTACCCTGATTCCCGACGAGGGCCGATCAACCGGAATAATTTGAAAGGTAACACTTTATCAATCACATCTCTATGTCACTCTTGGTGGTTGACTAGTCAACTTCTTGACGATTCACATCTTATGTGATATTCAACTAATTGTCTCTAATATCAGATGGTCCTGACGAGGGCCAATCACGCAAGATTCTTAGTCGAGTCATAACCCAAATATTCATGAGATCTCATAACAATCATATCTCGATAACGACGATATACCCGAGGTAGGTCAACTCCCGATGAGGGCCGATCAGTTGGATCCAAACAAGGGCTCTTCACCGTCATTATAATATTGGGAGACAAATATAACTCGATTTTTGCTATGGGAGTAATTTTTAAATTAATTCACTTAATTAATTTTGAATTAATTCTCTTAATTAATTTTAATTATGGTCTCATCAAAATATATCTATCTCTATAGATATACAACCTACATATTCATCTAGATCGTGGCTAGTTATGCATCTATCGGATCATATAAAATAAATATAAGCACAAAATAAATAAATGCGTAAAGTAACCGGTATGATTATGAACCTTTCCTAGTAGCGGTTTCGAATACAAACTGAAGAAACCGCGGTCACAATCTAAGGGTAGTTGCAACCGCCAATATGATCTTTAATGCGCCATCTCCAATGATATTTTTGTTCTTCTTTCTTTGGTCTCCATCTTCTGCTCCATTCTTCTTATATTTAATTCTATCTAATAAAATAAATACACCCGCCACACACGGGGAGAGGGGGAGGGGGAAGCCAACGGGAATGGGATAAATTCAAAAAAATAAACTAGGTCACATTCTTCAAAATGGCCTAGGACAATTTTTAAACCAACGAAAAATAAAATCATTCACATCTATCCTATTGGTCGAGTCAATGATCAATCGGGGTCCATATAATCATATTATATCTACATAATATCTAATCCATACAATAACATCTTATGAAAAAGATAAAATTAAAACTTAACTACTTGTGTCTTAATTAATCAATTAATGTTTAATCTATTAAATAATTTTATCCAATCAATTAACTAATTAATATTTAATTAATTAAATGATTTTAATCGAAATAAAATTAACGATTAATTTTAAACTGATTTCAAATTTAATTTAATTAATTAGAACTAATCCAAAAATAAATCAAAATTAAAATTAGGTCTCTTTTGTTTCTTTCCTTTTGATTCCTAATCAAAATGAATGTCTTTGGTTTCCTAAACCAAAAGGCATCTCCTTGGCCTTTTTCAAAATCAAAATTTTGAAAAGAAACTGCAAACTTTCCAAAATCAAAATTTTGAAACCAAAATTTTGGTTGATATGCAAACAAAATTTCCAAAATCAAAATTTGAAAGTGATATGCCTAAACCACTTTCCAAAATCAAATATTTGAAATGGCCTAAGCTTGAGCTTTTTTCCAAATCCAATATTTGGAAATGGCCTGGGCATTCCAAACAAAATTTGGAAAGACCATCATTATTTTAATGCCATGTGGTATCCTAATGTCGCAAACTATTTGAACCATTAGTTAGCCACATGACACCAACTAAATAATAAGAGATTTCAATCACAACTATGAGCCATATTGAATCACAAAATACACAAAACAAAATTTCAAGATCCACCAGCTTTGACTGGTCAAACGACGCCGAGCACCACCAGATCTCGTTTTTTTTTCTTTTCGTGTATATTTTTGCAAATAAAAAATCTTTCATCTTTTAATTACATGATTTAAACGATAAAATTAACTACGCAAAATAACATGCTTATTGCTTAAGCTCGAAGCTCTCTCTGATACCACTGTTAGGAAATCTACGCGGGAACGCAGCAGAATTCAAAAATTTGATTTCTTTTTACCCAAAATCGACTTCGTTTAAGCAACAAGCATAAAAGAAGTAGACAAAAGCGTTCGGCCTCTACCGTGATCCACACGAACACCTCGCCGGAATACCATCATGGATTGGTACCAGAAAAACTCGGCTGCTAGACCGACTTTTTTTCTCTCTCATAAATCTCTCTCTAGGAATCTCTCTATTTTTCACAAGAACTATTAGCTCTTGGAATTGTCGTGTACAAAAAGCTAGCCAAGCCTCCTATAAATAAGGCATAGGGTGCCTCTCTATGGTTCCCAATCTGATTGAGATTAGCTTCTACAAGATAGATGAGAGAGAAAACATTTTCCTAATAAAATAAGGAAAATCTCTTTGATTGATTTATCTCATTAATATTCAATATCTTATATTAAATATATTCCCAAGATATATATTGACAATATCTTATATTGAATATATCTTTATCTTATTATCATAAATCTATTTTTCTAAAAATCAATTAATATCCAATATATATTATGGTAATATTATGGTAATCTTATTAATTAAATTGCATAACTCAAATGTATCCAATACAAAAGAAAACTGCGCCCCTTTTGCCATGATTTTTTGGCATCCGGGAATATTCTTTAATTAATATAATGGTATGATTAATTAATTTGCAAAATACATGTATATCATATATATACATATTTTGAAATTTATGTATCAATATAAATATTTATTAATCAACATAATTAATATCTTGTATTTAATTTATTAATAATAAATAAATACCACCATATTAATTTATCACTATAACCTTATAATACGAGATAAATTCTTTCATTATTTGGTTATTATCTATAACCACATTTTAATCCGACTTGTTGTTCATATGTGTGTGACCCGATAGGCTTCCGAATATGTTGGCCGTAGACTCAAAGTGCAAATTACGAAAATGCCCTTCATGCCTAACGATCACGGGATAACGTCTAGCAACACACCGTGACCCCCAATCATCGGAAGAGTCAAATGCAATGACTACTACCTTTCATGTGAAACAGTTACCGTGTAACTTACAATCCTATCGCAGTAATAATATCCATACGGTCGTTAGCTGATACGGGTTCTATTTCTAGTTTTGTTAAAAACACATTTCCTGTTTTGAGTGGATGAATCTCTTCTTTAAAGACACCCCACATTAGTTGGCGATGTTGGATATATAGTGTCAATGTGTAAATCCGGGTCAAATTAATCTAGGGTCAATATTCAAGATTCGAAAGCCAACCAAAAAAATATGAAACGGAGGGTGTTTATGAATAATTTAGACTGAGCCTGAGAATGTTCTTCTCAAGTTGCCTATGTATCGTGGAGTTATTCTGGAATCAAGTCTGATGTAGTTATAAGGAACGGTTATATAGGGAACACTTATGCCCTAGGGTATGATTGTGTCGTGTCCTTCAAGGACTCTCGCCTGTAACGGCTAGGGGCGTGATTTATGCCTCTATCCCGTGATTTTAGGGATCTCTTTGACCATATCCGATAATTTGAATTAGATTCATAATGAGGGAGGATTCTTTCCATAGTTATCACTTATATTGTCCACGTGGGATAAAAACATGGTCAGCTCTGTCCGACTTACGGAGAGCTCTAGAGGACGCCGTGGTCCGAGCTGCGTTGCCCTGACTTCTCTATGCCCTGACCGACCTGCAGTGGACTTCTCTTTCCTTATTTATCACCTTGCCATCTTCAGGATGACACGTGGCTTAGCCTAATCTAACCTCCGTCATAAGCCCCTAAGATTACACCGGACTCTTGGTCAGGTCTGATTTGTTAGAGGTGGAGCTCGGTCCTTATCCTTCAGTTTTGAGAACTTTTGGAAGTTACAGCTCTGCCATGTGGCAGGGTTAACGATATAACGCTATTACAGTTGTCCTAAGAATCTAGGATTTTACACCCATGTCTTTTTGGAACGGTTTCCAAGGTAGTACTTGGGGTTTATAACCCCCGTCATATCAACCGCTCTCATCATCATTGCCTTTAAATCAAAAGACCGGTGCTACTGTACTGACTCATCCTCGTCTCCTTCTTCAATCCTCGGTTTATCCCAAGTAAGCTCCTTACTTTCCTCATCTTTTCTGGTGTTCCTTATCCAATATACTCATAGAGTAATCATTCATCTTCACCGATTTGTGATTCAAATCTTAAAACCCTTATAACTATTATGACTTAATGGTTGGCCCCAGAATCAAATCTATCTTAAAATAGGAGAATGTAATTGATATTTGTAGCAAGTATGAGGTAGATTTAGACACTTATAGCCCCCAGATCCTTACATCTACCAATCTCTACTCATCCCAGCCGCCTGAAGAATACTGTGTTGTGCATGAAGACCAATTCGACGGGGGTCTTTGGCTTTCATTATGTCCGGCTTTTCTGGCAGTGCTTGATCATTATGGTCTTGGTACTACCCAAATAGCTCCTAATAGGGTGAGGATCATAGTAGGATTTTCCATCATCTTCCGAGAGGCGCTGGTGATGTTTACCGTGAACCTTTTCAGGTCCTTTTACCAAGTCAAATCGATCAAAGACAACCATGGATTTTACTATTTCCCCACCGATCCGGAAAGGGGAAGGAAATCCGTTTCCTATCAGTTGGGCTTGTTAGGAAATCAACTAGTTTACGCAGCGGAATTTAAAATTTTGATTTCCGATCCAGGATCGACTTCATTTAAACAATAAACGTAACTAGTAGTAGACGATGAATATACCTTGGTTGATCTAAGAGATCGACGCTTTGACCATCTACGGAGAGTAGTAGTGCACGCCAGCCGTCCACGTGTCCGGCCTCAATCAAAATCCACACAAGCACCTCGCCGGAGTCCTTCTTGGATTGCTACTAGAAAAACCCGGTTGCTAGACCAGCCTTTTCTCTCTCTCAAAACTCTCTCTGAGAAGCTCTCAATTTATTTAGTAAATTAGAACTCTTCTAATTATGATGTACAAAAGAGCTAGCCAACCCCTTTCTTATATAGGGGTAGGCTACGCCCCAGTGTGTCCCATTTCCAATGGGAAAAGCTTATGTGTGGAGTAAGGAGAAAGAAAATGTTTGACTAGTAATCAATTAGTTCATAACCAATATGAATTCCCGGGATCGATCAGTTTCTAGGATTAACAAATAAGGGGATTGTCTTTCTACTTCCCACAGGAAGGAATGGATTCCATAACTGCGAGACACACACTCCTCACTCATTCCAGAATAGTGCTGACGTGAAAGTGATTCAGACCGCGCCTCTTTGCAATCCTTAACAAACACATCAAACCCTATCTTCGAACAAGTAGGAGTTTGCAATCTCTTTAGGATTAAGGTTAACCCATATATGATCATATTGTGATTTAATAAGATTTCTCAAATCACGGAATTATATGAGAAATGTAGATTAAATCGGTCATGTCCTATATGACTATGTCGTATATAAATGCCCCACTTAGATAACCCACATTGACGGTCCGGATAAGACGGTCACACCATAAAGTGTTCCGGGCGCATTAATGGTGGTTTAATCAATAGACCCCATACTTTGATTAAGTTCACCACGGACTAACAGTTCAAGTGTGTCACCATAAACTTAATCCTCACGTGTGACACACACTAAGTTATATGGCTACATATGATACAACTTAGGGTTTTCAGCAGTGCATTACTTATGAGTACGAAGAATAATAAGATGAGAATAAATCCATCTTTTATTAATTATAAAAATAATTACATAAATTATATTTCGGGCACTACTTCCAACAGTGGTCACATCTGATATCCGCTAATAGAGTCCTGACGAGGACGTCCTTTCGCTAGTCTTGTTGTTGTGACCACGATCGAGTTTTGGTGTTATATTTTGTATCAGGTCAATAATGCAAGGATTGGCGGAATCCATGTAAATGTTGATGTCATTGCGTCGAAAGCTTCAGTCAGTGTGAGTGTTTTTATTATTATTTTTAGTGTGTGTGTGTTAATTTTATCACATGTATCAGTATTAAACATGACTATATATATTGTAATGAAATGACAATTTTCATTGTACAACAGTGTGAAGAAGTGCTAAACCTTTGGGAAAATACAACCCAAGATTATGAGTCTGGCGTTGAACACAAATTTTAGTTTGGTGATGGTGCAAATCCTACTTGGTGCACGACAATCCAATAGTAATCATGGGTTTTAAGATGGACCCCCTACATGAAGAAAAAACCACCAATGATTTTCTTTGAAATTGATAACATGGTGGTCTAAAACTTGCACTTGAACCACCCTGAAATTAGTGGCCATTAAAGGCCTACAAATAAACTACTATGGCGCGAAAAGAATAATTGAGGCATTCATTCCGCTTCTTCAAAAAGCTGAATCGTCTAGAATTGTGAATGTTTCCTCTAGATGGGACAATTGAAGGTATGACTATTTAGATGATATATCTAGGGGGTTCTATTGGCACACCCTCTTTTTACTACTGGCACCCTATTACTCCCGGCACCACAAAAAATTACTCCGGCACCACGGTTGTTTTTAATAAACGAAACGTCAGTGGCACTGTTGTTGCTATTGAAAACCACTGTCAGTGGTGTTAAAAAACGAACGTCAGTGGCACCAACATTTACGTTATAAAAGTGTCACAACTTAGAAACAACAGTGCCACTGACTTTCGTTTTTGAATAGCTCACTGATGTCGGTATTCAATAGCAACAACAGTGCCACTAACGTTTTGTTCATCAGAAAAAAAATCAAAAGATAGGTGCCAATAGGAAAAAAGGGTGTGCCAAAAGAACCCACCTATATATACACATATATAACATATTCGCTCTTATTTTACTTATTCAAATACCAAATATATAATTTTATTGTTTATTGCAGCGTGTACCCGACGGAAGGATCAAAGATATATTAGCCGATGATGCAAACAATCTAACCAAGGAGATAATTGATGGAGTAATTGATGAGTTTCTAAGAGATGTCAAAGAGGATACCCTTAAATCCAAAGGGCGGATATCCTCCTGGCCGGCATACACAATCTCGAAAGCCGCCATGAATGCTTACACAAGGATTGTCGTGATTAATTACCCAAATATCAAGGTTAACGCTATTGGTCCTGCTTTTGTAAAAATAGATATAAAATACAACATCGGAAATATAACAGTAGAAGAAGGCACCGCTGGCCCTGTGAAACTGGCTCTGTTGCCTGATGATGGTCCTTTGGGTAGTTCTTTTCTTGTGAGGAAGTCCGGGATTTTGAAAGATCAAATTTTCTTGCATGACCAAGGGCGGATCTATTACTAGGCAGGGGTGGGCTAAGCCCACCCATATTTTTCATTTTTTTAAGTAGATAGAAAGAAAAACAAGCCCAGCCCACCAAAAAATCAGATCAGCCCATCAATCCATCAACCAACCTTATTTTCTTTCTTTCAAAATCTTCTCAGACTTTATTTAGCAACACACACACACACACACACACACACACACACACACACACACACTAGACAGGCGTACCGTGCGATGCACAGTGGGCCCTGTCTTTTTTAATTTTTACGAGTCTGTAGTTTATGCCGGTTTATTTGTGATGCAATGTACGTAAAGCTGCTGTTATAATTATGCTACGTAGGTGACCAAACAAATTGTAAGACAGTTGCTATGATGAATGTTGTAGCTTTAATATACATTCCAAAAGTATTTTTCTCGGTCATTACATACTTATATACCCTTTCTTCAGCCTTGCTGAAGTTGTTTTAGACCTAAAAACTCTATTCACCTAGATATATTATATATCAGACCGTCATAAAGTTGTCCAAAAGCTAGAGATTTCCATGGCACTTTCATTGTCAGGCTGAGCTGCTTAATTTACATGGGACCATTGAACGGCATGATACTTATCCACATTCCAAAATGGATGTTTAGTAAAACATTCTTAATGGTGTAGTTATGTAGCAAAAGTTTGTCTGTGGGTTGTTCAGTTTATCCTGAATTACGTAGTTGCATTGGTCATGCCTTTTCTGGAAATTCCAGCTTCACATTCTTCATTGGGCTGGACTCCTGGCATCGCATGGTCTTTTCTCCTTGTTAGAGTAGTGAGGTTCGGGTGTCTCTTGTAGTAGTGTCCTCACTTTGTTTCCCTCCTCTTTATCTATAAAAAGCAAAGATAATACAGCATTTCAGTGTCAGTTACCGTATTAAAATAACATGTGATAGTATGAACATGGCATGTGTTACCTGGAGTGCCCCCAAATTCTTTCCCGCTATCATTTTTCTCAGATGTCGATGTCGGATCAATCCTTGGTTCTATCCACTCCTGAACTGTGTACCTCGTCTTTCTGTCCGTGTGTTTTCTATTTGAGACTCTAATTTCCGCAATTAAAACTTTCCATTTCAACCTCTTGTTAGTCTTGGCAAGCAAATTTTTCATTCTCTTGAATATTGGTGTAAGAGAAGTCATTAACATGCCTATCTTCATTATAAAAACAGAATAGTTGGGCTTATTTCTTGAATATAAATATTTTTCCAAGCACTGTGTCTAGTTTGTTCTTGTGATCCTCAATGTCACTGCAATGCAATCAACACACTAATGGATCATATGGAGGTTGAACATGTCATGAAATTCCTTAAAGGTTTGTGGGATGATTTTGAGCCAATGGTTTCACAAGCAAGACTAATGGTTCCTTTCCCAGAATTCATGATGCCTTTGCAATGGCCAAAAAATTTGAAAGGAAAAAGATGTATATAGCTAACAAGGCCAAGATTCAAGATTATATGGTTCTCTTCTCTCAGAAAAATGGAAAGGGGAAAAATCAAATAGTCAGCAGACCTAACTTTGCATCTGCTGTAAATACTAGACCTAAGAATCTAAAAAAGGTTCAATGTAGTTTTTGTGGATTCAGTGGTCATACTGAGGAGACTTGTTACAAGAAACATGGATATCCTCATGGTTTCAAGTCAATAAGAGCTAATTTGATAGAGAAAGCACAATCAGCAGAAGAAGATCAGGCCCAAAATAGGTCTGCTGGACCAGGGTTACCTAATCATACTGAACAACAACTTGATAAGTTGATGGCTCTGTTGAGTTCTGATCCTCCTAGACATGCAGGGTTTGCTATTGGCCAGCCTACTGAGATTGTGACACATTACTCACCTGCTACAGGGACATGTAATCTAAATTTAGTAATATCTATACAATGGATCTTGGACTCTGGTGCCACAGATCACATTGTAGGATCTCTATCAAGCAATCCCAAACCTTCATCTAGTATAAAAATGGGATTACCTAATGGAAATAATGTTTCTGTCACACATATAGGACAAGTAAGGGTTAACCCTCAGTTGGTCCTACATGATGTGTTCTGCATTCCTGGTTTTAAGTATAACCTTTTATCTTTACCTTCATTTGTTAAACATACAAAATGTGAAGCTGTCTTTTCTGCTAACAAGTGTGTTTTACAGGACAAGAACAAGAAAGTGATTGTTTCAGCTGAGTTACACAGAGGACTCTATGTCATGGATCAACCAATAAGGATTTCTATTGCCAATGCTGTAGAAAATCACACCTTATCTGATAGATTAGATGATGCTCTTTTATGGCAGTATAGACTAAGACACTTGCCAAATAAGAGACTACAAGTTATTAGTTCACAGTCTACTGATGTCCAATTTTGTAATCATGACCTTTGTTATGTTTGTCCTATGGAAAAACTAAAGCAAAATCCTTTTCTTTTGAGTACTACTGTTGTGAATGTTATATTTGATCTTGTTCACATGGATATTTGGGGTCCCTTAAGACAACATACCGTCAGTGGACAACAATATTTCTTAAATGTTGTAGATGACTTTTCTAGATTTACTTAGGTTTTTCTAATGAGGCATAAATCTAAAGCTTCTCACCTTGTTAAATATTTTGTTAAATTTGTTTCTACTCAGTTTCACAAAGTTATTAAAGTCATTAGATCTGACAATGGAGCTTAGTTCCAACTCACTGACTTTTATGCTCAGCAGGGTTTCATACACTAGACATCATGTGTCAGCACACTTGAACATAATGTTATTGTTGAAAGAAAACATCAGCATCTGCTGAATGTTGATAGGGAACTAAGGTTCCAGAGTAATTTACCCACTGAATATTAGGGATTCTGTCTTTTACATGTTGTAAAATTAATTAATGCTACACCTACATCACTGCTGAAGGAAAGCACTCCACATGAGGTGTTTTATGTCACTAAACCACACTATTTTGTGTTTAAGTTTTTCGGTTTCTTAGTTTTCTCTTGCACACTTCAGCAGTACAAAACAAAATATGACTCAAGATGTAGGACTTGTGTCTATCTTGGGAATTCAAATCCATCCAAGGGTGCTATTCTTTTAGATATTACCAACAAAGACATATTTGTTGCTAGAAATACTCGATTCCATGAGACTTATTTTCCTCTATTTCAATAGGTATTAGGTAGGGCTAGATATCTTGCTGGCATACCCGTTCCTTTACACTGAATGGACAGTTTTGATGATCTGTTGAATGACTTAGCAGACCATCCAGACACAAGATCAGCTGTAGCTAAGGCATTTAATGAAGAGCATGCACCAGTTACTCAGGCACCTGAACCCACACAATTAAGAAGGTCCACAAGAACAAGGAAATCACCAACCTTTTATCAAAGAGGTGCTTATACTATTCAGCAGACCCCACACCTGCTGAGTGAGGTCATGAACCTGGACAACCTGTCAGCAGATTATGCCAGATTCATTAATGCTATTGATGCTGTTAAAGAGTCTAAGACTTACAATCAAGCCATCAAACATGATGAATGGAAAGAAGCAATGAAAAAAGAGATTAAAGCTCTACAAAAGACTCATGCATGGGAAATAGTTGATCTGCCCCCAGGCAAGAAACCCATTGGATGAAAATGGGTGTACATAATCAAATACAACCCTGATGGTTCAGTGGAGAGGTGTAAATCTAGACTAGTAGCAAAAGGCTACACTCAAACATATGGGATTGATTATCAAAAAACTTTCTCTCATGTTGTCAAGATCACTACAGTTAGAGCCTTACCTACAGCAGCAGCAGCCAATAATTGGCATCTACATTAGATGGATGTCAACAATGCCTTTCTACATAGAGATTTGCATGAAGAAGTATACATGCAGTTACCCCTAGTTGTGCAGCAACTAAACCAAATCAAGTTTGCAGACGTACTAAGTCATTGTATGGCCTCAAGCAAGCCATCAGACAATGGAATTGCAAGTTGAATGAATCTTTGGAGGCTCAAGGATTCATTCAATCCAAAAATGACCACAGTTTATTCACAAAAGGGCCAAGACAGTCATTTATTGCTTTGCTGGTCTATGTAGATGACATTATAGCAGCAAGCCCCAATGAGAAGTTAATTCAGCAGGTCCTGGATGCCCTGCACCAGCAATTCACTATTAAGGATCTTGTAAAATTGAGATATTTCTTAGGCATTGAAGCTACTAGGACACCTGCAGGCATATCAATTTCTCAAAGAAAATACACCTTTAATCTCCTAGAAGAATATGAATTTTTGGGAGCAAAACCTGCTAAGACACCTAAGAAGTCTAAGCAAACTTTACAACATGGTGATTCACCCTTTTTGGAGTATAATACTACTTACATATCCTTAGTGGGAAAACTTATCTATCTTACTTTCACTACACCAGATATTTTCTTTGCAATTCAGCAGCCGAGTCAATTTCTAGACACTCTTACTGAAAATCATATGAAGTCATCTTATAGGCTGCTGAGGTATTTGAAGACTAATCCTGGTCAAGGAATCTTATTCCCAAGAAACAACAATCTTGTACTTAAAGGTTTTATAAACAGTGATTGGACTGGTTGTCCTGAAACAAAAAGATCAGTATCAGGTTATATGATGTTTCTAGGAGATGCTCCAATCTCTTGGAGGCCAAGAAACAAACAACTATATCTAGAAGCTCATCAGAGGCTGAGTACAGGGCTATGGAAAATGTTGATAGTATGTAGACACAGCAGCCTGCTGACAGTGTGAGGACACAGCAGCCTGCTGAGTAGCCTAGTTTAATTAATGTAGAAAGCGGTTATTCGGTTATAGTTTGTTGTAACCGTTTGTAACTTACTTCTAACTGATTCATGGGGTGAATGAAGTTTTAAATGCCTTATGATCAGCTACATTGTATTCTAACTTGTAACTTTCAGTTCATCAATAATAACTCTGCCTTTTATTTTATGTTTGTAATACTACGAACTTCATCTCTCCTCTTAGATGGGTTTGGGCCTAGATTTCCACATGGTATCAGAGCCACCAATTTATTGTGCAAGTGTTGGGCCTCTTTGTTGGCCTTGAGAGTGCCCATGCCCACACTTGAGGGGGCATGCTAAAGTATCCCACATTGGAAACTTGCGATTGTGTAACCCACTTATTAAGAGATGGACTTCCCTCACCTCACAACATAGGTTTTGGGGATGAGGCCCCTCCTCTTATATAGGCTTGGGCCTAGATTTTTACACTGGGAGCTTCCTCATACCCTGAACCATTGGAGGTATGTGTCTGAACAAATCATTGTGTGATCCTGGAGCCAGTGTCAATTTAATGCAACTCTCTATTTTCCAGAAGCTAGGCATGAAAGAGTTAAATGATACATCTATAACCATTCAATTGGCCGATAGGTCTATGAAGCAACCTTGTGGAGTGGTGGAGGATGCGTTGGTGAAAGTTGATAAGTTCGTGTTCCATGTAGACTTTGTAGTATTAGACATGGAAGCTAACCATGATGTTCCACTGATCCTGGAAAGACCTTTCCCAGCAATAAGTAAAACATTGATATATGATAACAACCTAAATACTACCATTAAATGTACCTTTATTTACCCCGAATTGTGCTCGAGAGGAGATAGATAGGCTCGTTATTGTGG
The DNA here is from genome assembly GCA_026214975.1 of Gentiana macrophylla. NCBI lineage: Eukaryota > Viridiplantae > Streptophyta > Magnoliopsida > Gentianales > Gentianaceae > Gentiana > Gentiana macrophylla. The sequence goes on from CM047811.1 coordinate 66,678,455, forward strand.
GGAATATGAGTTAAATGCTAAGTATGTTCTTAGGTTTACGATTCTGCATTTACGTTATTATCCCGTAGATTTGGTATTGTTTCTCTTTGTTTTATACACTTTTCAAGATGTACCAAAATCTAGAGCAGCATAGAGCGTATCTGGACTGAAAGGAAGACATTGGGCCAAGTTTTAGATGTCCAAGAAGAGATCTGTCAGAAAAAGAGAAGAAAAGCTGGGCCGATTAATCGAAGCCCAGGCCCGATTAATCGAACCCTTGGAAGACAATAAACCGGAGTATGCCGCGTATACTAGGTTGGTTAGGGTTTTATTGAGTCTTAAGTCGGCCATTGAGCCTATATAAAGTGTCATAACTCAATCGTAAACATATGCTTTTCATAAATTTTCATATACTTTCATATTATACACTTTTATTGATGAAATAAAGTTAGTAGCAGATTTTGTTATTCATTTTCTGGTTCCCTCTTCCTCTACGCCATCTCTAGGTTGAGTAGATCAAGCTAGATCTCCATAACCAAAGGTATGAAGCTTGAATGTTCCTTTCTGTCTTTATTATGGTAGATCTACTTGTATTTACGTGTTGTAGTTAATATGAATGTTTAACTACCCTATAATTTTCTTGAATTAATCGATATGAAGCAATGCAGATTTTAGAATAGGAACCGTTGCCCCCGATTAATCAGTGGTCTTTACCGATTAATTGAGGCACTTTAGGTCACACTAATCTGGAGATTCGGCGTCAGCTACGTTGATCGGTAGAATTAATTAAAATGATTACTTAGGTCTGGCCTGTCTAATATTCGTATATCGTAAATTAACATGAAGGACTTACAAGGTGAAGTGTTAGTTAGGACGTTGTCTTGATCAATCCTTAGGAACGTGATAGTCATTGTCGATAGCTACTTAGGGAGGTTCTCGATCTTGAGCCGGCAACTCTAAATCTTAATGCGTATGAACTAATACAACCAACGAGGGAGGTTAGTTGCATATAGATTGTCTGCTGTCCTTACAATGGAAGTAGTTAGGTTTAGGAGATTGCACTGTAGCTAAAATGAATTTAAAACATTTGATTTATTCGGGGAAATTATGTGGGGAAGTAAACATAAAGATTAACTATGCCAAGATAGTAGATAGGTTGGGGAAGGAGAGGGATACCATATTTTCTTTCTGTTTCTATATTGGTCGTAGACCGTATTTATCTTCTTAATTAGGTTGTAATCGGTTATCCTCGAGTTGCATTGTCTCTGTGGGATCGACCTTGATTCGCCGTTGCTATACTATGATTTGACCTAGTACTCTTGCTAGTATTAGTGACCTCACGTGCGACATCAATAGATGTTCATAAGGGTGAGCTGATTCTAAAGGTAAATGAGGACAACGTAGTATTCAATGTGATGAAAACAATGAGGTATGCATAAGATGAGGGAGAAGCATGTTACATGCTAGATGCCACAGAAGAGATTGTTTCGAAATTACATCAGCAAGTGGCACTAGACCCTGAAGTAGCAGAGACATTGCTTGTGAAAGAGAATGAAGGAAGTAATGAGGAAACATGTCCAGGGTGTAGCGAAGGTCAAGTACGAGAAGTAGAGCCTATATCTTTTGTGGATGTTGGAGGAAAAATTCATAGACCCTCATGGCACAAGTTCTTTGACTTACAGTTGACTGGAAAGTTGTTAAGATCATCATTGGAAGAGCCACCAAGGAATTTAATATTGAAACCTTCGCCATCTCACTTAAAGTACGTATACTTACAAGACGATACTCGTCCCCTCATAATTTCATCGTCACTATCACTTTTAGAGGAGGAAAATCCGTTAAGAGTACTGAGAGAGCATAAGGGAGCATTTGGGGAGTTTGCAGATATTCGAGGAATAAGCCCATCGGTTTGTATGCATAAAATATCTGTAGACCCAGAGAAGAAAGCGGTGGCACAACCTCAAAGGAGGTTGACGCCACAATTGAAAGATGTTGTTAAGAAGGAGATTATAAAGATGTTGGAAATAGGAATCATTTTCCCAATTGCAGATAGTGAATGGGTTAGCCCGATTCATGTGGTGCCCAAGAAAGGAGGATTCAATGTTCAACCTAATGAGTTTGACGAATTGATCCCTGTGAGTCTAATTACTGGACATCGAGTCTTTATTGATTTCAGGAAACTGAATGACGCAACTCATAAAGATCATTTTCCCTTACCATTCATTGACCAGATGTTACAAAGGTTAAGCGGTCATGCATATTACTGTTTCTTAGATGGATACTCTAGTTATTACCAGATACACATTGCCTCCGAGGACCATGAAAAGACCACGTTCACATGCCCGTATGGAACTTTTGCGTATAATCGCATGCCTTTTGGAATTTGTAATGTTCCAACAACATTCCAAAGGTGAATTATGTTACTATTTGCGGACATGGTGGAAGATTTTCTGGAAATTTTTATGGATGACTTTTCTGTATTTGGAGATAGCTATGATGAGTGCCTGGATAACTTGAGCAAGGTTCTGAAAAGATCGGAAGAAACCAACCTAGTGCTTAACTGGGAAAAATTCCATTTCATTGTCATAGAAGGTAAGTGTTGGGTCATAAGATCTCAAAGAAAGGAATGGAGGTTGATAAGACAAAAATAGAGGTAAAGGACTTTTCCAAGATTTATAGAGGAAAAGTTGCCCCCTCCAACAAACTTAACGACGTTAAGAGCCTTTCTTGGCCACACAAGCATTTATAGGAGGTTCATAAAGGACTTTTCCAAGATTTATAGACCCTTGACGGAATTTCTTGCAGAGCATGCACCTTTTGTGTTTGGAGAAGGATGGAAGAAAGCATTCAACACATTAAAGCAAATGCTTATAACCGCCCCAATTCTGGTAGCCCCTAGATTGGAACACACTTTTTGAGCTGATGTGTGATGCTAGTGACATGGCAGTTGGAGCAGCCCAGGACAAAGGGAGGATAAATATTTAAGCCTGTCTATACGCTAGTTGTACCATCAACAGTGCCTAGAGGAATTTTGCCACTACAGAGAAGGAACCCTTAGTTGTTATCTTTACATTTGACAAGTTTCGACCATATTTGATAGGATCGAAAGTCACTGTATTCACTGACCACGCAGCTCTGAAATACCTTCTAACCAAGCAAGACTCCAAGCCGAGATTGATAAGATGGATTCTACTCCTACAAGATTTTTATGTTGAGATTAATGATAAGAAAGGTTCTGAGAACCAGGTCGTTGTTCACCTATCGAGATTAACTTTGCTAGAATAGGAGCAACCGGCCAAGATTAAGGAATGCTTTCCAGATGAACAACTTTTTTGCCGTCTCGGTAGTAGCTCCAGTCGAATCTCAGTCCTGACAAAATACATCAAGAGTGGGCAAGGTATACCCTTGGTTTTCTAACATTGTAAATTATCTAGCAGGAAGGTACCTACCATCGGAATTCACGAGTGCTGATAAGAAGAAGTTCTTTACAGATCTGAAGCATTATTATTGGGGTGATCCCTACCTATACAAGTTGTGCCCTGATACCATTCTTAGAAGATGTGTCCCTGATGACGAGATTCCAAGTATTCTGAGTCAATGTCATTCAGGAGAAGTTGGAGGTCATAATGGGCCGGACAAGACAGCAGGAAAGGTACTGCCGACAATTCATAAGTCTGCTTACGAGTTTTCAAGAGCCTGTCGTTCATGCCAAATTACTGGTAACATTTCTAAGTGGGATGAGATGCCACTGTATAACATCTTGGAAGTGGATCTATTCGATGTGTGGGGAATTGATTTTGTTGGGCCATTCACATCGTCGAAATTTAATCATTACATCCTGGTAGCAGTCGATTATGTTTCCAAATGGGTGGAGGCAGTGGCCTCACATACTAATAATGCCACGGTTGCCTAAGATTTCTTAAGAAGAACATTTTGACGAGGTTTGGAGTGCTTAGAGCCATAATTAGTGACGGATGGAGCCATTTCTGTAATAGGTTGTTTGAGAAATTGATGTTGAGATATAGGGTTAGACATAAGGTTGCAGCAGAATATCACCCCCAGACGAGTGGACATGTGGAAGTCAGAAACAGAGAAATAAAGAGCATCTTAGAGAAGACTGTGAATCCTACGAGGAAGGATTGGTCTTTGAAATTAGGTAATGCTCATTGGGCTTATAGAACCACTTATAGGACCACAATTGGGGTTTCACCATATATGATAGTGTTTGAAAAAGCATGTCATTTACCAGTAGAACTCGAGCACCGAGCCATGTGGGCTACGAGGTTCTTAAACATGGATGAAAGTTTAGCCGGTGAGAAGAGATTATTGGAATTGAATCGATTGGAGGAATTTAGATTTCAAGCGTATGAAAATGCTATAATTTATAAGGAAAGAACAAAGCGCTTACATGATAAAAGTATTCTAAACCACACATTTCAAGTAGGAGATGAGGAGCTGGTATATAATCCGCGTCTTCGCTCTTTTTCTGGGAAGCTGAAGTTCAGATGGTTTGGACCACAGTAGTTACAAAGGTCTTCAATTTAGGTGCATGTGAAGTCAGGAATGAAGACTCTTGGAAGACTTTCAGTAAACGGCCACCGGCTGAAGCAATACCTAGAGCGCAAGTATGAACCTAAATTGGAAGTCTTTATGTTGGACGATCCGGTTTATGAATAAAGGAGCCGAGAAGTATAGTCAAGCTGGTGACTATAACCTCAGAACTACTTCTGATAAACCCTTATTTATTGCTTTTGTTAATTTGAATTATTGAGTCAATAAAGTAGCATGACAACCGAGAAGGTATTTTTCATCACATAGATCTTTTGTCATTCGACTTTGGATCTATGTTGTTTCTTTCCTTAGAGATTCTCATGTGATACCCTCATAAAGGTTTTCGCGTCTTGCTTAGGCTTATAAAGAATAAAGGTTTCCGCCACCTTATTTTCTTATTTCCCTTTGCATATGACTCAAAGTTTTTGGAAGTATTTTGAAATGCAGGTGAATACTTGGAAGATGGATGACCTGGGAGCTAATGATTATGCTCCATGATTCACTATTTGACTCAGCCGACCAATTCCAGAGCTAAGTACCTTTTCTATTTTCTGTTTTATTATTAGTCATTGGGGACAATGCCTATAATAATTGGTGGGTAGCAGGCGGTCTTATCTTGAAATAGAACATTTTTTGGCTTGGTAAAGGTAGTGATTTTGATCATTTTGAAACTTTTACACTAGCTTGCCTATTGAATGTCCTGAGTAAGGAATCGGTAAAAAAGAGCCCAAGAACTAATTGAAGCTAGCTATTGCATATTCAATATAGTATGGAAGAATGAGCATGTGTTATGTTGCATGAAGTGGTAACTTATTAATTATTAATTTACCGTTGCCTTATTTGAGTAGATAATTTGAGTGAGAAGTGTTTGAGATGAGATGACGATTTTTTTTAACCGGAAATCATTATTTGCCTGTGAGAGAGTGAGCTTTAAAGAAAAATCAGAGAGAAATCTGCCAAGCGAAGCCGATGGAGCGTAAAACGCACGGCTATTGCATATAAAAAGAAAAAAAAGCACAAAGGTAGTGAGGGAAGCAAATTCAATGGAGCATAAATGCATGACCCTCACGAAAAAAAACAAACGATGACCTTTGAGTAGTACTCGGTCCCCGAGTCCGCCCGGCCTGATTAAGGTTTCATGTTGTGTAACTGAGTCTGAAGGCAAGAAGAGCAAGTGTATACATAGGTAAGTTAAGGTTGTGGGGTTAATACAACTTGATTTTTTTCATGAGCACACTATCACAAGGGATTTATCACACGACACAATGATGCATTCGCGAGTGATTAATGGGGAACTAATGGATTGCCACTTGACATATGTTTTGCCTGAAATCTTTATTGAACATGAGATAGTTAGTGAGGATTGTTTTTGGAGGTACATTCCGCCTTGATACTCTGCTCGAGGATGAGCAAAGGGCTAGTGGGGGGGGGTACTTGATGATGCTTAAAATAGTATATCCTACGACATCAACATTCTATCCATTACGAGCTAAGTATAGTTGTTTTGACCTATAATTATGAACCATTTGAGTTGAATGTCATGTGTCGGGTTCGTGAGTCAAGTATTTTCCTTTTAACGTTTATTTTACCTTATTCGATATTATTTCTTCGTTATTTGATTATTTTCAGGATACGAAATATTGGGCTAAGCATTGTGGATGATTTTGGAGCGGACTGGCGAAAGGATTAGGCCTCGGGTATTCCAGAACCTTCCAAGTTAAGTCGGCAGAAGAAAAAGGACAAAATGGACCACGATTAATTGAGAATTGCCACCGATTCATTGAGAGTCCAGAATCTTCTGAAATGCGTTTTCTTGGACGGGGGGTAGTTCTAGGTCTTTCTAAGTCGGTTTACGTAGCTATAAATAAGAGGCCCCGTCCTCAGAATTCAATGTACAATTTTCAAGACAAGTTCTATGAAATAAAGTTATTTGTTCTTTGTTTATTTTATTTAATGAGTTCTAGTCACGGAGTCGACGGATTCGGCTCCCAGGAAGAGAGCCGAGGGAGATCTACACTCATCTTCGAGGGTATGATTTTATGTCTTTTCAAATATGTAAATATGTTGTTGTTCTATGTGATTAGTATGTTTTAATTGTTTATTTAGTTTAATTATTAAGCAGTTAGTTTATTTTATCCCATGTATGTATAGATCTAATTCGTTGGTGAAGAAATCATAAAATAGTGATTACGTTCTTCAGATATCTGCGACGGTCTATATCGCTTGATCTGAATACCTAGTAAATCTTAGTTCATGATAATCGGCGCCAGTTACGTTGATCGGCGATTTAAAGTACATGTTAGTAGTCTGATCAACTATTTGCATGTCATCATAAATTAGCATGAAGGACTGTTAGTGAAGTGTTAGTTCGGACGTTGTCTTGATCGATCCTTAGGAACGTGCTAGTCATAGTCGATAGATTTTTAGAGAGGTTCTTGGTCTTGAGCCGGCAACTCTAAAACTTAATGCGTGTGAATTAATACAACCAACGAAGGGGTTAATTGCACATAGATTGTCTGCTATCCTTATAGTTGAAGTAGATAGGGTTAGAAGACTGCACCCACAGATGAAAATGAATTACTATTTACCAATGGGGATGATTAATGCATGTTATGAGGGGAATAACTAATAATCTATAATTAGACTAATACATTAGAAACTCTTGTGTGTTCCAGTTGAACTTGCATAATCTTGTTTGTTTATTGGCACCACTTTTATTCTTCCTATGTTATAGTTGGTCGTAGACCGTTATTGTGGCAACTCAATCTTGATTAATTTGCATTCTTTCGAGTCTCTGTGGGATTTGACCTTGACTTGCCCGTACTCTACTACGATAGACCTAGTCCTATTGCTAGTAGGTACATTGCACGCGATCACGGAACTTCTGTCTGCCCCAGCTCAACCATCTTCTATTGCACCTGGTTCGTCCCATGGTCTACCTCATGCGAGTGCACCATTCCTTGGTCAATCTAGTTCATCTTTGTCTCGCCCTTACCCTACTCAGGACCCTGCTATCGCAGCTTCGGCTTGACTTCCTTGAATCTAAAATAGCTTTCCTTTATGGTGGCCAAAAGCTCACAATACTAATTTCAGCTTAGGTTTTCAGAGTATACGGTAGTGGGCTGATGACATTCGAGTTGGAATGCGCGGTCATCGTGCCCTTCTTTTGGCTCTTAACCCTGCTGCGAGAACCCACCTTAGTGATTTTGACTCATGTCAGTCCATTCCCTATACGTTACCCGCTTGGATACCTGTTGTACCTATTCGTAACCCCCACCCAACCTATCCTCGATCTTCCAATATTTCTGTCCCTTCCGGTGGTGTGTCTGGTTTTGTTTCTACAGGCAGAGGTGCCGAGGTTGTTCTCTCTGGAGGGATGAGTGTCCCATTTTCAATTTCCTCGATCAGTACAGGATTGAGCAGTTTAGGTTTAGACAGTTCGGTGTTATGTTGTTGGTGAAAGCTCTGGCCTTGAGACCTTAGCTTCTGTTGCACTATCTTCAGAACCTATTCAAATGTTGAACAATCCTTTCACAGCAGAATTTCAGGGAGCTGGACTATTGAACCCCATGAGCTTTGCCTCGGTGAGCACGGTTGGGACGAGCGACGTGGAGTTTGTTGACACTGTGCACTAAGAGCCTACTGATGGTTTTGATTATGTTCTTTTAAGCCCCGATGATTGCTAGTTGTCCTTTTCATCATGGACGGACGCAATGCAAGGGCTTAGGGGGGGGGCTAAGCCCACCCAAGCTTATGGAACATCCGATTGAAGAATTCGACTAGCCCCTTAAGCCCTTGCTGATGGAAGAATTCGACTTGACTCTTTTTCTTTAGTTTTTCCTATTATAATTTTCCACCATCCTATTTATTCACACGTCTTTTCTAAAACCCAATTTCATAATATTTTTCATAGCCCCTCTTCTACTTCTTCCCCTTTCTCCATAATCAATCATGTCTTCCCCTACATCTTCTACCACCCCTCCTTCTCCTACTGACACCAATTACTCTTCTTATCCTGAGTCCAATCCTCCTCTAGTTCCTCTATGCATCATCAAATAAGGCTCTGAATTGGATCGTAACCGCTATCTTCAGAACTTCAGTCGCTCACCGATTCAGTTTGAGAAGGGCCTGAACTTGAACAAGATAGAGCAGTCTGCCGTGCAGCGTATTGAGCAGACCGGTTGACAAAGGTTGATGGCAGCTCCTAGAGGCCGCGTTAATGCTACTCGGGTTCATGAGTTTTATGCCGTTCTTGGTGATACTCATTCGGTGGAAGCCACAATCTCTGTTTCCGTCCATCGGGTTGACGTTCCGTTCCATCCTTTCGCCATCAATGCTGCCTTCCGTATTCCCCAAGATTCAGAACCACTTTTCGAGCACTACGAGGACATCTGGGATCTTGATAGTGGGAGCAATTTCATATTCAAACTCATAGAGGCAACTCATACTCTCCTTTCGGGTGCCTATTTCTCTACTCGTGATTTCTCAGCTTATGACTTGTCTAGGGACATGAGGGCTTGGAAGCACTTCATCAATTCCCATATCTTTTCAACAGAGAACCTCTCGGAGATCACTGACGACAAGCTACTACTTTTGTATGCCATTAAGGTTGGGGCACCCATAGACTGGGGCATCCTTATTCACCGTGTTGCTATTGACTTCGCCAAGTCCATACGCCACTTTCGTAAGCCTCTTCCCTTTGCTTGGTTGATCTCTTATTTGTGCACCCAGGTAGCTGACTTCCCATCTCTACCCTCTGCTGTGTTTTTCCCTAGCCGTCGAGCTGAGACTGCGTTGATCTTCTATGATTTTCCTGGCAGTTCCTCCTGTGCTGAGTCTGATGATCCTGCACCTTCCGTGTCTGATGCTTGATGAAGTTTAGTTTTCCTTTGGTTGTGTTATGCTAGCATGTGATGTGTAATAATAATCCTTGTAGATGAATTCCTTTTCCTTTTGATTTGTTGCATTTTTGTGGCACTATGCTTTTCATAATAGACTTGGGGATTGTATGCTGTATTTGTTTGGTTTCCGGTTGTTTTTATCCCTATTTGCATCTATGCTATGCTCCTTCTTTCATGATGCTTACTTCCCGGATTCCTCATGCATGCATTTCACCTAGTCCTATTGTTGTGCTACGTACCTTTGGCTTGCACCGAATGTGGAGGGTATGCCCTAATTTCCTATTTTCTAGAGATTTGGTGCACGCCACCCCTATTCGGTGCACGCCGGCTATGCTGTGATACTCTTCTGGTTGCTGCAATACAGATTCGACGCTGTCGGGATACCCTCGGCGCACGCCGCTCCTCCATCACACCACACTGTTCTACTGCCTTCACAACCGGCTCACACCATGATTTGATCTCTCTCGGTTGCAGCATTTATTGCATGATGTCGGATCCCAACTACCAAGTTAGAGCCGGCATACGCCGGATACACGCAAAGAAGAGACGGTGCATGCCGAGGTTCGGCCGGCGCACATCGGATGTGTAGATTCAGCAATTTAAAGATTTAATTTACTCTCTTTTGGAATATATCTCATCTACCACTCTTTGACTCATCTTGAAGGCACCCCAACCCTCAAGGCTCTCCTAGCCAAAATCACTTGTATTGAGCTCTTAATTGCAATTGTAAACATTAAGAATTCTTAGTTTGATCTTTTAAATTACTTTGGGTGGAGCAAGACTATCACTTTTGTGTATCAAACTCCATTGAAGTCTTTTTGAAGTTGAATGAAAGTTTCCTTTTTCAAGTTCATAGCTTGTGATTGGTAAATTCTTAGCCTTTACTTTGATTTAATTGTTCTCATTATGCATACTAAACTTGACATGTTGGTGTTCATATCCATGAGTGGCTAGTTCTATAATAGCCAATGCAATGTAGTTGTGATAGTTTAATCTCTTATGGTTGATTGGGAATGATTGTTCATATTTCGTAGCTTCATTTCTGTTGAATCTTTTCCTACTTGCATTGTATGGTTTGTTTGTGTTGGAGTAATTAACCAATGCTTGCACACACACACTTAGTGGAAACCGAACGGAGATATTAGGTGTGGGAAAGAGGTAGGAAAACCGGAAGGTAAAGTTGACCTTCATGGAGATCAATTTCTTATCCGGGGAAGAGACTAGTTCTTTTCATTCATGTTTTTATCTTGTTGAATCATTAGGTCTAGGGTTATTAGACCAATGAGGAGGCATAGAGTAATTTCGTACACTCATATAAGAGGGAATTTCTAGCTTAGGAATGCACCGTTTCACACATTTGAACATCATTAGAAGGCCGGTACCAAGATACTATAAGAGGTTGCTTGATCAATGAAATTGCCTTGGTTAGATCTTTTACCATTTGATTACCAATACACTATTAGAATTAGAACATTTACTTTCTCGTATATTTGTGACTTAGATCAAGATAATAATAGCTAATTGGTGTTTAACAACACATTCCTCACAGGATACGACCTTGACCACTTACTAGACTACAATTGACCCAGTACACTACCGGTAATGTTGGACAGCTAGAAAAGTCGCATCAATACCTTGTCTTCTCTATGTGTGGAACGTACTAACATGCAGGTCTTTGAAGATAAGCTTGAAGAATGTTTAGCCTTATCAATTTATGATGGTGAATATGATGACGAGGAGATGCAAGAGATTATTTTTCATTTGGAAGCCGGTCGGTCTTTTAATAGACAACCATGGCACCAGTATTTGGAGTTGAAACTCAACGGTCCGGTATTGAAACCTTCGGTGGAGGAGCCACCAAGGAATCTTGAGTTGAAACCTCTCTATTTTAACATGAAATATGCTTTTATTGAAAATGATAATTTACTCCCTGTTATTATTTCTTTGGCACTAACCGATGTGCAGGAAGACTTGCTTCTGAGGATGATTAGAAAGCACAAAAAAGTGTTTGGATGGACCATGGCAGATATTCAGGGAATAAGCCCCGAGATTTGTGTTAACAAGAACATTTTAAATGAAGATGAAAAGCCATATGCTCAACCACAACGCCGTCTAAATCCGAAAATGCAAGAGGTTGTCAAGAAAGAAGTTATCAAGTTGTTGGAGATGGTGATTATATTCCCGATATCGGATAGTGAGTGGGTGATTCACACCCTCCTAAGAAAGATGGCTTCACGGTAAAGGAGAATGATAAGCACGAATTGATCCCAACAAGAGAAGTCACCGGATGCCGCATGTGTATTGATTTTCGATGATTGAATGACCATACCCAGAAGGATCACTATCCACTTCCGTACATTGTCCAAATGTTGGAGCGGCTGTGCGGACACAAATTCTATTGCTTTCTTCATGGTTATTCAGGCTACTTGCAAATATTCATTGCGGAGGGAGATAGAGAAAAGACGACTTTCACTTGTCCTTATGGGAGATTTGCTTACAAGAGAATGCATTTTGGATTATTCAATGCTCCGCCACTTTTTAAAGAAGCATGACGGAATTTTCTCCGATATGGTGGAGACGTTCTTAGAGATTTTCATAGATGATTTTAGCATCTTTGGGGATTCTTTTGACGAGTGCCTCTCTCACCTAGAACGTGTTTTGCAACGTTGTGAAGATACAAATTTGGTTCTTAATTGGGAGAAGTGTCACTTGATGGTTTCGGATGGCATTGTTTTGGGGCATAAAATTTTCGAAGAAGGTATTGAAGTCGACAAAGCGAAGATTGCAGTGATTGAGAAGTTACCTCCTCCGGTTAACTTGAAGACTTTAAGGGGTTTCCTTGGCATGCCGGTTTCTATAGACGTTTTATTGCGGATTTCTCTTGCATTGCCAAGCCTCTTAGTCACTTTCTTGAGAATGAGGTACCTTTTGTTTTTGATGGAAAATGTATGGAAGGTTTTGATACTTTGAAGGAGAAGTTGATTAGTGCACCCGTTTTAGTGGCACCGGGTTGGAGCTTACCTTTCGAGTTGATGTGTGATGCAAATGATTTGGTGGTTGGGTCCGTATTAGGCCAATGTAATGAGAAAGTTATTAAGGTGATCAATTATGTATCTCACACATTGAACTCCAAACAAATCAACTATGCAATAACCGAGAAAGAGTTCTTGGCAATAGTGTTTGCATTGGACAAATTTAGGTCCTATCTCGTTGGGTCTAAGGTGATTGTCTATACCGATCATGCGGCTTTGAAGTACTTGTTGAACAAGGAGGATGCGAAACCTAAAATTATTCGATGGATCCTCCTACTCCAAGAGTTTGATATTGAGATTAAAGAAAAGAAGGGTAGTGAGATTGTCGTAGCGGACCACTTAAGCCGGTTGGAGTTTTGTAAAGAAGAAGGAAAAAGAAGAGAAATTCAAGACCATTTTCCTGATGAACAACTCATGATGGTAGATGCTCCCCCAACTATGCAACTTATTAATGTAGGTTCTACACCGAAGGAGGGCTCACCATGGTTTGCAAACATTGTTAATTATTTTTCATGTGAGTATGTTCCATCTTGTTGGACATGGAAAATGAAGAAGAAATTCTTTCATGATTTGAAATTTTATTATTGGGAGAAACCGAACCTTTTTAGGTGGCGTTCGGATGGCATTATTAGGAAGTGTATTCTCGATAATGAAATGTCGAGTATACTCTCATTTGGCTATGGTCATGATGCCGGAGGCCACCATGGAGGGTGGAAGACCGCGTATAAAGTGTTACAATGTGGATTTTATTGGCCCACACTTTATAAAGATGCATATCATTTTGCAAAATCTTGTGTTGCATACCAAAAGTTGGGTAATGTATCCAAGAGGCATGAGATGCCCCTTTAATCTATTTTGGAATGTGAATTATTTGACGTGTGGGGCATCGACTTTATGGGCCCATTTCCTCACTCATCCGGTGATAAATTCATTATATTAATGGTTGACTATGTTTCTAAGTGGGTGGAAGCCCAAGGTTACCCCACTAATGATCCTAATGTAGTGTTAAAGTTCTTGAAAAGGAACATCTTCACTAGATTCGGTATGCCTAGGGCTATCATTATTGATCGGGGCTCACATTTTTGTAATCGACCATTTACTAAATTCTATAAAAGTATGGCGTGAAACATAAGGTAGGCACACCGTACCACCCATAAATAAGTGGGCAAATTGAAGTGTAAAACCGAGAGGTGAAGCGGATCATTTAAAAAACGGTTGACACTAACCGTAAGAATTGGTCGGTGAAGCTTGACGATGCACTATGGGCATACCACAGGGCTTTTAAAACACTTATAGGTTGTTCACCATATAGAATAGTTTTTGTCAAGTCGTGTCATTTACTGGTGGAACACCGAGCTTATTGGGCAATCAAGTTTCTTAACTTTGACCCCGAGCTTGTTGGTGATCATCGGTTGCTCCAACTTACCGAGCTTGACGAGTTTCGCCTTGATGCATACAAGAATGCCAAAATTTATAATGAACGAACCAAGTCATTTCATATCCGGAAGATCTTGATCGAGAGTTCCATGTGAATGATAAAGTGCTCTTGTATAAATCACGTTTGTGATTGTTTCCAAGAAAACTTAGATCTAGGTGGATGGGGCCATTTGTTGTCACGAAGACACATGCATCCGGAGCGAAGAGGTTAAGTGATGGAAAACCACATTCTTAGCTAATGGTCATCGAGTTAATATTTTCATTGAAGAAGAGGGAATGCCTCAAGAGTAGGAGGTGATGTTCCTCGAAGATCCTCCACTCGATTAGAAGATTGCAAAGTCTAGCTATAGACAATAAATTTAGCAACTCACGGGTACTAACTTTCTTATTATTCCATAAGCATTATCTTTCAGTTGGTTTTGTATGCTTAAATTGTTATGTGCTTATGTGGTGGGTAGTGTTAGTAGTACTTTTCACGATAATCAGTATAATTCCATTTACTATACCGTATAATCCCGTCGAGCAAACGACATTAAATAAAAGCGCTACCGAGAGGCAGCCCGTAATTTGATCAATATTCTGTGTCAAAACCTGTTTAGTTAGTTTGGTGAATGACAAAAGTGGTACTTAGAGCAGAAACAATGAAATTTAGGATCTGCAGTGAAACTGGTGTATGCCGAATGAGCAATGGCGCACGCCATTTTAACGGGAAAGTTGCTGAAATGGAACAGGTTGCGAGATGAGTAAATTGCGTACGTCATTAAGTGTCGGCGAGCGCCGTATATTATTTGAGAGAAACAGAAGGTTTTGCTGTGTAAATGGCGTGCGCCGTTTGGCATTGGCATGCGCTGAGAGGGAAGTTTTTGAATTTAAGGAGTTTTTCTCTCCTTCTCTCTCCTCATAACTTCCCTCCCAACGGTTTTCTTCCTCAATTTTTAAACCCCCCTAATCTCCATTTTCTCCCCACCAAAACACCCATTTCTCCATAACTCACCTTTTCTTCTTCATTTTTCCCCTTCTTCTTCTTCATCATTTCAGGGAAGCAACCGGGTTAGTCAAGTTGAGACATCCATTCCACATTTTCTTCTTTAAAACCACTGTTGAGTTTGCTTTTCACCGTCGTAAGGATGGCAACACGCCTTTTCCTTGCCTCATTTCTGAGTTATGTACCCGAGCCAAGGTCAAAACACTTCCTGGTGATGTCCTTTTCCCACCCTCAGACATTTGGATTGGCCTTAACATGTATGAGAATAAGTCTGCCGAGTCTGTTCCATCTTCAACTGAGCCTACCTCATCTCAAGACCCCCTCTCCTAAGGGTGCATCCTCATTGAGTCCATTGAGCTCCCATTTTCCTTACCCATCTCCCATTCAGGATCCAGCTGTGGCAGGTATACTAGATCTCCTTGAGTCTGAGATGGCCATCCTTCACGGCAGTCAGGTAGACAATGAGACCAATATGATTTTAGGTTTTGAGGCATGCCGACATTTGGCTAATGATATTCGTGTTGGGATGTGAGGTCAGCATGCTCTCACCGTAGCTCTTGCCCCTAATGCTAGAATTGATCTCGATGAATTTGATTCTTGTCAGTCCAACCCTTATACACTTCCTGCTTGGAGTCCATCTGTGCCCATTCATACCCCTCACCCTACCTTTACCAGATCGTCCCATCGTACCATATCCTTTGGTAGTATGTCTAGTGCCATTTCTGCCGGTACAGGTTCGGAGACTGCTTTTTTATGTGGGTTGAGTGTGCCGTTCTCAATATCTTCTATCAGTGCGGGTTTGAGCAGTACGAGTTTAGAAGGGTCGGTGATCACTTCTACAATTGGTCCCGTTCAGATGTTGAGCAATCCTTATGCTGCAAAGTTTCAATGAGTAGGTTTGCTGAGTCCTATGAGGTTTTCTTCTATAAGTACAGTTGTCACGGGTGATGTTGATTTTGTTGATATTGCGGAGCATTGTGTGATTCCAACTGGCAGTTCGTCTGGTTTTGACACTGTTCCTGCTTCTGATCCCGATGTTTGATTTTAGGGGGGCTAGTCGAATTCTTCCATCAACAATGGAAGAACCCGGCGCGGCGCCAGGCGCACGCCGGAAAACCTGCTGATGGAAGAATTCGACTTGACTCTTTTTCTTTTCTTTTTCTAATTATAATTTTCCACCATCCTATTTATTCACACGTCTTTTCTAAAACCCAATTTCATAATCTTTTTCATAGCCCCTCTTCTACTTCTTCCCCTAACTCCATAATCAATCATGTCATCTCCTTCATCTTCTACCACCCCTCCTTCTCCTACTGACACCAATTACTCTTCTTCTCCTGAGTCCAATCTTCCACTAGTTCCTCTATGCATCATCAAATAAGGCTCTGAATTGGCTCGTAACCGCTATCTTCAGAACTTCAGTGCTCACCGATTCAGTTTGAGAAGGGCCTGAACTTGAACAAGATTGAGCAGTCTGCCGCGCCTCGTATTGAGCAGGCCGGTTGGCAAAGGTTGATGGCAGCTCCTAGAGGCCGCGTTAATGCTACTCTGGTTCATGAGTTTTATGCCGTTCTTGGTGATACTCCTTCGGTGGCAGCCACCATAGCTGTTTCCGTCCATCGGGTTGACGTTCCGTTCCATCCTTTCGCCATCAATGCTGCCTTCCGTATTCCCCAAGATTCAGAACCACTTTTCGAGTACTACGAGGACATCTGGGATCTTGATAGTGGGAGCAATTTTTTATTCAAACTCATAGAGGCAACTCATACTCTCCTTCCGGGTGCCTATTTCTCTACTCGTGATTTCTCAGCTTATGACTTGTCTAGGGACATGAGGGCTTGGAAGCACTTCATCAATTCCCGTATCTTTTCAACAGAGAACCTCTCAGAGATCACTGACGACAAGCTACTACTTTTGTATGCAATTAAGGTTGGGGCACCCATAGACTGGGGCATACTTATTCACCGTGTTGCTATTGACTTCGCCAAGTCCTTACGCCACTTTCGTAAGCCTCTTCCCTTTGCTTGGTTGATCTCTTATTTGTGCACCCAGGTAGCTGACTTCCCATCTCTACCATCTGCTGTGTTTTTCCCTAGTCAGCCGAAATGAGAGGCTGCGTTGATCTTCTATGATTTTCCTGGCAGTTCCTCCTCTGCTGAGTCTGATGATCCTGCACCTTCCGTGTCTGATGCTTGATGAAGTTTAGTTTTCCTTTGGTTGTGTTATGCTAGCATGTGATGTGTAATAATAATCCTTGCAGATGAATTCCTTTTCCTTTTGATTTGTTGCATTTTTGTGGCATTATGCTTTTCATATTAGACTTGTGGATTGTATGCTATATTTGTTTGGTTTTCGGTTGTTTTTATCCATATTTGCATCTATGCTATGCTCCTTCTTTCATGATGCTTACTTCCCGGATTCCCCATGCATGCATTTCACCTAGTCCCATTGTTGTGCTACGTTCCTTTGGCTTGCACCGAATGTGGAGGGCATGCCCTACTTTCCCCTTTTCTAGAGATTCGGTGCACGCCACCCCAATTCGGTGCACGCCGGCTATGCTGTGATACTCTTCTCGTTGTTTACAATACTGATTCGACAAATTGCCGGGATACCTCGGCGCACGCCGCTCCTCCATCACACCACACTGTTCTACTGCCTTCACAACCGGCACGCGCCGCCATCTTCGGCGTGCGCCGTCCACACTTTTGCACTATTTCATCATTGTTTTGCCCTCGTTGATTCCTCGTGTTTCTCCTAACTACACCTTTACTACTCACTTTCCATTGAGGTCAATGCAAGTTTGTAAGTGGGGAATGGAGATGTAAGTTTAACAATGAGTAATTGCACTAAATACTTGAGAAGCGCTTAATTTTGATTATTTTTTAACATTACAAGCTTGATGAAGCACCTTTTGACAAGAATTAAGGTTTTGAAATTGATAGATTGATTACCTCAACAAAGTGGGCAACCTTGACGAATTTTAGGTACGTTTTAATTGCGTATCTTTGAGTGTAGTGTGAATCTTGGGTCCGAGTGATTAAGGAGCATCCCGAAGCATTAGAAGCAAAGATATCCTCCTGCAAAGCCTACGGCGCACGCTGGAATTGCACACGGTTTCATATACTGAGTCTGTTCCTCATCCTTCAATTCTAGATAAGTCAACCGAGTCTGTGACCTTCAGCGAACTTACCTTTTTCAGTTCTGAGTGAGCTTCAGTTCTAGGTGTACATCTTCAGTCTTAATGTTAAGTTCCAGTTATCTAGACGATTTCTAGTTTTCAGTTTTACGACACTTCTATCTATTACAGTGCTTGTCTGATATAACCTATATAATTATCAGACTCTAGTAAAACTTATACATTCAGTTCTACACATCTTTCAGCTTTCCACTATAACAGCTAGCTTCAGCACTTCATCAATGGGGTGTAAACAAACATATTCTTGAATAAGATGAATCATCATCAAAACTAAATTTTATTCCCAACAGTGCACGCTGAGATCGCCCCGGCTCACACCAAGATTTGATCTCTCTCTTTTGCAGCATTTATTGAATGATGTCAGATCCCAACTACCAAGTTAGAGCCGGCATACACCGGATACACGCAAAAAAGAGACGGCGCACGCCGAGGTTTGGCCGGCGCACACCGGATGTGTAGATTCAGCAATTTAAAGATTTCAATTACTCTCTTTTGGAATATATCTCATCTACCACTCTTTGACTCATCTTGAAGGCACCCCAACCCTCAAGTCTCTCCTAGCGAAAATCACTTGTATTGAGCTCTTAATTGCAATTGTAAACATTAAGAATTCTTAGTTTGATGTTTTAAATTACTTTGGGTGGAGCAAGACTATCACTTTTGTGTATCAAACTCCATTGAAGTCTTTTTGAAGTTGAATGAAAGTTTCCTTTTTCAAGTTCATAGCTTGTGATTGATAAATTCTTAGCCTTTACTTTGATTTAATTTTTCTCATTATGCATACTAACCTTGACATTTTGGTGTTCATATCCATGAGCGGCTAGTTCTATAATAGCCAAGGCAATGTAGTTGTGATAGTTTAATCTCTTATGGTTGATTGGGAATGATTGTTCATATTTCGTAGCTTCATTTCTGTAGAATCTTTTCCTACTTGCATTGTATGGTTTGTTTGTGTTGAAGTAATTAACCAATGCTTGCACACACACACTTAGTGGAAACCGAACGGAGTTATTAGGTGTGGGAAAGAGGTAGGAAAACCGGAAGGTAAAGTTGACCTTCGTGGAGATCAATTTCTTATCCGGGGAAGAGACTAGTTCTTTTCATTCATGTTTTTATCTTGTTGAATCATTAGGTCTAGGGTTATTAGACCAATGAGGAGGCATAGAGTAATTTCGTACACTCATATAAGAGGGAATTTCTAGCTTAGGAATGCACCGTTTCACATATTTGAACATCATTAGAAGGCCGGTACCAAGATACTATAAGAGGTTGCTTGTAAAGGATGCAGGTTCTTAGATCTAAACGAATTAGATCTATGCGCAGCGGATGGATCACGACTTATACATCACAACACATAATTAAAGGATTTAACAACTACAAGGGGGTTAAGATCATGTTACCAATAGTAGGAAGAGAAGCCAAGATCTTCCGATGTGTTCTCCAAACGCGGTTGGTGGACACCCTTCTTGATACTCAAGCCTCCTTGATATGCAACACTCAAGAAAAACTTAGAGTTTTTCTTCTACAAAACCTAGATGAGAAAACTAATTATTTCTCTCCTTTTAGTGGTGGTAGTCTAAATTCACACTTGTCAATTACCTTGGAATAACTCTCCTTTTATAGAGAGTAAATCCTGGCCTCCAAGTTTTAATTAATTAAATAAATAATTAATTAAACAAAATAAAAGATATTTTCCTTAATGACTAATTGTGACATGTATTGACCAATAGGAAATCAAATAACAAGTCATCCAACCAATCATATAACAAGAATATCTTTTATTTTCCACATCACAAAAATAATTCTTGTGATAATTAATAAAGGAGGAGGCGCCACTTTTAGGTTAATTAAGCCCACATAAAATGTCTTTTATGTGTATTATATTATTTAGCCCAACTAAATAATATCCATGCATATCAATTAATTAGCCCACCAATTAATTATCACCGAGGCCCAAGTAACAAGATTATTAGTCCGAATTACGTAAGCCACATCGGGGACCATGGACCTATAACCGTGAGCTCCATAATTAATTATTCATCGAATGTAATAAGCACATTAATTATTAATTCCGGGATTACGCCACCATAAACCCGAATCAACTCTACCGATTATAGATGTATACTTATACTCAACCCATGAGCGAATAAGTGTCCATCGATATAATCACTACATACGGATTAACCCTCCATAGATCGTCCATTCTCGTGGGGAAGTCTCCGTGAACCCGACTTCAAATATCTTATCCTTATTTACCATCAACCCCTCGATGATCAATTAGTACGCATATCGACTAGTAGCTAATTAGTCAAATGCGAAACTCCCGGATCGATCACTTTCTTAGGGCTAACAAATAAGGGGGATTTGTCTCTCTACTTCCCGCAGGAAGGAATGGATTCCATGTCTGTGAAAATCGAACTACTCACTCATCCTGAGATAGTGCCAATGAGAAGTGGCTTGGAACACATATTAAAGTGAACCGTAACTAACACATCAAACACTATCCCGGGACAAGCAAAGACCTGTGATCACCTCGAGATTAAGGTTGATCCATATATGATCATCTAATGATTTAATAAGATTCCTCGATTACGGAATTATACCGAGAAATTCAGATTAAATCGGTCCATTCTATATGAATGCCATCATATATAAATGCCCCACGTAGTACCCTCTACCGACAGTCCGGATAAGACTATCACACCCTAAGGTGTTCTCAAGCATTATTGGTGTTTTAATCAAGAGACCCTAAACTCGATTAAGTTCACCACGGACTAACAGCTTTAAGTATATCACCACTAACTCAATCCTCACGTGCATGCCATACACCGAGTTAAGCGGTTACATACTTGATATACTTAGGGTTTGCAAAGAGGTATTATTTACAAGCACAAAGCAAGTAATAAGGTGAGATAAAATCATCATCCATTACTAAAAACAATTACACAAATTGTCTTTCGGCACTACACCTAACAATCTCCCACTTGCACGAAATGACAAGTAATGATTGTTTTTAGAGCACACCCTTTCTCATCTTATTCACAACACTCTCCCACTTGCTCTAAAAGCAGATGAGATATATTCCTCAATGCCGTACCCTCCAAGCACTAGACTTGGTACACTGATCAGTTTGGTTGTCGGCCCGAGACGATCTTTAGGATCGAAACGTTGCCGGTCCATCTAATCAGGCGGTACTCTCTCTCAATATGCTTTTGACCTCTAGTGACTGAGAAAATCCTTCTAAGCTATCTCTTCATTGTTTTCACAATAAAGTGATATCGGCTCACTAGACCTGGAATTACTCCCAGACCAACAAGGAAATTCTAAGCACTATGAGTAAACACTGAGCCCGAGATCAACTTAATGATCATCCTTAATCTGACTACAAGTCGAATCCGTGTGGTCAACCATATTCAAGTTTGCACTGAATATACAAGCATATGATTCCTCGTTCTCTAACGATACTTGAGGACGTATTAAACCGCTACTTATTGCTTGAATCCAAGATTCAACCGCAATTGACTCGCTTGACTCCGCCTCTTATCCTGCAGAGACTCTATCCCATTTTCTCTTTATCCGAAGATTTGGAGAATCATTCCTGAGATGTAAGGTAGGACTACTCTCGTTGAATGTTGCATACGTATATGCATGATCATCTTAACCAATAAGACGGATGGGATAGCCAATGACTCATTCTTGTGAATTTGACCGAATCAGATTCTTAGAACATAGTCCAATTCTCTCATCCAGAGAATCTTAGCGTGTTAGTTTCTGACTTCAGATAGCACACACATGTTGTTTCCAACTGTTTCAGTGTTATCATTCATGAACACTAATACTACTATTTTACCAATATTGATACACAGTCTACAAAAGACTTATCAATATTCTGGTCAAGTCCACATATTTTAAAACATGCGACTTTTAATGACCGAGAGGTTCTCTTAAATCCACAAAGGATATAAGCCATGGCAGGTTCCTACCAATGGTTCTTTCTGAATAAATTAAGATATCGTTAGTCTCGCAAAAAAAGGTATTAGGGAATCACCCCTATCTTCTGCTTTGTAACGAATCCGTTATTCATTCTTAGCTAAAACCCTTCGTTTCGAATGAATTCGATTCCGTTGTTCGGCAAGAAAGTCTCGTGGAATCACCCCTATTTTCTGCTTTCCAACCAAAATCTAGCAAGACGAAGTGGTGAGAGATTTCAAGGTCGGGTTAACTCTCTACTTGTCGGGAA
Organism: Gentiana macrophylla; assembly: GCA_026214975.1. Classification (NCBI taxonomy): domain Eukaryota; kingdom Viridiplantae; phylum Streptophyta; class Magnoliopsida; order Gentianales; family Gentianaceae; genus Gentiana; species Gentiana macrophylla. The sequence goes on from CM047811.1 coordinate 66,700,776, forward strand.
TCACCCCTATACCACTCAACTTTGCGCTGAAAGTTTAAACTTTCCTATTCATTCGACTCTTTTCCGTGTAGATCCAATTGCTCCCACTGGGCCTGAGACACTCGTGTGGTTCTACAAGAGGTCGAATGTAACCCAGTACCAAAACTCCATTCACAGGGTTAAGGTTTTCAAACCAACCTCTATAATCGTAATCCTATACACCCACCAAGAGCCATAGGTTATCAATCACCCCAAATAGATTATAAAGTCCACAAAATCACAATGGGTCAACGGTTAAACCATACTCCCACTTTGCGTCTTGGGTGGATTGACATTCGATCTAGTAGTATTTATCGGTGTAATCACCAACAACTAATGTTGGACGTGGTCCGATTAAATCGAGATAGTAACTACCTTTGGGTAACCGTATCTCAAGGGTTTAAGGTCACGCTTTATATAGATTCTATCGGAAGGCTTGTGACAGTTCAACCGTCACTTTACGATCTCAAGAATCTTATAATCAACCTTCACTCGTCTCATTAAGATATTTCACGAACAAATCACAATCTGAACGTATGCACAAAATCCCGATCCTACCTTCAAGCATTAAATGCTAAATGCCTACATTTACGGATGTGTTGTGAACCGAATTCACTCCTTATCCATAAACTCACTAGCATCTTCTAGGTAGACTTCTCGATTTACATAATAATGTTAACCGTTATTTTGCAACGAATTATCTTAATCGATTTTAGCGAAAGTATTGTAGCATATCAATAACTATATAGGGCAAGTCTATGGTTTCTTCCTCGGTGAGAAACATTCCACTAGGAGGCGGGCCGAGCATCACCCCAAGACTATGCGAGAGCCTATTTCTGAGCATGGAATACTCTATTCTCTCGCTAAAATCGAGACACCTCCTCATATTCTTTCGATAAACCAACCGTTTTGAGTAGTTATCGACGAGAATGTCACCACTCAAAATCTCCCACTAGCTTGTATCTCTCACTAGACCCCGAAGGTCATGGTGAACAAGCTATGTTACCCCTTCAAAACTATTACCCTTTCCTGATTGAAAGGAAACTTAGTCATTGTTCCTTTGAGATAGTGTTCCTAGACTGGGAGATAGGAATCACCCTTAGCCAGTCGTCAGGTCTTATCTCTAGGATATATGCACTAATTAATAGATATTGAAAGGTCGCTTATCTTAATACGGAAACCTTTTACCTTTAATAGTTTTAGATGTGTTATACTTATTCAGCTTTTCTTAGTGGTTCTGACTTTATCAAACAAAAGTCCGAGTCTTGGATTCGTACTACAAATGTCATATTCACTTTCTATGAGGCAACAATATATCGAGTTGAAAGTGAATCCATTTGTTTCAACGAATCAGAAACGTAAAATTAAATTTTCTCGTGATATTCAAGGATAGAATCCAAATTCATTTCCTTATATCACTCCCACTATTCTAGTGAAAATTATCGCCCGTTGTTACTCTATTAATCGTTAATGCACAACTTCCTTGTTCTTCCAAAGAACTAAGCTATCGAGTCAAGTTACTCGGTTATGAAAGTCGCTAAGGATTCATTGGTTAGTGATCCAAATCACTTTCCTTATCCTATACTTTCTTTAATTAATGTTTCGGTTTAGCCTCAAAACTTCAGATTAAGATAATTAACACTTATAGACATTCTTTCCCATTCTTAACTTTCCTTAAAAGGAAATAGTCTTGAACTAGCAGTTCGTGAGTAGACACACTACTCGTGAACTCGTGGATGTCTAATGAAAGCGTTACCAGTGGGGACTAATTTTCTAAATTAGAAAAACATAAGACAAAAGCTCCCACTAGTTTATCGGTTCCAAATACCGCCTAACTAAGCGACACTTTAATTTATGATTCTCCAATTTTTCTATTAGAAAATTTCTTGTGTAGACACTACACCATTAAAATTCACTAGAAGAATTTTATCGGCCCAATCATCTTTCAACTCGACTACGATTGTCTCTCGCTCAATACGATTGACAACAATGACATACTTATTTACGCCACTTAAGTCTTGAAGGCTCCAGAGAAATATCTCTTCCAAAAATTAATCGCATGTAAGATCAATAAGTACAACGCTCTAGTTACTTACCACTTTTTAACGAAGTCATTACTAGTCAATTTTACACTAGTAGTCTAGCACCCTGTAGAGATATATAAATAGTTGTAAATAAAATTGACAGAAGATAAATCCAAATCATACATTACTAATAAATTTTAGGAACATAAACTAAGTACTTATAGTCTATCCTACTGCTCCAAGGATTTAATCAACGCCTCGCCGCCTTTAGGGTAGGTCAAAGAGGTTTCGATTAATATTGAAGATCGATTGAGAATCGAACATCTCATTTGTGATCGTCAATCACCTTTCCTTTTTCACCAAGGTACTACCAAAAATACCTTTTATGAGTGTGACCCTCATCGCTCAGTTTTTAGGTAGACCCGAGTGTGCCGCCTTAGTAGGTCGGTCGGTGACCCGGCGAGTACCCAAAATCCTATCCTTTCGGAGACCAAGCCTTGAATTTTGATAGCGGTGAAGGCCTTCAGGGAGGCCGGTCCCGTGCCGGCACGAGGCGTCACCATTCTCTCACGTTGCTTGTGTCAACAAGTGAGGCCGTGGGGTCGGCCGTCGCCTCTCCGCTCCCACTCAATATTTTGAAAAAATGGTGGGTTTATCGATCACGCTTTTTTGGACTTGATGTTACATTAAGGAACAATAAATCATAGGCCCGAATGTTGTCGGTTATGTGGGCTAGCCCACCCGACCTATTCGTTAGAACATATGTGGCCGTCGGACGGGTCAAGGCTAGGAGAGGTCCGTTGAGCCGTAGTGGCTCTTCGGATGGCTCAAGATTGCTGCACCCGTGCAAACGCCACACGTGGAGGTGAATTCGATTGAGCCGTAGCTACTGTTGACCACCCAACCGTGGTTAAACCACTTTCGAACCTGTTTGCCCGTGATTATCCAATCCTTAAACATCAAACTTTCACGTAGACACTACGGAACAAAAACGTAATCTCGTCTTAGGTAAGGTGGAATTCACCGAGAATCCAACACCTTAACCACGAGGTTTCGGGATTTTACTCCTTATGCTTTCGCAGAGTGGGATTCACCGAGAATCCATCACCCAACCTCGACGATTGAAAAAACCCGTGTTCCTCAGTTTTTACCCTAATTAGTTTCTAATTAATATCAAACAATTAATTAAAACTAATCGTGTGTTTTATACATGCCTAACTAATTCCTCGAATTAATTTCTACATGTATGCATATGGAGTGGAATTCATGATATGATGCATGTCATGGCAATTTTCCGATTCTACTCATACAATCTATACATGTATACTAGTGCGGAAAATAAACACCGAGATGGACCGTTGGCACCTCCGTAACTAATCTATTCGAAAATAAATTAAAAAACCCTAATCTGCGGCTGTTAAGAATCTTCGACGATCGGCATATCAAACGAACTTGGATCGGGATGAAACTTTCCAGATCTGATCTTCATTCTTCGGACTTCAAGATGGACGGTCGGATCGGAACTTTGACTTGTCAATCTTCCTCAGTGAGCCGCCCAACTTGCTGCTGAAACAGACTCTTACAGCAGCACATCATTTACTTCCCGAGATCAATCGGGGATGAAAATGAATCCCGATCGTCCTGAAAATTTTATCTCACGTCCAGAACTCCATGATTATCGATCTGACCGGTCGGATTTTAATTTGAACGGTCCAATTATTCCCAGAAAATCGAAGAAGTCACAGTTAGGGTTTCTGTGAATCCTGCGTTTTTCTGTTACAGAAGCCACTTCGCAGCAATGAACGGAAACCCAAACGGACTCTGATCGACGCCAAATTTTTTGGGATTGTTCATCAACTTCCAATATCGATTCTGACCGGAGGGATCTTCGTTTTAACGGCTCAAACAACGTAAAAAACGAAAACACTATACAGCTACTAAACAGATCTATTTACAGGAAATTAAACTTGCAATAATAAATAAATTACATAATTTCCTATACTCATATGAACGAATTTTCATCGTTTATATGAGTTTACAATAGATCTAACGGGAAAACGGTGCCAACCCCAATCCATCTCTTCAACCATAGCAATTTAAAAATTATTAATGCATAATAATAAGTAAAATATCACCTACATGCAATTCCACTCCTTTAAGTCGTTTAATTACGATTATGACTATATAAATCGTGGAACCTGGCTCCGATACCACATAAAGGATGCAGGTTCTTAGATCTAAACGAATTAGATCTATGCGCAGCGGATGGATCACGACTTATACATCACAACACATAATTAAAGGATTTAACAACTACAAGGGGGTTAAGATCATGTTACCAATAGTAGGAAGAGAAGCCAAGATCTTCCGATGTGTTCTCCAAACGGCGGTTGGTGGACACCCTTCTTGATACTCAAGCCTCCTTGATATGCAACACTCAAGAAAAACTTAGAGTTTTTCTTCTACAAAACCCTAGATGAGAAAACTAATTATTTCTCTCCTTTTAGTGGTGGTAGTCGAAATTCACACTTGTCAATTACCCTTGGAATAACTCTCCTTTTATAGGAGAGTAAATCCTTGACCTCCAAGTTTTAATTAATTAAATAAATAATTAATTAAACAAAATAAAAAGATATTTTCCTTAATGACTAATTGTGACATGTATTGACCAATAGGAAATCAAATAACAAGTCATCCAACCAATCATATAACAAGAATATCTTTTATTTTCCACATCACAAAAAATAATTCTTGTGATAATTAATAAAGGAGGAGGCGCCACTTTTAGGTTAATTAAGCCCACATAAAATGTCTTTTATGTGTATTATATTATTTAGCCCAACTAAATAATATCCATGCATATCAATTAATTAGCCCACCAATTAATTATCACTGAGGCCCAAGTAACAAGATTATTAGTCCGAATTACGTGAAAGCCACATCGGGGACCATGGACTCTATAACCAAGTAGCTCCAATAATTAATTATTCATCGAATGAATAAGCACATTAATTATTAATTCCGGGATTACGCCACCATAAACCCAAATCGAACTCTACCGATTATAGATGTATACTTATACTCAACCCATAGAGCGAATAAGTGTCCATCGATATAATCACTACATACGGATTAACCCTCCATAGACTGTCCATTCTGAGTGGGAAGTCTCCGTGAACCCGACTCAGAATATCTTATCCTTATTTACCATCAACCCCTCGATGATCAATTAGTACGCATATCCGACTAGTAGCTAATTAGTCAAATGCGAAACTCCCGGATCGATCACTTTCTTAGGGCTAACAAATAAGGGATCTGCTCTCTACTTCCCGCAGAGGAAGGAATGGATTCCATGTCTGTGAAAATCGTAACTACTCACTCATCCTGAGATAGTGCCAATGAGAAGTGGCTTGGAACACATATTAAAGTGAACCGTAACTAACACATCAAACACTACCCGGGACAAGCGGCACCGTGATCACCTCGGATTAAGGTTGATCCATATATGATCATCTAATGATTTAATAAGATTCCTCGATTACGGAATTATACCGAAAATTGAGATTAAATCGGTCCAAATTCTATATGAATGCCATCATATATAAATGCCCCACGTAGGTACCTCTCACCGATGATCCGGATAAGACTATCACACCCTAAGGTGTTCTCGGCGCATTATTGGTGTTTTAATCAAGAGACCCTAAACTCGATTAAGTTCACCACGGACTAACAGCTTTAAGTATATCACCACTAACTCAATCCTCACGTGCATGCCATACACCGAAGTTAAGCGGTTACATCTTGATATACTTAGGGTTTGCGGCGATGTATTATTTACAAGCACAAAGCAAGTAATAAGGTGAGATAAAATCTGTCATCCATTACTAAAAACAATTACACAAATTGTCTTTCGGGCACTACACCTAACAGCTTGATCAATGAAATTGCCTTGGTTAGGTCTTATACCATTTGATTACCAATACACTATTAGAATTAGAACATTTACTTTCTCGTATATTTGTGACTTAGATCAAGATAATAATAGCTAATTGGTGTTTAACATCACATTCCTTACAGGATACGACTTTGACCACTTACTAGACTACAATTGACCCAGTACACTACCGGTAATGTTGGACAGCTAGAAAAGTCGCATCAATACCTTGTCTTCTCTATGTGTGGAACGTACTAACATGCAGGTCTTTGAAGATAAGCTTGAAGAATGTTTAGCCTTATCAATTTATGATGGTGAATATGATGACGAGGAGATGCAAGAGATTATTTTTCATTTGGAAGCCGGTCGGTCTTTTAATAGACAATCATGGCACCGGTATTTGGAGTTGAAACTCAACGGTCCGGTATTGAAACCTTCGGTGGATGAGGCATCAAGGAATCTTGAGTTGAAACCTCTCTATTTTAACTTGAAATATGCTTTTATTGAAAATGATAATTTACTCCCTGTTATTATTTCTTTGGCACTAACCGATGTGCAGGAAGACTTGCTTCTGAGGATGATTAGAAAGCACAAAAAAGTGTTTGGATGGACCGTGGAAGATATTCAGGGAATAAGCCCCGAGATTTGTGTTAACAAGAACATTTTAAATGAAGATGAAAAGCCATATGCTCAACCACAATGCCGTCTAAATCCGAATATGCAAGAGGTTGTCAAGAAAGAAGTTATCAAGTTGTTGGAGATGGTGATAATATTCCTGATATTGGATAGTGAGTGGGTGAGTCACACCCTCCTAAGAAAGATGGATTCACGGTAAAGGAGAATGATTAGCACGAATTGATCCCAACAAGAGAAGTCACCGGATGCCGCATGTGTATTGATTTTCGATGATTGAATGACCATACCAAGAAGGATCACTATCCACTTCCGTACATTGTCCAAATGTTGGAGCGGCTGTGCGGACACAAATTCTATTGCTTTCTTCATGGTTATTCAGGCTACTTGCAAATATTCATTGCGGAGGGAGATAGAGAAAAGACGACTTTCACTTGTCCTTATGGGAGATTTGCTTACAAGAGAATGCCTAAAGAAGCATGACGGAATTTTCTCTGATATGGTGGAGACGTTCTTAGAGATTTTCATAGATGATTTTAGCATCTTTGGGGATTCTTTTGACGAGTGCCTCTCTCACATAGAACGTGTTTTGCAACGTTGTGAAGATACAAATTTGGTTCTTAATTGGGAGAAGTGTCACTTGATGGTTTTGGATGGCATTGTTTTGGGGCATAAAATTTCTGAAGAAGATATTGAAGTCGACAAAGCGAAGATTGCAGTGATTGAGAAGTTACCTCCTCCGGTTAACTTGAAGACTTTAAGGGGTTTCCTTGGCATGCCGGTTTCTATAGACGTTTTATTGCGGATTTCTCTCGCATTGCCAAGCCTCTTAGTCACTTTCTTGAGAATGAGGTACCTTTTGTTTTTGATGGAAAATGTATGGAAGGTTTTGATACTTTGAAGGAGAAGTTGATTAGTGCACCCATTTTAGTGGCACCGGGTTGGAGCTTACCTTTCGAGTTGATGTACGATGCAAATGATTTGGTGGTTGGGGCCGTATTAGGCCAACGTAATGAGAAAGTTATTAAGGTGATCTATTATGTATCTCACACATTGAACTCTGAACAAATAAACTATGCAATAACCGAGAAAGAGTTATTGGCAATAGTGTTCGCATTGGACAAATTTAGGTCCTATCTCGTTGGGTCTAAGGTGATTGTCTATACCGATCATGCGGCTTTGAAGTACTTGTTAAACAAGGAGGATGCAAAACCTAAACTTATTCGATGGATCCTCCTACTCTAAGAGTTTGATATTGAGATTAAAGACAAGAAGGGTAGTGAGAATGTCGTAGTGGACCACTTAAGCCGGTTGGAGTTTTGTAAAGAAGAAGGAAAAAGAAGAGAAATTCAAGACCATTTTCCCGATGAACAACTCATGGTGGTAGATGCTCCCCCAACTATGCAACTTATTAATGTAGGTTCTACACCGAATGAGGGCTCACCATGGTTTGCAAACATTGTTAATTATTTTTCATGTGAGTATGTTCCATCTTGTTGGACATGGAAAATGAAGAAGAAATTCTTTCATGATTTGAAATTTTATTATTGGGAGAAACCGAACCACTTTAGGAGGTGTTCGGATGGCATCATTAGGAAGTGTATTCTCGATAATGAAATGTCGAGTATACTCTTATTTGGCTATGGTCATGATGCCGGAGGCCACCATGGAGGGTGGAAGACCGCGTATAAAGTGTTACAATGTGGATTTTATTGGCCCACACTTTATAAAGATGCATATCATTTTGCAAAATCTTGTGTTGCATGCCAAAAGTTGGGTAATGTATCCAAGAGGCATGAGATGCCCCTTTAATCTATTTTGGAATGTGAATTATTTGACGTGTGGGGCATCGAATTTATGGGCCCATTTCCTCACTCATCCAGTGATAAATTCATTATATTAATGGTTGACTATGTTTCTAAGTGGGTGGAAGCCCAAGGTTACCCCACTAATGATCCTAATGTAGTGTTAAAGTTCTTGAAAAGGAACATCTTCACTAGATTCGGTATGCTTAGGGCTATCATTAGTGATCGGGGCTCACATTTTTGTAATCGACCATTTACTAAATTCTATAAAAGTATGGCGTGAAACATAAGGTAGGCACACCGTACCACCCATAAATAAGTGGGCAAATTGAAGTGTAAAACCAAGAGGTGAAGCGGATCATTTAAAAAACGGTTGACACTAACCGTAAGAATTGGTCGGTGAAGCTTGACGATGCACTATGGGCATACCACAGGTCCACAAGGCTTTTAAAACACTTATAGGTTGTTCACCATATAGAATAGTTTTTGTCAAGTCGTGTCATTTACTGGTGGAACACCGAGCTTATTGGGCAATCAAGTTTCTTAACTTTGACCCCGAGCTTGTTGGTGATCATCGGTTGCTCCAACTTACCGAGCTTGACGAGTTTCGCCTTGATGCATACAAGAATGCCAAAATTTATAATGAACGAACCAAGTCATTTCATATCCGGAAGATCTTGATCGAGAGTTCCATGTGAATGATAAAGTGCTCTTGTATAAATCACGTTTGTGATTGTTTCCAAGAAAACTTAGATCTAGGTGGATGGGGCCATTTGTTGTCACGAAGACACATGCATCCGGAGCAGTAGGGTTAAGTGATGGAAAAACCACATTCTTAGCTAATGGTCATCGAGTTAATATTTTCATTGAAGAAGAGGGAATGCCTCAAGAGTAGGAGGTGATGTTCCTCGAAGATCCTCCACTCGATTAGAAGATTGCAAAGTCTAGCTATAGACAATAAATTTAGCAACTCACGGGTACTAACTTTCTTATTATTCCATAAGCATTATCTTTCAGTTGGTTTTGTATGCTTAAATTGTTATGTGCTTATGTGGTGGGTAGTGTTAGTAGTACTTTTCACAATAATCAGTATAATTCCATTTACTATACCGTATAATCCCGTCGAGCAAACGACATTAAATAAAAGCGCTACCGAGAGGCAGCCCGTAATTTGATCAATATTTTGTGTCAAAACCTGTTTAGTTAGTTTGGTGAATGACAAAAGTGGTACTTAGAGCAGAAACAATGGAATTTAGGATCTGCAGTGAAACTGGCGTATGCCGAATTAGCAATGGCGCACGCCATTTTAACGGGAAAGTTGCTGAAATGGAACAGGTTGCGAGATGAGTAAATTGCATACGTCATTAAGTGTCGGCGAGCGCCGTATATTATTTGAGAGAAACAGAAGGTTTTGCTGTGTAAATGGCGTGCGCCATTTGGTATTGGCATGCGCTGAGAGGGAAGTTTTTGAATTTAAAGAGTTTTTCTCTCCTTCTCTCTCCTCATAACTTCCCTCCCAACGTTTTTCTTCCTCAATTTTTAAACCCCCCTAATCTCCATTTTCTCCCCACCAAAACACCCATTTCTCCATAACTCACCTTTTCATCTTCATTTTTCCCCTTCTTCTTCTTCATCATTTCAGGGAAGCAACCGGGTTAGTCAAGTTGAGACATCCATTCCACATTTTCTTCTTTAAAACCACTGTTGAGTTTGCATTTCACCGTCGTAAGGATGGCAACATGCCTTTTCCTTGCCTCATTTCTGAGTTATGTACCCGAGCCAAGGTCAAAACACTTCCTGGTGATGTTCTTTTCCCACCCTCAGACATTTGGATTGGCCTTAACATGTATGAGAATAAGTCTGCCGAGTCTATTCCATCTTCAACTGAGCCTACCTCATCTCAAGACCCCCTCTCCTGAGGGTGCATCCTCATTGAGTCCATTGAGCTCCTATTTTCCTTACCCATCTCCCATTCAGGATCCAGCTGTGGCAGCTATACTAGATCTCCTTGAGTCTGAGATGGCCATCCTTCGCGGCGGTCAGGTAGACAATGAGACCAATATGATTTTAGGTTTTGAGGCATGCCGACATTTGGCTAATGATATTCGTGTTAGGATGTGAGGTCAGCATGCTCTCACCGTAGCTCTTGCCCCTAATGCTAGAATTGATCTCGATGAATTTGATTCTTGTCAGTCCAACCCTTATACCCTTCCTGCTTGGAATCCATCCGTACCCATTCATACCCCTCACCCTATCTTTACCAGATCGTCCCATCGTTCCATATCCTTTGATAGTATGTCTAGTGCCGTTTCTGCCGGTACAGGTTCGGGGACTGCTTTTTTAGGTGGGTTGAGTGTGCCGTTCTCAATATCTTCTATCAGTGCGGTTTTGAGCAGTACGGGTTTAGAAGGGTCGGTGATCACTTCTACAATTGGTGCTCGTTCTGGACTTTAGACTTTGTTTTCAGCTGTGTTGTCAGAAGGTCCCGTTCAGATGTTGAGCAATCCTTATGCTGCAAAGTTTCAATGAGCATGTTTGCTGAGTCCTATGAGGTTTGCTTCTATAAGTACAGTTGTCACGGGTGATGTTGATTTTGTTGATATTGAGGAGCATTGTGTGATTCCAACTGGCAGTTCGTCTGGTTTTGACACTGTTCCTGCTTCTGATCCCGATGTTTGATTTTAGTCCCTGTCCTTCACTAGAACTATACTTTATTTGTTTTGACGGCCACTTGTGACCTAGAATTTCTCACTATCTTTTGATGTTTTGTAAATTTTTGTGATGTGTGCTGCTTGCTTATGGTGTGTTTTGCTACGCATTTGAGAGACTTGTCTGCTCGTTTTTTGCGCCATGCTAGTCCTTGTTGCCTGTGCAATCTTTGTTTGATTCTAGTAGCTTGTTTCCTTGGATTACTTGTCATTGTCCCTATTGTTGTTGTTGCATTACATGTGCCTAGCTCCTTGCTTAGTGGTAATTGCTTATTTGGGTTTGACATGCAATTTTAGCTACTGTTTCATTTTTACGCACAAATGGCGTGCGCCATATTTGTTGGTGTGCACCGGTTTCATACATACACACATTGCATTTTTAATGCACAAATGGCATGCGCCGGCACACCTGCACCACTTCCATCACGGGAATCTAGGGTTTCAGCTTTTACAGTATCGGCGTACACCGCGGCCTATTGGCGCGCACGCCAATAGGTCGGCAATTTGAAATTGATGAGACATTCTTCTTCTTTTCTCCTCATTCTTTTATACCCCCTTTTCCATTCATCCCCACGTCACTCCTATTTCAATTTTACTCCTTCCCCTGTTTTCTTTTTTCTCTTTTACCACCATCTCATCATGTCTTCTTCTTCTTCTCCTTCTCTTTCTCCCCCTTCCTATCATTCCCATGACTCTTCTTCTCTTGAATCCGGCCTTCCACCCGTTCCCCCATGTATCATTCAGTATGGCTCTCATATTGAGCGAACCGATTATCTCGAGAATTACAATCATTCACCAATTCAAATTGAAAAGGGTTTGAATATCCGTAAGATTGAGAATTATGCTAGGTATCGAATTAAGTGGGGCGGCTGGCGCAAGTTTGTGGAAGCCCCTCGTGGCCGCATCAATGTCACTTTGGTGCATGAGGTTTTTGCGGTTTTAGCCGATACCCCGTCTGTGGAGGCCACTAATTTTGTTTCCATCCGTAGGGTTGATGATCCATTCCATCCCGCCGCCATCAATGCCTCCTTCTCTATTCCATAAGATACAGCACCACCTCACCTCCATTATGAGCATCATTGGAACCTTGACAGTTGGAGAAGTTTGATTCTCATGCTTACTGAGGCTACGCATGCCCTATTTCCCGGTGAGTGGGGACCCGATCGCAATTTCTCTACGTCTAACTTGTCTCGAGATGCTCGTGCTTGGAAGCGCTTTGTCAACTCCCATGTTTTTCCCACTGAGAATTTTGCAGAGATTGCTAATGATGAGATGCTACTACTGTATGCCATCTGGTTTGGAGCGCTCATTGATTGGGGTATTCTCATCCACCATGAAGCAGTCTGTTTTGCCAAGTCTAAACGAAACTTTCGCAAGCCCCACCTTTTGCTTGGCTGATCTCCCATCTCTTCACTTATGTGGATGGTGTTCCTTCTCTCCCTTCTGATGAGGTCTTTCCAAGCCAGGTTGTTCGTAGTGCTTTGCTTCCTTATGACTTCCCTGGTTGTTCTTCCTCCTCCGAGTCGGATGAGTACGAATGAGGATTAGAATCTCCCTTGGTTGTGTTGTGCTTTGCTTTTCTATGATAGTTTGTGGTCTATAACAATGTTAGTTGCAAACAATGTCCCTTGACATTAAATTTGTTGTAGCCCGTAGCATTTGTTCTTTTCTTTGAACTTGTAGTTTGTATGCATTCGTGATGCTTATTTCCGGTCACCCCATGCATGTTACTCCATTTATCCCCTTTGTTGTGCTACGTTTAATTGGCTTGCACCGACCTTGGTTGGCATGACCCAATTTCCTTCTCCAAGGAAATTGGCGTGCTCCACCCTAAGTCGGCGTGGGCCATTTATTCAATCACAGTCTCTGTTTAGCTGCAGCATGCAAATGGCGTGTGACATGCCCCTCTGGCGTAAGACATATCTTCACTACACCACTCTGCCTAGCACAAGTGAACAAATGGAGCGCCGCCACTTTTGGCGTGTGCCATCCACGTTTTTGCACTTAATTCATCATCATTTTTGCTCATTTAGAATCCTTTTTTCCCTAACTACTTTTTCATTGCACACTTCACACTGAGGAACAATGCAAGTTCGTAAATGGGGAGTGGAGACGTTGTTAGTCTAACAACGGGTGATTGAACTAAATACTTTAGAAACATTTAATTTTGATTAAAGCATGACAAACCATCTTTTGACATAATTTACAGTTTTGTGATTGATAGAGTGAGTACCTCAACAAAGTCGGCAACCTTGGTGAATTGTAGGTGCATTTTAACCGTGCATCTTTGATTGTAGTGTGAATATTTGTGTATGTCTAACCCATTGTAGGAAAGTCAGTGGGCTTGCTCCCAATTAAACCCGCTCCATGAATAATGTCAAGTGCATACTTGCGTTGGTTCTTATCCCAAGAAAGTACATTAGGGTGCCCAAATCCTTCATCTTAAAGCACTTCCCTAAATATTCTTTAAAACTAGTCATGGCCACCTTATCATTCCCGGAAATGATCATGTCATCCACTTACACACAGGACGTTCAGCTGAATCCCATCCCGATGAAAAATAAATAAGGAGTAATCCGATTATGATTGACAAAACCCATAATCTTTCAAGCAGAAGCAAGCTTCACAAACCAACACCTTGGAGCCTGTTTCAATCCATACAAATATTTGTGCATCTTGCATACCAATTTGAAGCACACCTTTCGAATCCGGGAGGAATTTTCATGTAAATTTCCTCCGGTAAATATCCATGCAAAAAAGATTATGGACTTCCATCTGATTAATATCCTATCGTTTCACCACAGCCACACTAAGGAAAGTATGCACTGTAACCATTTTCGCCAAAGGAGCAAATGTCTCAGTATAATCAATCCATTCTTCATGATCATGTCCAAATGCCACTAACCGAGTTTCAACATTTGCAAGGTCTCATGCTCATCATTTTTTTGGCATACACCCACTTACTCCCCAACGCCTTTTTCCCGAGAAGGAGCGGCTGTAATACCTATGTGCCTTGGTCTTCTCGAGCTCAAACTTCTTTAGCCATGGCCTTACGCCATCCATCGTGTTTCATAGCCTCCTTAAAAGTTTTAGGAGGATTTCCCGTAGTCATGGTTGTGAGATACTTGCGGTGCTTGTCAGAAAATAAATCGTAATTGACAAAATGCATAAGAGGATAAGGAGTTCCAAAGGATGCAGTTGAAGCTGGTGAACATGATGCTGTACTTTTCTTTTCCACAAGAGTATGAGAAACAAAATCATGAAACCGAGAATTAAGGATCTTCTGTCTTCGTCCTCTACCCAATTCATCCACTACAGGGGTATATGGAACATGTTTGGGGTTTTTATGAGGCAGAAGGTTAGCAGGTTCATCAAGTGTAACATTTTCTACGGGTTGGATCCCCTCACAACCGGTGTAACAGGTTCCGGAAGGTTTACCGGTTGAGAAGAAGACGTAGCAAAATAATCATCTTCATACATGACATCATATACATTCGGGTGGGGTTGGTTGTGCCGAGTCACACGGGGTTTAGAAAAAGGGAAAACATGTTCGTAAAAGTTTACAACCTGAGACACAAAATATCCTCCGTATCAAGATCAAAAAGAGTCCAACCCTTCTAAGCGAATGGATATCCAATCAACACATACTTACGACTGCGACTATCAAATTTGTTTTTGGAAGGGCGATGATCATGTGCATAACATAAGCATCCCAAAATACAGAGCATAGAAAAATCAGGTCGTTTGCCAAACTAACATTAGTAAGGTGTTTGGTAATTAAGAACACTAGATAGAGTTTGGTTAATTGGATGCCACGCTGCCAAAACACATTCCCCCAAAACGAAGGGGTAAGTGACCCTCAAAACAAATTACCTGGGTAACATTCAAGATATGTCTATGTTTACGTTCTACATGACCATTCTGCTAAGGAGTGCCCACACACGATGTTTCCAAAATTATCCCATGTTGTCCAAAAGAATGATTTAGACACTTAAATTCGGTCTCATTATCACTACGCACACGCTTAATAGTCGCATCAAATTGGCGTGAAACTAATGCCACAAAATCCAAGAACATAGTTTCAACTTTAGTTTTATTCAAAAGTAAATAAATCGAAACAGACCGAGAAAAGTCATCAACAATTGTCAAGAAATAAGTGGCCTCATAGGTCAAGGGAGTAATGTAGTGACCCCACATATCAAGATAAATCACTTCCCAAATACTACTTGCACGACTATCACTCATAGAAAATTGTTCACGTGGCTTCTTTGCTCGAAAACAAACATCACAATGATCCTTATTTAAATTCTTAGAAATAATAGTATTCATAATATGTTTAAGAACCTTTTCTTATGGGTGCCCCAAACGCCGGTGCCACAATTCCATAGATTCTTTTCCATCAATAGCCAAGCTAGTGCTTCAGGAACTCGGCAAAAAAGAAAAGCCATTGGCTCTGTCATTCTTGCCATCAATAGCCAAGGCCCGTGCTCTATTGGATCTAGACCCAAATTGATCAGCTATGTCATTCTTGCCTTGTCCAGCCTTCTGGGCCATCAAGATCGTAGAATCTTGATTCCTTGCATTGTTAGAAGCATAAGTTTTTTTGTCTCTTAAATTTGATACGCATTGCAAAAGCATCTTGAAACTCTGAAAAATGCACCATCAACATGGCTTGAAAGACCATTGGCTAAAATTCTCCCCTTAGACCTTTCAGAAACTTCATCACATGTTCTATCCCCAGTTTTCATGGCATCACAATGACATGGTTCACAAATACATGAAGGAGTTTGCCTTATTGTCTTGACTTCTTCTCAAAGAATCATTAGCTTTGTAAAGAACTAATTCACAAAATTAGCTCATTGCTTCAATGAATTCTTTTCTTCAAGAAGATCAGAAAGCCTAAGAGCATCAACATTTGAAAAACGATCGGCAATATTCTTCCACATAGCCTTGGCACTTTTGAAATACTGCAAACTCTGAGATATAGTGTTTTCCACTGAATTCAAGATCCAGGTTCTCACCATCGTATCACATTGCCTCCAAGCTTGGAAGTCAACTGAATTCACCTCTAGTTTCTTGATTGTATTATCAATGAACTCATACTTGCCTTTGTGATTAACGTCATTTCCATGGACATCTTCCATTGATGATTATTGTTACCATTAATCAATGGCTGAACTAACACCAATGAAGGATTTTCATTGGGTTGAAGATAAAAGAGACTAGAAGGACTCAATTCTTGCATCTTCGTTGCCATGGCTAACAAGAATTTTATCTAACCACACAATATTGAAGAAAAATTAAGAAAAATGATCAAAAACTGGATTCAAACTCCAGATCAAAGAGAAAAATCACAGAATCGGTTAAGTTTAAAAAGGTACAACAAACTACCAAACTAAGTCGGCTAACATCTCAGCTGACTAGTCCTCAAGCTCGAATCAATATCATTGAGAAAGTAAGTCATTCAAATGAGCATCCACATATTTCAAATTTGGTGTTGAGCAAGTATAAAGAGAACGAGTTACAAATTTGAACATCTTCAAGTCTTTGAGTATGTAGGATATGAATATATGTTCTACCCAGATGAATAGCTACTAGAAGTGTATGCACCTTTGTCCTCAAAACCACGGTTTATATATTTCTCTTGGTTGATTTGGTTTAGCATCCAACACTTCTTTATACATATTATATATTGTAACAATCTCTCAAAATCTTAAGTTGATGAAAAGATAGATAATTAAAATTTTGTATATCTCAATACATAATAATGATGTGTAGGAGTGAGGTGGACAAATGTCAATCATGCACTTGGTATAACCCATTAATAACTCTTCTCCTCTTGTTGATATTGTGTAACTTTTTATTATTATTCTAATCCATTATGACATTTTAGATGTTGTAACAATAAAAATAAAATCAATCAAAACAAAACCGAGTACCATTCATTTACACACTTGCGTAGAATGTTAAACAACACTCCACTACCGAAGTGGAATTATGGGACGGCGCATTCTCTTGGTGATTTCATGACCCCTCCACATGAAACTCCAACATCTTTTGCCTTCCATGCGCTATCTTTTTCACCCACACATTATAATGTTTCCCTATCTTTGACTCCATAATTCACTGTTTCCACTTCCATTTTTTATTTATACCAGCTTCTGTGTCCCAGTGTAAGTCAGACCTTCTACTATAAATACTGCTTCTTACATTCATTTCAGTACCTAATTCAACCATCTCCTGATAATTAGTAACTATAAGAATCGTACTAATCTTGTAAAAACATTTTTTTTTTTGTCTTTGAATTTCCATTATGGCCAACAGCAAGGGATTTGTTCTATTTCTTTTTCTTATGATATCAACCCTTGCAATGATGTCTGAAAGTAGAGTGGCTAGGAAGGACTTGGGATTGGACTTGGGGTTGGGAAATATTGGAGTTGGTCTAGGTGCTGGACTAGGCATCGGGTTAGGAGGTGGTGCAGGGAGTGGTTCAGGAGCTGGAGCGGGAGCAGGATCAGGCTCTGGTGGTGCTGGCTCCAGCTCTAGTTCAAGTTCGAGTTCTAGTTCGAGCTCAAGTTCGTCAGGTTCTGGAGGAGAAGACTCAGAAGCTGGTTCATCTGCTGGTTCGTATGCTGGATCAAGAGCAGGTTCAGGATCCGGTGGTGGTAGTCGAGGAAAAGCATCAGGCCGTGGATCTGGCTCAGGCAGTGGAGAAGGTTACGGGGAGGGATCTGGTGGCGGGGGTGGCCATGGTGAAGGAGGAGGATCTGGATCAGGTTATGGTGAAGGTGAAGGTGAAGGTGAAGGTGAAGGGAACTGAAAATACACGGGGAAATGATACGTGCACTCCCAAGTTACACTTCACCATTAATCTAAGACAAGATACGTTGATAAATATATATTCCATCAAGATCAATGGTGAAATTGTGAGGGAGTGATAGTGGTAGTGCAATTTGGGAGCTGATATATCACCACCCAAATACATGTTGCCTTTTCAATAAACAATAAATAAGTCATATTGAAGTGTTAATGTGTTATGATGCGTTATTTTTTTCTTTTTCAGAGGAATCAAAATACAATCGTCGTATGAAAGTTGTACCTATGACATATATTATAACTTTTTCATTTTAATCTCTAACGCGAAACAAAAGTAGATTATGGAAAAGAGACTATAAAAAAACTTTAATTTAGGTAATTTGATATAAAATTTATACAATTGTTGTGTTGTAATGTGATTGCTCGTAAATCATAGATATTAAAATATATCCTGTCGATTTTTATTCATTATAAATAGTGTCTAACTCTTAATTTTAGAAGACAATCTATCTTTAATTACACTACTACCGTAAACATCATGGGCTTTTGATGCCGAGGTAAAGTAGACGCTAAAAGGTTATTTTGCGCCCATGTGATCGCAAGTACGTTGACGTAACAAAACTGAAGCAAATGACTTATTTGCTATGATGCACCGACACTTCAATATGGTCGTCGTGCGTCGTGTCCGACACAAAACACGACACGACACGCTCCGACACACTCCGACACCGTGTCCGATACGTGTCGGCTGATTAAATTAATATTATTAAAATTTTAAATATCCGACACGCTTGCGAGAGACCGTTGACACTCTCACACCTGCACCGACACACCCGACACTCACGAACCGAATTTTTAATTTTTTTCTTTATTTAAGTTTTTTCAATGGAAACGCTTAAAATACCCGATTTTCATTTTTATAATAATTAAATAAATAATACGCGGATCGAAGTTTATATGTTTTTGTTGATAAATAATCATTTTTACAATTTATAATATTTTGAAGGTCAATCACAATTTCTTTTAAGATCAGAGATAAAGGTAGAATATCTATTCTAGATATTCATGTAGCTTTATGTAATACCTACCTTATTTCCTCTAATTTTTTCAGATGTTTACGAATATATATATATATATATATATATATATATATATATATATATATATATATATATATATATATATATATAATATTTTGGAATTAGTCGCGTATAAATTTTGGAATTAAGCGTATCATCGTATCGTCTGTGGCCATGTCCATATCCGTATCCATATCCGTGCAACATAGCTTATTTGAGTCTACAATGTCGACACAAACACAATTTGCGTTGACATGTAGAACAAATTAAAACAAATTAAAAAATCTTGTCGTCATTCTTGCTTGAACTTGAGCTGATGTGGACATTGCGTTGTTGTTTATAGTTGTCGCCAATAACGATGACAAAAAGAAACGGTTATACCTACTGCACATAGTGTGTAGTGGATAATCACTATACATATCTTATTTATTAATTAAAATATATCATATCAAATGAATGGATAAAATATGTTTAGTGAATGTATTCACCACCTATCATAAAAATTAGAACTGAAGCAAATGACTTATTTCAGTCTACAACATTGACACAACACTATTTGCGTCGTCATGTAGACGTCAATTCTTGTCGTTATACATGCTTTAGTGCAGGGACCAAGGACGGACCTAGTATAGAAAGAGGGGTGCACAGCCCCTACTGAATTTTTCATGCGAAATTATTAAAATACCTCTTTAATAATATTAAAGATCGTGTATGTATATTATTTCAGATAAATTTTAATGTAATTGCCTATTTATTTCAATTGGTTAGATGCATAACCTTAATACGTGAGGTCACTTTTTAGAGACCCGGTTGCTGCATTTTTTTTCACTTTTTTTTTTTTTTTTTTGGCATTTTAAAAAAAAAAATTCCAGTCCGCCATCTGCGGGGGACGGCTTTACCTTGAGGGTTCCGGATGCGCCTGATCTCCTAAAATAAAAATATTGTGTATACATAGCAGAGATTTTTTTTATAAACACTATATATGTGAAAATGACCCTCTTATTTTTATGTGTTCACCCCATATTTTTATCTGTTTCCCCATTATTACATGTATATAATTGAATATGTAAATATATGTGTGATACGGAAAAAAAAATTGATAAATTTCTGACCCATATTGAAATTTGGCCCACCTGGAAAAAAATTCGTGTTCAAATCATTTGTGAGGACATCTTTACCTTAAGGGTTTCAGTCTGCATGCTTGACCTCTCTAAAAAAAAAAAAATATTGTGTATAAATAGCAGAGATTTTTTTTATAAACACATATATATATGTGAAATTGACCCACTTATTTTTATGTGTTCACCCCCTATTTTTATCTATTTCCCATTATTACATATATAGAATTGAAATATATGTGATACGGAAAAAAAAAATTAATAAATTTCTGACCCCATATCGAAAATCCTACAGCCGCCCCTGCTTCAATGTGAACTGATGTGGACGATGCATTTTTGTTTATAGTCGCCGCCAATAACGATGACACGTAGGATATCGCAAAAATCAATTTGCGTCAACGCTTTGATGTCATTTATTTGGTAGCCCGAAGAGAATTAACGAGTTTTTACTGTCGCTGCCTTGATATTTTAATAGAAGGAAAATGATATATGCACTATACATTTGTGTAGTGCACAAACCACTACATGCTTGGTATCATTGATTAAAGTGATCAATTATTTATTGTGATGGGTCCCAACAAAATATATGATATTGATTATGTTGTGTAAGATATTATGGTAGAAAAAATAATGGATGTATCAGTACTCTTAAGAGCACCCGTAATGGTCAGCTCTAGTTTGCCACTAATTCTGACGTTTTATTGACACATGGCAAATTAGGATTGGGAGAAGATTTTAGGAAGAATTTGTAGAATGGATTTAGTGATAAGATGTGGTAATGGTAACTTTACAACTCCTCCATTATCTCTTTTGCCTTTCATCCACCGCCACCTCCATTTGTTTTGACCACTGGCTTCCACACCAATATTTCCTTCCTCCAGCTAACTCAAAAATACCAGAATCAAATCCATTTTGACAGAAAATAGAAATAACCAGCTTAAATCACTCCTAAAATCCATAAAGAAAAAACCAAACAACTCAAATTCTCACAAACAGATACTCCACAAAATTAGCAGACATAGGGTATCATCATCTTTTCCAGTCCAAAATAATTTCCACCGCAGCCACCATTGAAATGCCAACTTACTAGAAAGAAACTATACTCCACAAAAATAAAAGAAGTTTTCATAAAAAATAATGAAATTCTATCTGCTGAGTACCGTTGTAAAAGCCTAGATAATCCATATTTGAATTGAATCCATGGAGTGATAATGGTTCCAATATCAAAGTCTCTCAGAAAATCAAACACAGAAAATTAAATAATCAGATCATGGTCCCAATATCCAAGTCTCTCACCAAATCAAACACAAAAGATTAAAAAAAAAGATCTGGAAAACATATGATGCAAGAAACTAAAATTTTCACACCAAAATTTTCACATCCCAGAAATCAGAAACTCCATGGGGAATTTGGTAAAAATAAACCGATTTTATAGTATTTCTGATCTCCCATGAAGAAAAGAGCATTCTCATAGCTGCACACAGGAAATAATTTTTTCAAAATGTCATCCCGTTGCCTCAAGATTTATTAACACAGCAAATTTGGGGAAGAAGGCTAAGAAAGAGAAGATAGATTTTAATAAATTTTGTCAATAAATGGTGGTGAGAGAGGAAAGAAGAAGGTCATCGGTGGGGAGAGAAGAAAAGATGAGGTGGTGATGATGAAAAAAATGTGGACGCCCATCTCTTCCAACAGCCACAAATGGAAGGGAGAGGGATGCTGTGGAGGAGATGATCAGCTATTTGTGTACCATTATTTCACTTTAAAGATAAAAAAGCTATTTTCTGACACAATAAAAATAAGAAGGGGTTACTTTCCCCTTACTACGGTTGCTCTAATAGAATATTTGTTTTGAATAGAACCACGATGCAATTTGGATAGTGGTTCAATTTGTACCGTGGTATATGCAATTTGAATATATGCAAATTTGTACCGTGGTATATGCAATTTGAATATTTGGATATGCAATTTGAATATTTGGTATAAATTTGAATATTTGGTATAAATTGCACGGTACAAATTGCACGGTATAAATTGAATATTGTATGCATCGTACCAAATATTCAAATTTGGTATATGCAATTTGAATATTTGGATAAATTGCATCGTGGTTCTATTTCACTTTATAAAGTTGATAAAGTGAAATGATGAGAGATAATTTAAAATTTTTTTATTTATAGTTGAAGAAATAATTGGTAAGAGAATTGTAAGATATGATAGCTGATGTGATGTAAAAAAAAAAACCGAAAAAACTCCACCCAAAACAAACAAAGTAAATACAATTAGCATGTCTCCACGGAAACTATCGATACCTTTTTACTTCAAACACTGGAAAAAAAAAATCGGGCACCACGATTATTTTTTATGAAAATAACGTCAGTGGCATACGTTACTTTTAAAAACTAAAGTTAGTGATACTGGTGTTGCCTTTTAAAGTAATAGCCAGTAACATTGACGTTATAGTTATAAAAGTGTCACTAGTGAGTAACGTCATATCCACCGATGTTTTTTCTTAAAAAGAACGTCGGAGAAATCGACGTTAATAGTGTGGTGCTGGAAATAAAAATAATAATCAAAAAAGTGTGACGAAAGGAAAATGTGTGGTGTCAATATATAGAACCTCCGATATATATAGAATTTTATTCATGTTAATTTAGACATGGATCACCTAAAGTTTATATAATGAATATTGATATACCGAACCCGCAAGCGGTCTTATAGACCCGGAATCCGCCTCGAGTAGAGGTCACATCATAACAGCTGAACGGCTACATCTTCAACCCGTTTGCAGCCAAGCCGGTTATAAGCTACCAGCAATTGGACTTATCCCCACCAACAAATTGACTACGGGCCAAGATCAATTTCACATCTTGACAACCCGAGACCCCTCCGCGTAAGCCTCACTTACATATCAAGATAATCCGGACTCAATTCATGCACGGTTAGAAGTCAGCTCGACTAACGATCTATGACCACTTATGGATCCGCAGCAAGCATAATCGGCTTCAGGGTTAATAGCTGCAGCCGAAATCACGATTGTTACGCTTGATTGTATTAATTAAGTCTTGTCTAGAAAAACTTAATCGTGATTAGTCCGTCGTCTATAAATAGGAGCAACGTGTAATTCATATGCTATACGCATATTAATACAAGCAGACCAGGCTCTGCCAATTTGTCGACTCTATACCCGCATTCATATCCTCGTGAACCCGTCATCGGAGTCTTCATATTTTTCTGGTGTACCACCACATTAACTGGAGAAATCATACATAAATAGCTAGATATCCACATAATTCTACCGTTACCGCCACCGTGATATTTCCGACAATATCAGTTGGCTCCGTTACCGAGAAAATCATCAAGAATCAGCCTTCTTCGGCAGCTTGCCCCGCCTCAAAATCATCTTCTACGGCGTCACCAACGAGCCCACCGATTGCCCTCACGTCCCAAATTCAGCAAAAGCATTGATTTTTAGGTTGTACGACCTTAGAATCAACGTTATTCAGCATTCTTGTGGCAAATTTGACAACAGGATCATCGATTCCGGCGAACTTTGAGTTAGTATTGTCAAAATCACGTCGACAATAAAGGGCCTCATCACCGCTACATTCAAAGCTTGTACCAGAGGTCTCAATGTTTTCCAGGTTTCTTAGAATTTCTGCCAAACTAAATTCATACAAACTTAGGACATTGAACTATTGGGTTTGTTTGAGTGTTGCCACACTTGTATCCTTGCCGGATTCTGGGTTTCAAAATAGCTCCGACCGGCACAGCCTAAACCTTGATTTTTCAACAAGTCTCCTTTCAAATCATGGCTGGAGGGAAGTCAGTAGAGCCTGCAACACCGGCCAGAGAGGGCAACCAAGACGCAGCACGTGGCAACAACCCCCCACGTGGCACATCAACGTAACATCATAGTGTACGTAGCCGGGGGTTGCGTTCAGCCGGTGGTAACGGCGAATAATCTCTCGACCCCGATATGCAAAATGTGTTAAATGAAAAGGCAAAAGCCCGAGATCTAGAAGAGGCGGCCAGAATGAAGGGGCGCGGGAAACATGTCGGCGAGGCATCACGCCAAAACATCAAACAACGGACAAACTTGGATCAAGAGCCGATCGCGAACCCAAATGCTCATGCGATAGCACTGAGATCTCATGTGGAATACTTGGAGAACATGCAACTGTTGGATATACAGAAACCCGAATCCGGACCGATCCATAATTGGACCGTCAGATCTGATTCACAGCACCGATCGAGACACTCGATCATGCACAGCGGAAGCTACGAATTAAATTCGCATGCGATTTTACCACGATTTTAATTCACATAATTAATTAATACAACTACGAGAAGGTTGAAGATTTACCCTATTAAAGAGGATGAGTAATCGACAAAAAGGGAGATGTCGCAGTCTTCCGGATTGTATCTCCAAGCGACGACTAGTGGACGTCGAACCTCGTAGTAGAACCTCCTTGAATATGCCGGCTAGAACAAGAAAACCAAATTTTCTCCCTTTATTCAAAAAAGGGGCGTCCATTTTTTCTGAAAAATAGCGTTGGATTGATTCAATTTTGTGTTGGGAGAAACTCTCTTTTTATAGGAAAATAACTAATAATTTGAGATTTTATCTTTTACACACAAATTTATTTTTTTTTTTTAGGAAAATAAAACATTTTATCCAATAGGAAAACAAATTTCCTATTTATCCAATAAGAAAACTAATTTCTTATTTATAATTATTTAACACATAAATAATTATATTATCCACGTTATAATTAATTACGAAATTTTTTTTCCCAAAACCAAAAAAATGTGGCGCCACTTTTGATGCTATTTGGGATAATAGAAAATGTCTTTTCTATATTACATATTATTTACCAAATAAATAATATTTGCATATTCATTAAATAGACCAACTATTTAATTTATTCGAGAGGTTCCACAAAACGAGAAAACACTCGCGTGTTAGGAGCCAACCCGGGGATCATGGACCTATAGCCAATAGCTACAATAAATTGAATAAAATATTCATCGAACAGAATATTTCAACTCAACTTATTAATTCCGAATTACGCCGCCATAAATCCAAAACCGAACTCTATTGATTATAGATATAACTTATTCTCAAAGCGTCGAGTCGATAAGTGTCCATTGATATAATCATTACATACAGACTAACCCTCCATAGACTATCCGTAGCGAAGCAGGAATATTTCTGTAACCTTCTTCATTACATCTTATCTTTATTTACCATTAACCCACTAGTGATCAATTAGTTCATAACCAATACGAACTCCCGGGATCGATCAGTTTCTAGGATTAACAAATAAGGGGATTGTCTTTCTACTTACTGCAGGAAGGAATGGATTCCATATCTGTGAGACACACACTTCTCACTTATTCCAGAATAGTGCCAACGTGAAAGTGATAGCGATCCTTAACGAACACATCAAACCCGATCCTGAAACCAGTAAGAGTATGCCATCACTTCAGGATTAAGGTTAATCCATATATGATCATCTTGTGATTTAACAAGATTTCTCAATCACGGAATTATATGAGAAATGCAGATTAAATCAGTCCAGTCCTATATGACTACATCATATATAAATGCCCTACTTAGATAACCAATATCGACGGTCCGGATAAGACGGTCACACCTTAAAGTGTTCTGGGCGCATTAATGGTGGTTTAATCAATAGACCCCATACTTTGATTAAATTCACCACGGACTAATAGTTCAAGTGTATCACCATAAACTTAATCCTCATGTGTGACACACACTAAGTTATATGGCTACATATGATACGACTTGGGGTTTTCAGCAGTGTATTACTTACACGAAGCAAGCAATAAGATGAGAATAAATCTGTCATTTATTAATTATAAAAACAATTACATAAATTGTCTTTCAGGCGCTACTTCCAATAATCTCCCACTTGCCCTTATAGACAAGCAACAATTGTCTTTCGGGCACTATATCTAACAATCTCCCACTTGCCCGTAAAGACAAGCAACAATTATTTTTAGAGCACCACACCCTTATTCTTTCTATCCACAACATTCTCCCACTTGCTCTAAAGCAGATGAGACATATCTCCTAATTTCATACCTGCCAAGCACTCATCAGTGACATTAGATGCCACGAGACATGGTAAACTAATCGGTAGGTTGTCGGTTTTGAGGCGATCTTTAGGACCGAAACGTCGCCTCTATGCACAGTCTGTCTGATCAGGTGGTACTTACTTACAATATGCTTTTGACCTCTTGTGATTGCAAAGATCCTTTGCATAAGCTACCTTTAAACTGTTTTAACAGTAAAAGGGTATCGGCTTATCGAGACCTGGAATTACTTCCAGATCAGCAAGGGACTTTTCAAGCTATACTGCCTCTTTCGCTGCTCCAAAAGCTGCTATGTATTTGACTTAAAAAGTCGAATAGGCAGTGCTGGATTTTCCCAGACTATAGCTCCATCACAATGAGTAAACACGGAGTCTAAGATCGATTCACGATCATCCTTAATCTGACAAACAATCAGAATCGGTGTAGTCAACAACACTCAGGTTTGCACCCGAATATACAAGCATATGATTCCTCATTCTCTAAAGATACTTGAGGATGCACTATACTGCTATCAATACTCGAATCCAAGATTCGATTACAATTGACTTTTAATAATCTGACATTCTCTATCCAAAAGAGAACTTATCCCATTTTCTCTATATCTAAAGATTTGATAGAATTATTCCGTGAGGGGTTGGGTAGGAGACCTCTCGTTGAATCAAGCATTTGAAAATGCATCATCATCTTAGCAATAAGATGGATGGGATACGGCCAACAACTTGTTCTCATGAATTCGACCGAATCGATTTCTAAGAATATAGTCCACTTTTTTAATTCAGAGAATTATCTTTGGCTTGTCAGTTCCTGACTTCAGATAACATACCCATGTTGTTTCTAACTGTTGCAGTGTTATCTTTTATTTACATTAACGTTTACTACTTTAACCAATATTGATTCTCTAATCTACAGAAGACTCACCAATATTCTAGTCAAGCCCACATATTTAAAACATGTGACTTTTAATGACCTATAGAGGTTTGCTTTAATACACCAATGGATATAAGCATAGGTAGTCAATCTGCCATTGGCTTAATCTAAAACCCTTCTGTTCCGAATGAGATCAGACTCCGTTGTTTGGCAAGAAAATATTCAGGGCATCACCTCTATTGAACTTTCTGCTTTCCAAGAAGTCAAGCAAGGATGAGTGGCGAGAGAGTTTCAGGGCATCACCCTTGGTTAACTCTCTACTTCTCAGGGAATTACCCCTAGACACTAGAAGAATGAAGATCTCGCGACTTATGTAACAATGCTTGAAGGGCAAGATTAAGAGATATGGCTTGGAGCCATAATATCTGAATTAGATTCAATGAGTGACAAATGGGTTATGAAACTGGCATGTCTTACCTAAAGGGAATGTCTCCAAAAGGTAAAGCATGTCTTTATGAAATATAACATGGGAGGTAATACGATTACTAGTTAAGCTAAGTTGATGGTTGAAGGCTACGGGGTCAAAACTTTGTAATTACCTTCTGGCTTCTAGTTGTGCTTAAGTTGATTCAGATAGTGCTTGTTGTAGCTGCGTACCATGGCTATATGATAGTGTTGGAAATGTTGGGCCAATGGCTTGATGTTCGTAGATGATAATGTGATGTGTAAGCTTAGAGATCCACTTATGGACTCAAACAAGTTCCTCTGTATAAGTTCTTTGCTTGATAGATCAAAAGAGTTTGATTCCATCAAGAAGAAAGATATGCCTAATGTGCAAAAGGGTAAGTGGGAGTGTCACAAGTTTTGGAGCATGGTATCGGATATCCTCCTCGGAAACGACACCCCATGTCACAGTCAATTATTGTTTGGTAGTTCAAGGTCTTTACGAAAGTTCTTGGAAATAGCAATTCTTATTTTGGTAATAAGAATCTATACTGATAGATACTACTTAATTATCACAATTCACCCTTATAGATGAGATGCTAAAAGAGTTTAGCATAGATCACTTCAAGAGATACTGCTAGCCCGTACTCTCGGGATCTATCTATGACAGGACGTCGGTCCTGAAGATAAAAATCCAAGATTGAGTGATTTGAGGACTTTATTCAATGAGCATGTTGGAGAAGAACATAACAAAGAAAGTGATTCAGAGACTTCAGCAAGCAAAATGGCGCACGCCAAAAGCGAGGTGGCGCGCGCCAATATCAAGCAGACTAATTCTAGGCATGGCAAGGTGAAAATGGTGCAACCCGATGACGATTGGTGCCCACCAACAGCCCAATACTTGAGAAGAGCTTCTACCACTTCATCAAATGACAAAGGTAAGAGAGGTATGACTTTTGTCCCTAAAGATTTTGATCTTGATTCATTACCATATCCCCCTCGAGAGGAAATCAAAAAGATAAAGGTTGATAAGAAGTATGCTCGTTTTCTTGACACTTTTCGGCACTTAAATATTAATATCCCTTTCATCAAAGCACTCACGAATATGCCGGCGTATGGTAAGTTTCTTAAGGACATACTCTCCAACAAGAAACGGTTGGGAGAGTATGAGACGGTCTGTCTAAGTGAGGAGTGTTCCGCCGTGCTTCAACATAAGCTCCCTCCTAAGCTTAAGGACCCCGGGAGATTTACACTCCCATGTGATATTGGGGGACTTTTGTTTGATAAGGCGCTATATGATCTCGGTGCGAACATAAACCTCATGTCCAACAATGATTTCATGAAACTTGGCATAGGCAAGCTTAAGCGTACCGAGATGACTCTCCAACTTGCGGATAGATCCATTAAACGTCCAAAGGGAGTCATTGAGGATGTGCTAGTGTTGATAAATTTTATTTCCCCGTTGATTTTGTTGTTATGGATATGGAGGAAGGGTACACTACACCTCTTATCCTCGGTAGACCATTTTTAGCAACGGTGGGAGCCGTGATCGATGTTTGTAAGAGAGAGCTTAGTTTGGGAGTTAATGACGAGCGTTGGTCTTCAATATCTCCACTTCATTGAAATATACACACACAACACTAGAATCATGTTCTTTTGTGGACACCTCGTGTCCCCTTGTTGTGGATTGTACTAACTCGCAGGTAGTTGAAGAATACGTGAGCAATAAAGCGAAGGCTCGCAAACCAAAAGCTCAAAAATCAAAGGAAAAGGTCAAGAATCATTGGGATTGGTGGCATTCGTCTAACCTATGTTGGAGACCGGTATTGATAAAAAAGACGGATGCGGTGCGCGAGGATGACCCACCAACCGTGCATTAAAGAAATGTGCCATGCATAGTCTAGCTATGGACTATAAATTTAGCAAATCACGGGTACTATCTTTCTTATTATTCCTTAAGCATTATCTTCCGGTTGGCTTTTGTGCTTGAAATTGCATGCTTATGTGAGTAATTTTTAGTGGTATCTCTCACGATAATCTGTATAATTTCCATCACTTCTACCGTATAATCTCGTCGAGCAAACGACGATAAACAAAAGCGCTACCGGGAGTCAGCCCGTAAAAGTTTGGTATAGTATTTTTGCTCTTTTGTGAGGTCCAGTGTGGCCAATGATCCTTTTGTGTCTACATTTTTGTTGATACTTTGATAGTACTTGGGATTGCTTGTCATTTCATTTATTGTCTTTCATGTTCATACCCACCCACCCACCCTTTTATAGCATCCCGGTACTTGTTTTGACTAGTTTTGATTCCCTTTTGTTTCCCTAATTACTTTATTTTTACTCACTTTACATTGAGGACAATGCAAGTTCGTAAGTGGGGAGTGGGAACGTAGTTAGTCCAACAAAAGGTGATGCCATTAAATGTTTGAGAAAAACATAGTTTTGTAAATTTTCGAGCAATTTAAAGTTGAACAAACCACCTTTTGTGAAAATATTTGGTTTTACAATTGATAGAGTGAGTACCTCAATGAAGTGAGTAACCTTGGTGACATGTAAGTGCATTTTAATCATGAATCTTTGTTTGTAGTGTGAATTCTTTGAGTACGTATATTCTGATCTTTTGTTCACATGCAAACTTTTATGCAATCATGTAAGCATGCTTCCATTGCAACTAGAACTTAGTCTTGATATCCTTTCGAGGTGAAATAGAAAGGTATTTGGAGTCGAGTTAGGGATGACGGTCATGGCATTTCTTTGACTCAACCATAGCCAAATGGCCTTCCCGAACATATTTTCCACCTGTCCCCATCTCAGCCTTGTAGAGTGGTGAGACACCACTCGAAACTAGCCATTCGTGATTAGCCTCATTATATCCGACCCTTAGCCTAATTTTGGTCTACATTCCTTGATATCCCGCAAGTTTAGCAAGTTTCTAAGTATTGTTGTGGTGACGACATTTGAAGTTGGGAAAGAGTTGGATGACATTATTGGCATAAAGTTGAGATGGTATCTATCAAATTTGGAGTCCATCGGTGTATGTTTTTTTCTTTAGTTCAAAAAAATCTAAAATCTAAAATCCAAAAAAGTTTCCAAAAAAGTTGTAAGTAAGATTCAATAAATGTTGAGTCTTGAAGCAATTTTTAAGGACAAGTTCATCAAAGTCAAGTAACTTAAGCATTGGGGAATTGCATTGATTTGGAGCGGTGTTTCTTATCTCTTTTGTTCTTTGTTGAAGTGGCCACCTCGACGATTTTTCCAAAAGGAGAAGAAGAGATACCAATTCGACATTTTTGGAAGTGAAGGTGTAGAGTCTTGCTATCTTGCTTGTTCTCTTTGATATATCCTTTTTACCCTTCGCTTAGCCAACTACCCGGGCCTAACATTACAAGCTTTCAAGTCCTGCCCGATCTATCTCCTTGACTCCGAATGGCTCGATTAGTGGAGATTGATATCATTCTTAAGCATATGGTTTGCACCTAATAAGTTTTGCATGCATGATTTCATAATTGGTTGCTTGTTAATAAATTTGAGGAATATTCACACACACACTCCACTACTTTCTGAGATTGCGGTTAACATGTGGTTATATATACGAATGGTTGCATCATCTAGTTGAGCACTTACTTCCTAATGTTGTATGACCCTGTCTCTTTTCTTGAGTTGTTTTGTCACTTTTTTTGCTCGAGGACGAGCAAAAGCTAAGTGGGGAGTTGTGATGTGAGTCAACTAGTTGATGCATTTCACGATGTTTTATCCTCATTTCTAATGCATTTATTGATGTTATTGTATCAATTTGAGTCATTAGTTTCTTAGTTTCACCCAAATGTGTAGATAGTAATTATTATATAAAATATCTTGTTTTGATAGTTTTGTACCGGTTATAGTAACCGGAGCGTCGTGTCGGATTTACGCTTGGTATTTTTGTATTGTATTGCAGGATTATAGGTTGACCAAGACCCCGATGGACGCCTCGTGTTTACCATAAACACGTATTTTGATGGCTAGGAGAGTGTGCCGGAAGCGTACGAGTTCAAACGGGTCATTTGTCTTTTGCGTTTCTACCGTAGCATACATTCAAAGGACATTTGACCCATCTTAGAGGCATTTTCTGGAGAAGACTTATGAATGATAGTTGTAGATGATGAAATGAGCTTTCCAACGCAATTTGAATGACTTCAATTGGAGCTCTAAACTCAAGTTATGGTGATTTTTCTGAGCTGTTGTGAAATTGGCAATTTGGGGTGAAACTCTCTGAATAGCTACAGTGACGTTTGGCGCGCGCCAGACCTTTTGTGGCGCAAGCCAAGCGTCGGAAAAAGTAGATTTTCAGCATAAAATATCATTTTTAGATCGAATTTCCCCAATTCATTGAACCCCAACTTCATCTTCTCCATTTTCCCCTTTCTCTTGGTGCCACCACCACCCCCCAAGGGGCTGTCCTAGCCGGATTTTGTCACCAAAATCGACTCTTGATTTCAATTGTAATATTAAGGACTCCTAGTTCAATTTCTTCTACTTTTGCTTGGAGGTAGTACACTTGTGTATCAACTCCATTTTTAAGGTTTGGGAGCTCGAATGAAGAACATCAATTTCGAGCATCTTGCTTGTAATTGGTAACTCTTAATCTTTATTTTGATTCAAGTGTTCTTATGATTATGAATGTTAATCTTGACATGTTAATGTTTGTAGTTATGAGTGGCTAGGTTGACTAGCCAAGACTATGTTGTAGAATTAGTTAATCTCTTATGTTGATTGGGAATGGTTGTTTATGTTATTTAGTTTCAATTGTTGTGAATCTTTTCCTACTTGCATTGTATGGTTTGCTTGTGTTGGAGTAATTAACTAATGCTTGCATTTACACACGTAATGGAGACCGAAAGGAGATATTAGGTTTGAGAAGAGGGTCGGAGAACCGGAAGCTAAAATCGACCTTTCGAGGCATTCAATTTCTTATCCGGGGATAGTTGACATTGTCATTGCATTCACGTGCGTAGCATACCGATTCATTAGGTTTAGGACGCCTAGATCAAGGAGGAGGTAGAGAGTAATTCCATGCACTCGTATGAGGGGGAATTACTTGCTTAGGAATGCACCGTTTCACACTTTTGAACACCATTGGTAGGTTGGAAGGAAATCATTCCCATGATACTACGAGAGATTAGCTTAATCTACACATTGTCTTGGTTAGGTTTCTTTTATCATTTTATCAACTTTTGTAGTTAATCATTAGTTTCTTAAACAAACTTGCGATTCGGATCAAGATAATAATAACTAATTGGTGTTTGACCTCACATCCCTGTGGATACGACCTTGACTCACCAACTAGGCTACAGTTGACCCGGTACACAGCCGGTTAGAATGAACACCCAGTAGGGACACGTCAATTGACTGTCATGTTGTGAGAGACAAAGTCAGGTATGAGCTTGTTAAACTCCTTCCAGTCAACATAAAAGAACAAATAGTTGATATTCTCTCCAATGCCTTGGATGCAACTGTTTTTTCCTATCTGCTAGACAAGTTGGGTATTTCAAAGATATTCCAAAGTTCCAGTAGCTGAAGGGAATACTGAGTGCAAGCTGATTCATGAACCACTCTCACCTTGAAGGGGTGTTCCAATATATGGGCTGAAGGGAATGCTGAGTGCAGACTGTCTGCTGAATTCAGCAGACAACATGAAGACTCAGCAGACTGCTGAGTAGTTAAATATAGGAAGTGTAGTTTAGTGTATGAAGCGGTTATTTAGTTGTAGTTTGTTATAACCATTTGTAACTTACTTCTAACTGATTCATGGGGTGTATGAACTATAAATACCCCATGACCAGCTACATTGTAACTTAACTTGTTGATTTTAGTTCATCACAATAATTTGGCATTTCTTTTTACTTTATAAACTTCAACATTACCCAATCAATGCCACAGCTTTCAAAAAAAAAAAAAAAAGACTTTCGAACTTTGTAACTTTGGGACTGCAAGTTAGATTTCTAATCATGCAAGTCCAAATATACCAAGTATTTATAGGGAGTGAGGGGTAGAGAAGCCTTACTCGCAAATTAGGAAAATCTTCATAAAAACCGAGGCACTGAGAATTTGACACATTTAGAACGTATTTCATACCTTCATAGGGACAGTTTTGTGTGTCATTTGTTGTGATAGATTTTTCTAAAAATACTTAGGTAGGGGCAACCAACCGATTGGTCAGACCATTCTGAAAAATCAAGGTCAGCCGATTCCATTTAAGCCTTAACCAAGAACTCTGAATTGACTATTTAATGAAGTTAAATCAGAGTAACCGAAGGTACACAGGACTAACCTATTAACCAAAAATATGGTAAAATCGTGATTAAATCGACAAGCCAACAATCCACACTTTGTTTTGACCAATGAGATCTTAGAATTTTCAAAAGTTCTCAAATTATAAATGTATCACTGAACTTCTGAAGACTCTCAGTTATGATCAAGGACATCATAGGGTGTAGTTCCCTCAGTTTATTAAAATTAAACTAGTGATATACAATAGCCAACAAAACCGCCCTAGTTTAATCAAGCAGACTCAAACCGGACTTCATTGAGTATAAGACTCTCAGTCAAAACCGCAAGGGGATTGGGTCAATATTTGGTTACAGTTCAATTTGTAGAGTCTGAATGAAGAGCCATGCCAGGATGAAATTAGTGGTTGCAATCTTCAGTAATAAATGCAGAATCAAACGTCTTCACATATTTTGCACGTTTTCAATGATTACATAGTATATAGCTATTAATTTCACCAGAGAATCGGGGTCATCACTTCCCTGATTCTTTTGACCTAATAGATAACACATATGGCACACAATCAGGGCAGAATATCAATTCAAATTAGCAAATAAAAGATATAAACGACATTAACCAATGAAAGGATTCGCCTTTATGAGATTGACTACGTATCAAATAGATACAAGACTTTAAGTCCTTAACAGCTCGAATCAGCAGCAATATAGAGACAAAATCGCATCTTTCACGAAAAACACATACGGCACAAATCAGGGCAGATATTCGTTCTCAATCAGAAAAATAAATGATATAAATACGATATAAAAAAGGAAAGAATGCACCTTTATTTTGAATCAATCGAATCAGAGGATGAAAGCGTTGAATCTTACCTTCATAATAATCATCACGTTGCCGGAACAAAATCCCTCCAAAATCGGAAACGAAACAGCATCGATTTTCCATAAAGATAGAACCTTTATTATATTAGAACCTTCCATATAAGTTTTCTAAACGTGGTGGCATGATAAAACCTTCAAGGCGGCATCAGTGTTCTTACCAAATAAGGATTATAGCACGTGAAAGAGCTGGGTGAAAGAAGAGGAGAATTCGTAGATGTTAATGCAGATAATCGATAAAGAAGGAGACGATCTATAGAGGATTCGGGAAAAGAATGAGAGTAAAGAGCAGTTATTGCAGAGAGTATTTCAAGGTAACGTTTCAGGAACAAAAAATAATAGGAGAAGACTAGTCGTAGACTCAGCCGATTATAGCAAATGACGAATGATGAGTATTTCAAGGTAATGTTTCAGGAACAAAGAATAATAGGAGAAGACTAGTCGTAGACTCAGCCGATTATAGCAAATGACGAATGATGAGGGATTTAGGGTATTAGGTTGTAAGAGATAAAAGGGCCACATAAGTGAAGATAATAGACAGGCTTTGAAAAGTTAGGCCCGAAATGAAAAGCAGTCTGGCAAATGGATTATTTTAAACTGGATGATAAAATAAAAGGGGCCGACCAAAACTTTATTGGATCGGACATATTAAAAGGCATCGCCTAAATTAATTAATTGTAGTACATTTTAACACAATTAAACGGTAGATAATGGCCACTTAATGTAAGCAACTTCTTCAGGGCCAGTTAGTGACACAAATATAATAAAATGACAGTTTAACACATTAAAAGCTTTGAATCACATAGGGACATTTTGAAAATTAATCAACATTCAAACCACTGACTATGAATTCTCAACATTTTGGCGCGCACCAAAGGGGTGTAACGCGAGACAAAACGAAACTAGAACGGGGGAATTTGATTCAGAGAGCTTTTAGCGCACGCCAAAGGGGTGTAACGCGCGCTAAAAGTGAAACAGATGGGACATGATTGATTCAGAGAGTTTTTAGCGCACGCTAAAACAGACACATAGATTTGTTTGGCTCCTGCTTGAGTTTTGGTTCGCGCCAAAGAGGCATAACGTACGCCAAAAAGCATTTGTTTGTGATTTTGTATGTTTTGAGCCCCGAATCTAGTTTTGAATGTTGTTTCTTCATCTATTAATGTTAAATGAACATGAATAAGCCATGATTAAGCTTCTGATGTGTTTAGTTCCGGCACCGAATGAATGCTTCCTAAGAGTTGAAGTTCGGGACCGTCGGAAGAGCGTGATTGGCTTGTGTTTTGATGAATTAGTATTCATCAATGTCTGTGTGGGCGTTAAGATGTTGTGTCTAGTTGTCTTAAGGGAGGGAATGGAAGGAGTGAGGGGGCTTTTCCTTGAAAACACTTAGGCGGCAAGTTAATAATTAATAAAATACGTACTTATTTAGTAAAAGACTAAACATCATGTCATTCTTGGTAAGGCACAAGTTTATATCGTGATGTGTGGGCGGTTAGTAAAAGTGCATAACTCCGTAGGTTTACAAGACCTCAAGTACGGAGGGACTTTTCCGAATGTGTACACTATCGGGGCTAGCCTGTGGCTATTGGTGAGATCCACTAATAGGTTGCAAATCATACTTTGTGGTGGCACCATGCATAGTGCCCTTGAATGCGGATGTAACAAAGATAAGCTAAGCTAGAAACAAATAGGACCTCACAACATGTTTGATAATGCGTTTTATTGTCACGGAGGCTCAGTGGTGTATATAGAGTGGATATCTAGCTTATTGGATGTGTTTAATAGTATACAAGACCGGTGGTGCATAGCGGTGCTGGGGCGGGGAGTAGGAACTGTGTGAGAGGAGGTTTTAGCAGAGTATGGTTCTCTTTTTTCTATATCGAATCCTCTTTTGTGGTTACACAAGCCCCTCCTTTTATAGAAGGAGGGAAGCTTAGGGACTAAGTAAGACAGGTAAGCGTAAGATATCTTAGTAGTTAATTAAACTAAATATCTAGACGACAAGTGGGTTGAATATCTTGGCGGCGCCCTACGTGTTCACATAGGTCGCCACATACAAAGTCGCATGCTTCATCGTCCTGCATCACCCCTGCCTCTCGTTGCTTCCCTTTAAGCCTTGTGCGATCTCTTAAGGATGTTGTCAAGGTCACCGGTCGGCCCCCTGAGCCTTGGTGACCTAATAGGTTTCGAGTGCTCTAGGCGGGGACCTGACTGAGGCAACCCTGACTTGCTTGGAGTCACGAACACTATGGCCGCGGCCTTAATACAACTTGGTAGTCCATATAGGCTGTTTCCGGGACTCATAGGTGACGATATTATTTATACACATCAATGGCCCCCTACTCCATGTCTTGAGTATCTTCACGAAGTATAAAGCGTAGAGTAAAGTGTACACAATGATTATACATTGTTCGGGTCTAGGGCTAACTTGTCATCTGAAGAGACTTGTTTACTTAGGACCGTGATGTTCAAGCGGGCGGCCTCAAAGTGATTGGGGTCTATGGTGACCTAGTCGTCTGAAGCGACTCGTTTACTTAAGACCATGCTTTTCAAGCGGGCGGCCTCAAAGTGATTTGGGTCTATGGCAACCAAGTCGTCTGAAGCGACTTGTTTACTTAGGATCGTGTTGTTCAAGTAGGCAACCTCAAATTGATTTGGGTCTATGTCGACCTAGTCATCTGAAGCGACTTGTTTACTTAGGACTGTGCTGTTTAAGCAGGCGACCTCAAAGTGATTTGGGTCTATGGCGACCTAGTCGTCTGAAGCGACTTGTTTACTTAGGACCGTGCTGTTCAAGCGGGCGGCCTCAAAGTGATTTTGCTGATAGCTTGTTGACAGCGAGCTCGTTCTTGGCGAGGTGATCTGTCTGTACATGAGTAGTAGGGTAGTTGAACCGTCGGATCATGGCTGTCGTCAGCTCTCTTGATAACCGTAATTATGTGGGTACTAACGCTGTCTTGATAACTGCCCAAGTACATGGGCGGATAACTGCCGGGTAATTGATTATGTGGCCATTGATAGACGTGTCCTAATTATGACGGTTTTGAATTTCGAAAACCCTAAAGGCTGCGCAAACCTAGACCGTTAGATGGACGGCTTCCTGGCCACACGATCAAGCTCCCCCTGCCTATATAAGGCTCCCCCTTTCGAAACCTCCAACAGTTTTTGCTCCTTGCCTCCTCTTAGCTTTTCCTCTCTCTAAATCCTTGTGTTTTCTGTGAGTGTAAGGGTTTTCCGGTGAGAGTTTCGCAGAGGATCTGAGGCTGTGGAAGCAAGTTTGGCGTTTTAGGCAAGGATCTGGGGTATTACGGTGAGGATTTAAAGATTCCAGCTAGGAGTCTGAGGATACCGGTTAG
Organism: Gentiana macrophylla; assembly: GCA_026214975.1. Classification (NCBI taxonomy): domain Eukaryota; kingdom Viridiplantae; phylum Streptophyta; class Magnoliopsida; order Gentianales; family Gentianaceae; genus Gentiana; species Gentiana macrophylla. Next base: position 66,738,848 of record CM047811.1, read on the forward strand.
CTTATCCAGTTTCTGGCTCGATCTTTGCCTTAAAACAGGTAAATTCTCCTCCCTCGAGCCTCTTTCTTTACTTTTCCTCTTGCATTTCAGTGCTTTTTTGCCTATTAGTTTCGGCCCTAGCAACATATGGATGATTTAGGACGTCATCTGGTATAAAAGTTGGGATTTTTGAGTAGGTGCTCTTGTTTTGGTATGGTTTTGCTTTGAAAGGCATAAAATGTGTATGTTTTTGTTACTAAAGGTAAGAGTTTTCTGGGTAGATACCTGGCCATTTGGCCTTTAGACCTTGTATTCCCTTTATTAGTTCCTCCATGTTTCCATCTTTGCTGCATTTTCCTCTGCCCTTGCATTCCATTCCTCCTGTAAGACGGAGGTGAAGGCGTCGAGTCGGGTGCGATCATCTCTTTGGTTTAATTTTCATTATCCCAGGTGACTAAAAGCTCCGGCTTTCCCTCTTGTTTTTTGCAGGATGTCCGACTCTGAGTATTCCCTGGGGCGCGACTCTGATGCGGAGGAAGAGGTTTTTGACTATGCGTTAGATGAAGGGGAGGACGACCCTTCTAGTCCTGAGGTGATCACCAGAGATGATCTGGTCGATGAGTTGGCCAAGGGGAAAGCCGCTCCTTTATCAGATGATGATCCCCTTGGTATCGGCCCTTTTATTTCCGACCTTGCACCGCGACGTAAGAAAAGTCGCAAAGAGGTCGCCCGCAGCCAGGGTGAAAGGACTAGCACTAGCTCTGCCGGGGGAGGTGGGGGGTCCGATGTTGAAGATCAGGCCGCCGAACCCAGCACTAGTGGGGCCGCCGCGCATGCTGAGGACACGGTATATATTGAGGACGCCGCTCTTCATGAGTTGATAGGCTCAAGCGAGGATGAAAACACGCCCTTACCCCAAGGCTCGTCTGGGAACTCGTTGAGAAATCCAAGAAGAAAATGGATCCCAAACCGATGACTATCGGTGAGGCGGCGGCGAAAGCAAAAAACCCTAAACCCAATAATCCGGAGGCGTTACGAGAGTTTGCTCTTCTGGCCGCGTATGAGTAAGTCCTGGAGGAAGAGTGGGCTAAACTTCACGAGAGCGACGCGACCTTAATAAGTTTCTCAGACGTCAATACAGGATTGACACAGATACTTATAGATTTTTCTTGTTTGATTATTCGAAAGACGCGGACAAAATCAAGCCTGGAGATCGCGAGGACCGTGGTTGTCCTCGTCGTCCTGACGATTCCCTGGTTCTTCATTTTGATCATTTTTATATGGGGTTCATACATCCTTCCGACCCATTTTTGGTGAATTTTTGAGCTTATGGGAGCGTTACCCAGCGATTTTGCGGTTGGAGCCGCAATCCAGATTATGGACTTCATCGTTATGTGTCGGACGATAAAGAGAGAGCCTACCCTCACTCTCTTGGGTCAATTTTAGCTTTTCTACGGGACTTTCATTCTGGGGCAGATATCTTTGAGGACCAAGACTCCTTTCCTGCTCTTCTTGCTACCCAACAAAATTCATCGATGGCAGGAACGCATGCTTAAAGTGGAGTCCAAGGTTGGTTGGCCGTTTCCTAATGCTGCCCCATGCAAAGGAAAGTCTACTTTCTCAATTGGTGAGCCCTTTATCTTCGAGTTGTGATTCGTTAGAGGGCTCTTGACTCTTATAAACTCCAATAGGATCGAAGCGTCCTTGAGAAATGTGGCTTGTGTTGACCTTGTTGATGTGTCCCTGCCGCATGCGAGCAGGGCGGATTGCTGGCCCGTGCAGGGCACCTGCCCTAGTCGCCATAGAACCAGAGGAGTGTGATCTTGACTGCATAGAAGATTGCCATCTGGGAAAATGTTTCCCATCCAAGTGCCCCACATGCCGCGGCGACCCTAGCCGAAGACCACGCCGTAACATTTCTTTTGTTGCTTTTATTTTGTCACTTTGTATGCTTCTTTGTTTCACTCTCCTTTTTGGCTTGTTTTTAATGAACTCTTTTTGTAGAAATGTGGACGTGAACGAACGCTGAGCTCAAAAGCAAAGGCTTGCTGATGAAGCTGCCAAAGCTTGGCAGGTGGTGCTAAAACAGGCTTTAGGGAGGATACCACGTACCGTGGATACCTCTATTGTTGATGAGACCTATGATCCCACTCAGACGCAACAATCAGCAGAGCCCGTAGTTGCGGACTCAAGCCAGGCCGGCGGGGCTCAAAAGAGATCGCAAGCTGATGTACCTGCTAAAGAGCCTCAGGCCCCAAAGTGATCTAGAACTGAGAAGACCAAAACTGCTGGTGGAGCTGACAAAGGTTCTGATTGTCCCGACAAGCGACCTGCTGATAAATTATCCATACGGCCAGAAGTGACTGTTGAAGAGGTCGTTGAAGAGATGGGGGCGCTGCCAACCGGAACACTTCCCCATGGTTACAAAGGGAAGGAGGTTGTTTGGCTGGATGCTGATTTTATCCAAGGCCTCGATATGATGAAGGCGCGCCAGATCAGGGAGGCAATTGCTGATGTCATTCCCTTGGGCCGTCTTGCATGGGATTCGCGGCCTGGAGTTCAAATGGAGATTGGTAGGGGGATCACTACTCGCATCGTGGTTCAAGACGATGCCCTCACCAAAGATGAGATCACTGAGCTTAAGGATCTTGCCGGCCAGTTTGAAATCGCAGCCTCTATGGTAAGTTTTATCTTATGTTTGCTTTTCCAACTTTATTTTCATGTGAACTTATCCCTTTTTATTTATTTCATCTTGGAACTCGTATCCACAAGGCTACAGAGGCCGCTGAGAAACACAGGCCGAGCTCAAAAAGGTAACCGCGGCCCTAGGTGCCTCGGACAAGGCTAGAGCTGCTGCTGAAACCAACAATGAGAAAGCTATGGCAGAGTAGAGTGTATGAAGGCGGCCATGAAGGCAAGCGCTAAGTTGGACATTGAGCTACAGCAGAAGGTGGCGATCTTGAGTGAGACTACGAAGAAATCCACCGAGGAGTTAAAGAGAGCTCAGGAGGAGATCGCGAGCTTGAGAGGGCAACTCGCTGCCGCCTAGAAGGTCGCCGAGGAAGCCGGTCATGTGGCCATTGCTGCTACACGGATTCTGATGAGTTTTTTTACCATCTAGAGGTGAGTTTCGATCAAGGCTTCAACCACTTTGCTCGCTGCCTTTGGGCGTATCATGGTAGAGAATCGGTCCGCTTTGAGGAGATGGTCCAGTGGGTTAACATGTCCCAGTGAAATCCTGATTTACTGGCTCTTCACCCGGATAGTCCTTATGCTGTGGATCATATTACATCTATCCAGACTGGGCAAATGAGGGACGGCGAGCCAGTCTGGGATCCTCCTCCGGTCAACCCTGTCAACTTTTCCATTTTGAAGAATCCTCCTACTGTTGCCAGCGCTCAGCCCGGTGACGAGTACATCGATAATCCTTCTGTCTCAAACTAAAGATTTTTGTTTTCAAAGCAATTCCTGCGATTTGTAATAATCTAATTCTATTCGAACTATCCTGATGCTTTCTCTTGCTGCCTTATTTTGTAATTGCTTAGTTTTCATTTTCCACACCTCGACTTGTGGCCATGTTCAGCTTGTTGAATTTGATTTATGGCCATTTTTGGCCTCCTGATTTATGCATTTGATTCCTTTAATATGTTCCTTTAGGTATATGTATGTGTGCGGCCCCTTTTATTTTGGCAAGGTTGAGAGAATAGCTCGCGAAAATAATAGAACTTCTGAAGCGCTTGTGTTTGAAGCAAAATTAATTTTCATAGACGTCCCCGTTGTATAGAACGGGGGTGCTGGGGCTTTGTTTGAAATGATAGGTGATGATAGATCGAAAATTCCCCCTGTGGCCCCCTTGTTTGAAACAAGGCCGACAGCGACCTAGTTTGTACGCGTCAGCACTTTATTTTGAGATTGTTCGTTTATCCGGCCTTAACCCGAGATTGTTCATTTATCCGGCCCCCTTGTTTTAAGCAAGGAAATGGCGAGCTTGGGTAAAACAGGACTAACATCCATGGTTGGATAAAAATCCTCCGGCCCCCTTGCTCTAAGCCGTCGTCTTTGAACAAGACCGATCGTGATATGTCCTGAGGCAAGCAGTGGGTGTGCTGTCAAAAAGCTAAATCCTGACTTGATGGGACAGCACATTGGCAGGCTTTTGGCATGTTCGATAATCGCATACGGTCAGTGGGCCTTGAAATTGAAAACTTTGGATAAAACTGCATGAATGTTAATCGTCCGATCTTGTTGATCCTGACTGCTTGTCCCGCTAGTATCCTCTGTAAAATGAGGGGGTTTCCCTGGTCCTTTTTCATTCCTTTCTTGAACAAATCTTTACCTTCTGATCATGTCTTTTCGATCCGGAGAGGGTAGTGCGGTGCGAGTGTGGAAGGCCCGCCCTATGCACGATGTTTCTCTTTTCTTCTTTACCGCCTCTGATACTACCAAGTCCCATTTCTGGCATTACTTTGATGTAGTCAAGCTTGTGAAGGAGAGGGGTTGGAACGAGGACAGAGTTGAAGGTGATGGCTCTCTGCTGCGGGTTCGGCTTTCCGGGTGGTCAGATTTTGTCTTCCCACCTATATCACCCTTCAATTTGACGGTGGTGAGGGAATTTTACTCCGTTCTGTCTGAGGTTTCTGTTGATGGAGCCGTTAGCTCCGTCCTCGTGTAGGGTGTTCCTGTCAACTTCACCCCGGAGGCTATTGATGGGCTTCTACGTATCTTGCTATCAACCTGTTTGCTCACTATGAGTTCACCTGGGATCTTGGTGATGAGGAAAATAGGCAAGTCCGCCTGTGCCGTGCCATTTGTGAGCTTTTTCCCAATCGTCAGTTTCCTTACGCACTAGGCTCCGCGTTTGAATTGTCTCATAGCAACCGAGAGTGGAAAAGGTGTATTAACTCGTGAGCGCTTCCATCTGTGGATTTGGGGTCGTTACCGACTTTGAAGCCTTGACCCCCAGGGGGATATTGACTGGGGGATCCACATTCACCGGGAGGCTGTTAAGTTTGCCATCATTATGGATCATAACCTCCGCATTCCTTTTAGGTCGTTGATTTCCCATCTATGCACTGATGTATCTAGGGTGCCGGCTCATCCGTTGGATCGATGTGGATTTGTTTGAAATAGTTTTGAAAATTTCACACGCGGACCCCTTGTTTTTGGCTAAACCGGAGGCATTTGTAGATCGTAGGTTTACCAAGAACAGAATGGTCGGTGCCTTTTATTGTAAGCTAAGACAGACTTTTCATTCGGTATGCTTTTCAAAATATGCTTGTTTTTGCATAAAGTAGATGCAGCTTACATGTAATATATTTTCAAGTTGTCTGCGTGCCAAGGTCTGTTGTATTCGTGGCCTTGGCTGTCTTTCAGGACATAAGTTCCTCCTTTTACTATCCTTGCGACCTGAAGTGGTCCCTCCCAGTTTTTTGGGAGCTTTCCTTTTTTGGCCTCATGCCCCGTGGCCTGTATTTTTCGCAGAACATAATCTCCAATGGCGAAGTGATGATTACGAATACGTTTGTTGTGGTGCCTCTTGGCCTCTTGTTTGCAGTTGAACAAGCGGCCATAGAGTTGATTCAATTTTCTTCCAACTGATCGAGATCGAGCCGCACAGTCGATGGGTTTTCGGCCTCATTTGAAATGAGCGACCCTTAAGCTTGGAAGGGCCATTTCTACCGGGGCTATCGCTTCCGACCCATAGGTCAAAACGAAAGGAGTTTCCCCGGTGGTGTTTTTCTTGATGTTTTGAGAGCCCATATGGCCGTTGGTAAGTGATCTGGCGAATTTCCCACTTTCTCATCCAAACTCTTTTAAGCACGCCAAAGACTTTGCTTGTTGGCGTGCTGGCCTGGCCATTGCCTTGTAGATAACATACCGATGATTGCCAATGCTTTACGTTATTCTCTACAAAACGCGTGTCAAATTGCTCCCGAACTATGGCCCATGATCCGATACTATCACTCTTGGGATGCCAAATCTGGTCCAAACTTGATCGAGCAAGAAATAAGTTATATTCCTAGTGCTAATTTTTACCAAGGCTTTGGCCTCGATCCATTTGGTGAAGTAATCAATGGCGACAACCACATATTCGCATCCGGAGCCACCCCTTTTGAGTGGCCCGATGAGATCAATCGCCCAAATGTCGAAGGGCCAAGCCACGACGACGATGCTCTGTTTAACCGAGGGCAACCTAAGAATAATCTGCAAATTTTTGGCACTTGTCACACTTATTAGCATACATATGAGCATCCTCTGCGAGCTTAGGCCAGTAGTTGCCGGCCAATAAGATTTTCTGGGCTAGTGTGCGGCTAGCCGGATGGCCGCCACACATCCCCTCATGCAGCTCTACGAGAATTCCTTCCACCTCATCAGGACACACACATCGTGACAAGGGTTTGGAGAAGGATCTTCTATATAAAACATTGTCCAGGATGGTGTACCTGGCAGCCCTTCTGGTTAGAGCTCTAGCCTCCCTGGGGTCGGTTGGATGGGCTCCTGATTCGATGTATGCCTTTAATTCATCGATCCAGCATGGATTGGTGGATTGAAAGTCCATGACCTCGACTCGGTTAATGGCGGGCCCAGACAGGTGCTCCACCATGACCGCTGGGTTGCTAACTTTGTCATCGCTAGTTAGCTTGGACAGGTAGTCTGCCCTATGGTTGTCCTCTCGAGGGATATTTGTGAACCTACAGTATTTGAAGTTCCCCTCGAGCTTCTTGACGAGGTCGATATATTTTTTTAAGACCTCGCAGTGGATCCCGAACGACCCTGTTACTTGATTTACCACCAATTGTGAATCGCATAATACTTCCACATTTTCGACTTTCATGGCCCTGGCGAGCTCAAGTCCTGCAATGACCGCCTCGTACTCTGCTTGATTATTTGATGCAGTAAAATAAAAACTTAAGGCTTTTTCAATTTCTTCCGAGGTGCCTAGTTCTAATAGGATGATCCCGGCCCCGCAACATTTGTGGTTGGCGGCACCGACGACGTAAAGTTGGCAACAGTGACTTGGCCTCTAGGGCTCGTCCGCTGTGGTTGCCGTAACATCATCGCTAGACTCCACATTAGATTTTCTTGGTTGCTCTTCGTTAAAGCTCGCTTCGCTTATGAAGTCGGGCAAGGCTTGAGCCTTGATAGCTTTCGTGGGCTCGTGATCGGATGTCAAATTCGATGAGCTCGATGGCCCATCGCAATAATCGACCCGATAGATCCGGCTTGTGAATGACTTGGCGTAAGGGCTCGTCCGATAACACAGTGATAGTATACGATGAAAAGTAGGACCTTAATTTTCGGGCAGCAATGACAACTCAGTAAGCCAACTTTTCGATATTATAATAGCGACTCTCAACTGGACTGAGGGCCTTGGAGACATAATAAATGGGCTTTTGAAGGGTGCCATCCTCCTTAATAAGTGCAGCGGCAACAGGCCGATCTGAGGCCGCTAAATACAGAAACAAAACATCTCCTGTCATAGGACTGATCAGCAATGGCGGGCTTGACCGATAAGCTTTGAGTTCTTTGAAGGCCCGCGAGCATTCCCCTGTCGATGTAAAGGTTTTGTTCCCTTCTAATATTTTAAAGAATTGTAGGCTTTTCTCTGCAGATTTTAAGATAAATCTGCCTAGAGCTATTATCCTTCCATTCAGCCTCTACACCTCCTTGATTGTTGTCGGCTCGCTCATATTCGTTAGAGCCTCTATCTTCTCGTGGTTTGCTTGATTCCCTTTGGCTTACCATGAAGCCAAAAAAAATTCCTGCTTGAACCCCAAAAGTGCATTTGGCGGGGTTTAGCTTCATTGAGTGCCTTCTTACGTTCATAAAGGTTTCACGACAGGTGATCCTGGCGACTTGATTTCACGACCATGTCATCGATGTAGGCCTCCATGTTTTTGCTGATTTGTGAGCTGAAAACCCTGTTCACCATTCTCTGATATGTTGATCCTGTATTCTTCAGACCAAACGGCATCATCTCATAGTAATAGAGTCCGCCGGCGGCCCTGAAGGCGGTTAGCACTTTGTCATTGTCGGCCATCTTCACCTGATGATAGCCTGAATAGGCGTCCAGGAAACTCAGCATCTCGAACCCCGTGATCCCATCTACCATTTTATCGATCCGTGGTAGCGTATAATGGTCCTTAGGACAGGCTTTGTTTAAATCGGTGAAGTCGACACTCATCCGCCACTTTCCGTTGTGTTTCTTCACCATTGCCACGTTAGCTAACCAATTTGGATATTGAAGCTCCTTGATTATTCCCGCTGTCAGAAGTTTTTCGACTTCACCTTTTATAGCAACTTCCTTTTCTATGGAGAACTTGCGTGCTCTTTGTTGGATAGGCCTGGTTGGGTCGACGCTAAGTAGTGTAGTGTCGACATCCCGCCCCGCGCCTCATATCGGTTACCTCCAGGCGAAGGAATCCACTTTTTCTTTTAAGAGCTCGACCAGCTCCTCTCTTTCTTTTTCCGTTGTTTGCGATCCGATTTTTTTTTTTTTTGGTCGGGGTATTTCTCATTTATAACGGCCTCGACCAGCTCATCATCTGCTGTGAAATCTGGTTGATTCCGGACCTGCAGTGTTTCTACCTCTACAGCTTTATCTGGGACCTCCCTCATTATGGTGATCTGGTCGACGACCATATTAAGCCCTTCGACTCTGGGTCGCTTGGAATCGACCCTATTCTTTGTCATAAACTCGAGAAAAAATCCTGGCCGGCTAGTGACGACCCCGATTTCATCTCCCACAAGAAATTTGACTCGTTGTTGTGGGACAGACACCACCATTTGAAATATTTTCATGGCTGGGATCCCCAAAATCATGTTATAGTAAGAGGGAAGATCGATACCTCGGTTCGGCAGGGCTCATAATCGCCTAGAGTGAGGCTAAGGTCGATTGTGCCTTTGACCCTGAACGTGTCGTTGGTGAAACCCTCCAGCACCCCCAGGTAGGGCTTCAGCTTGGCCTCCCCAAACCCAATTTGCTTGAGGCGGTCAAAATAAATGACGTCGTGACCAGCTCCGGAGTCGACCATCACTCTGTTGACGCCATGCTGATTGTTAACTCCAACCTTGAGAATGATGGGTATCTCCATAGGGCCTTCTACAGTTGTGAGTTCGCTTTTCGTGAACATGATTCCTTTCTCTGTTTCTCCCAACACTATCTGTTTTTCAAAACCTCGCGTGTTGATCAAGTGTATTTGTGACTTCAGCTGTCTATTGCTGGGGAGATTCCTATGAATGACTTGGACCTCTTTTTTGTAAATGCGAGGTTGTCGCCCTTTATTGGTGCTTGTACCTCCCTCACGCTTATACTTTGTCGGGTCCTCTCTCGACCGACCTCTCGATTGGCCTCAAAGTGAAGCATTCATCAAGAGGTATGCCCATGATCCTTATGGTAGTCGCAATACTTTGACTTATCACGATTTTTGGGTCGCCTTCATCGGCCTGGGTCTTTCAAAGTGCTCGTGAATCTCGAAGAGTATCTGGGATGCCTTGGTGTTGAGCGGCACAAAATCACTTTCATTGAATTTGTTCGGCTTTTTGGCATCGCGATCATGGTTCGCGTCCCTACCCTTCTCTTTCTTGCGATCGTCCCCGCGATCCTCTTTCTGTGAATGCTGTTCTGGTTGACTTTGATTTTCCAAAAGACGGCGCTTCACTTACCCCTATCATCCTAGCCCTTTCCAGCATTTCCCTGAGGCCTGACCTGGGGGATCGTAGGTTAAATTCTGTCTTCATCGGACCCTTAGCTATTCCAGTGAGGAAGCAAGTTATGATGGTGTCGTCGGGGATGTTTCTCGTTTGGTCATAGACCCTGATGAACCGCTCGTAATAATCATTCCCAGACTCGTGCTCCCCCATGCGAACCTCCTACAGATCCTCAATGGTCTTTTTCGGCCGGCTCACTGATTCAAACTCCTTGACGAACTTCGCAGACAAGTCTTCCCAGCTATCAACTGAACCCCGCGGAAGCCCGCGACCCAAGAGGCGGCCTTGTCATACATGCTACCAACTAATGCGATGCACCAGGCGGACCTATTCTGAGTCGCTAATGTGATGCGACCTTGGAAGGCAGTGAGCCAGTCGTTGGGGCAAGTGTTCCACTGTAATAATTATAACTGGGGTAACTGACCTTTTCTTTGCTAGTGGGCAATGTCTCGATGATTTTCTTAGCAAGCACATCGATCCCGGAAATCGGGGTGGCCTTTTCAGCGGGCCTTGACCTATTTATTGGAAAATAGGAGCTTTATACCCAGGCCCATAAGAAGTAGCTGAATCAAACACTTGTTGAAAGTACTCCAAATTCGCTGCATTAAAGGAAATCGAGCTATCAATCATCCATTTTGAAACAACCAAGTCAACCTTCTCTTTTGCCTCTTTGGTTTGAAGAACGCTTCTAAGGCTAGGTTGTGCTCCAGGAGTAGCTCTTGGCATAAATACAGAATCTATTGTTTTCAACCTTTTAGGATAATCAATTTTCTTCCCTTTGGTATTGGCAGATGCACGACTTGAGTGGATTTCTTGAGCATCATACATTTCCTCTTCATAATCTCTCATATTACTTTCTGTGTATGATGCATTTTGTTCACTTATACCATCTCTCTTCTTGGTCGAGCTACTTTCAAAGGCTTTCTCCATCTCAAATCTAATTTGTGCACTTACCTTCGTACACGATGCCACATCTTTTTTTATGCCTGCAAGGTGTTGCTTGAATCGATTGATTCCACCACCTTTAAATATCTTTTCACAATAAAGGCACACTATATGATTGCGTTTCTTGTCTACGGATGGAACTTCCCTACAATGAGCCCAAGCGGGATCCGTCTTCCCTCTTGTTAGATTTTGATCTTGTGCAGGGCGTTTCACTATCCATGTGTTCTGAAAATAGAACAAGCAAAACAATGATCATCAAATCATCTTGTTACTTAATAGAGAAAATAAAGAAAATGTTGAAATAACAAAACCTACTCTAATTCTAATTACTTAAATATTTCTCCATGTCTTCTACTATTAAGTTTTAAAGTCGATACCCTACATGGACCATTCCAAAAAATTAGTAATACACTCATACATATCTCAAATTATCAATCTTACACAAAAAAAAAATTGACAACAACCAACCAAGTGAGCAACAATACAGTGATACACAATCGATTATAGCACCAGTTACGTCTGGTCCCAATTAAGGAAGCGTGAAAAAGTCTTGATCTTACTGATCAATGATCATACAACTTTTGAGTTTTGAAGCCCAAAAAAAAAAATAGAACATCAAAGTTACAGAGGCATACAGGCAGCAGGCTCGCTTCAGCTCACTTTCACAACTCACAAGTAATCCAAAACAAAAAAAGGATGGAATAAGAGTAAAATAGAAAAGAAAAGAAATAGGATTAACAAGTAAGAAAGAATCAAGAAACTCGTTCCATTATTATGCATAATATATCTTAAAAATTAACCAAAAAAACAGGTAAAGATGAACACCTGAGCTTTAGGCTTGATGTGTGTGACACTCTTCGGCAATTATTCTTGAAGTTGAATGGAAATTTTAGAACAAAGAACTCGAGAGTTGAGAGTGAGGCAACTGTGAAATGAAAGTGCGAATTGTGAGAGTGTAAAAGTGAAATTAGGGTTTTTTCACCGCTAAATGCGTTTTGTTAAGGATATACGGATTTTTTTTGTTTTTTTACGTTTAATAAATAAATAACAAAATTACCGTTGGATTAAAACGCCTGGTCGCGGTTGGCCGGTTCGACCGGCGGTTTTACCGGTTCTGTGCGGTCAGACTCAGAGTCGGCCCTCGTTTTCATTGGGCTTATGACCAAGTCCCCGAATTGGGCCTTTTAGTTGAAATTGTTTTTTTAAAACATACTTATTGTTAGATATTTTTTCATTAATAAATATTTTGGTTATTATTTGCATACGAGTTGTCGTATGAATTAATATTATCGCAACGAAACGGGGTTCGACCTGCATTTTCGAACATGCATTTTCAAACTGATATGCATGAAGGGATATGCATTTTCAGATACATGCATTTTCGAACTGATATGTACTTACCTTTTCACGGAAGGGTTGCATGCTTTCATCCGGTGAACAGTGACAACCCTACCCTTTTGTGCAATGAGTACCTCCATTCATTTATGGGGTACTTGCAACCTATAAAAGACATAAGTATGCAGACGAAAATTCATAAGTTTGACAACATCATCAGAGAAACTTTGAGTGTCATCGAGTTTGATTCAAACAAGTCACTGTAGATATATATAATAAGTTTGTTTTATTTATTTTGTGTGTGCTTTTTTTAATATATAATATAGATATATATATAATAAATTATTAATATAGATAAAACAAAAAAAATCGTTTGTATATCTATTTTTTTGGGTCAAGTAAATTTTTTTATCGGGACCTTTATCAATTGGAGTAAAAAAAAAATGGGTCTTTATCAAAAAAAAAATTTAACATATTATATTAGGTTGGATCGGATTGAATCGACATGAAATATTTTTTTTCTTTTAGCGAAGCATGTACCTTTGGGCCTCCCGGCACCATTGGGCTTAAGACCCGGGTCTCATAGGCCTCACTGATGGGCCGGTCCTGGTCAGACTCCTCAAACGGTCCAAAAGCTTAACCGGACCGGTTCTGAGCCCGGGTCAGCGGTTTTACCGGTTCGACCGCCAGTCCGGTCCGGTTTTAATAACTATGCTCTTTAGCTCTACAATCTCTTTCCTCATTACCTCTATTTGTTCGGCCATAAGAGGGTCGAACCTGGGTCTAGACGGGGGTTGAACAACAGCTTGCTCAGTCCGGTGCTCTGAGCCTGCATGACTTTGCGACTCCTCCTGACGAGCTCGTTTTTCCCTTATGACTAATCAGGCGTCGTTCACAATCTCGTGCCTTCTCTTTCTGGAAGGCTGAGACGACTTAAGGTCGGGGCCCTATCCTTCTCACCTAATATTTTTAAATCTGGCCCTCTTTCCTCCGTCATTTCTTTCTGATTATTACGACCAGGTCGAGCCAAAGTTTGACCGACCTCTTGGTCGTGCTCAGACTCTTACGACCAAGACGAACACTCTCTTCGACCTCTATCCTTTGGGTCGACTTTGGCGGCCTTTGTGCAGGGCCGTGGGGTTGACCTTGCTCCTGGTTGGATTCGAGCTCGGACCGGCAATGGTGCTTGGCCCAAAGCCACCAAATGAGAGTTGGTTAAATACATTGTCTCGGCATACTTCGCATACTCCCCCATCTCTGCGACCTCAGGATCCTCTTGGAACCCCGGTACCGCTCTCTCGTGCAACCTTTGATCGTGTTGCCTAGCGCCCGATCGCGGCCTTTTCTTTTCGATCCCCTTCCAAAGCTGCGATAGCTTCTTTTGACTTGGTTTTCTGATTCAAGAGATTCCGGGAGTCACCGGCGGCTAAGCCCTCTCTTTGCGACCCATCCCAATCTGCATTGGGATTGTCGAATGTCTCGCCCCCGCCCTCAGCGCGGGCCTGATACTGTGCCACTCCCTTTGCTGGGGTTTGTGGTATTAGTGGGGCTCCTTTACTTCCTGCCATCCCAGAAGCGAGCTGATTGGGCTTGAAGATAAGATTTGCCAATGGGGTCGCTACCGACTCTCTGACAGCCTGCTCCCCTCTGACACACTCAACCACTTGGTACTTTTTTTTGACTATTGGCGTAGTTGTTTAGAGATATTTCAGTGGGTCTTTTGACACACTCAACCACTTGGTACTTTTTTTTTACTATTGGGGTAGTTGTTTAGAGATATTTCAGTGGGTCTTTTGAGTGAGCTGGAGGGAGATCTTTTAGATGGTGATAGACCGGGTGATGTGGCGGTCAGAAATATGAATTTTGGGGGTAAAAGGAGATGGTTCAAACGCAAATAACCCCAGAAATTTGTATGGTTTCCTTTCGCAAACGCACGCGAGCACAAAGGTGACTAACCAAAGTGTTTCTATTGACCGCATTGCTCAAGATGATCCAAAAATAAAGGCAATAAATGGGGTTTTTCTGGTAAAACAGGGAGGCTTTTTAACACACATGAGCACAACGCTCTTCCAACTATGATTGTTTAACTAAAAAGATGAACTCGAACGAAGAACACCACGAGAGAGGTGATTTTTCCAATGGTAACTCATGTGTCCCGAGCAAGCTAGTGTCAAAGTTACCTTCTTCCTGGCGAGATGAGCGCTGAGATGAGAGCTCTCAGCTAGAGCAAATGGATCGACGAAGGTGATACTTCTTTCTTTTGACGTTCCCGGTAACGGAGCCAACTGATAATGCGGTTTATTATCACGGAGGCTCAGCGGTGTATATAGAGTGGATATATGGCTTATTGGATGTGTTTAATAGTATACAAGACTGGTGGTGCACGGCGGTGCTGCGGCGGGGAGTAGGAACTGTGTGAGAGGAGGTTTTAGCAGAGTATGGTTCCCTTTTTTGTATATCGAATCCTCTTTTGTGGTTACACAAGCCCCTCCTTTTATAGAATGAGGGAAGCTTAGGGACTGTGTAAGACAGGTAAGCGTAAGATATCTTAGTAGCTAAGTAAACTAAATATCTAGTCGACAAGTGGGTTGAATATCTTGGCGGCGCCCTATGTGTTCGCGTAGGTAGCCACATACAAGGTCGCCTGCTTCATCGTCCTGCCTCACCCTTCCCTCTCGTTGCTTCCCTTTAAGCCTTGTGCAATCTCTTAGGGATATGTTGTCCAGGTCGCCGGTCGGCCCCCTAAGCCTTTGGTGACCTTGTAGGTTTCGAGTGCTCTAGGCGGGGACCTAACTGAGGCGACTCTGACTTGCTTAGAGTCGCAAACACTACGGCCACGGCCTTTATCCGACTTGGTAGTCCAGATAGACTGTTTCCGGGACTCATAGGTGGCGATATTATTTAAACACATCAATGTTGATGAGCATGAAGTGAACTCCAGAGTTTGTGTAGGTCTCACAAAGATAACTTATAATAATATGAACCTTTTCATTGTAAAACTAAATTAATCAATAGCTTCTACCTCTTTACTAAGTACCTTTTTACATACCACAATTGCATATTTGTTTTGTATGCTTTTGGGGTGAGAAGACGAATAGACTAAACAAGAGTTTGATGATGACTATGAGGATGACTTATGATGCTATGCGACTTGATGTTCTTTTATTTTCCTTCATTATCTATGATGTACAAGACTAAGTTGTATTTTATTTCGAATTATGTTGTACTTTTAATTTGGGACTAGTTATAAGACGAGTTGATATACTTTTACTTTGGATATCATACTTTGTAAGTTATTTGTTGTTGTAAGTCACCCATTTCTTTCTTTAGTATGGTTTGTAATCTATTCTTTGTAGCATTTATGGTTTTACCCGAGTCTTTTCTGCTTCCGTTTGCTTTATTTTTTTATACGACGATGTAGAGGTTTGCGTATAATAGTGGAGTTATTTAATGTTATACGTGCCGAACGTTCTCTTCCGGATAAAGACTCGATATCCGGGAACGGGGCGTTACATAAATTAATATGAGAGTAGTTATATTTATTAGTTTTTCAACTTTCTTTTTGAATGTAATTCAAAAAGGGATTTTTTTTGAATAAAATAAAATTTTACATTAAAAAGGTAATAAAAACGACATTTTGGTTAATGTTATAAATGTACTCGTATTATGTGGATGTCCATTAGATATAATATCTACTACTCCGTGTATAGTACTAGCCCGAAGCTAGTTTACTTAATAGCTAAGTATCGACGTAAATACTTGATATGATCGATGGATGTTTTTACGCTATAAAGCCACGTGTGATATGTCGTGGATTGATTAAACGGTACCGCATCCGATAATTATCCGGGATAATTATCTGGTAGCCGCCATATCACGTGATAGTCTTATGGTAACATTTGGGTTACCTTATGAGAACACATGCATTGATAAGGGGCTTAGCCGCCTCATTTTACATCTGAGGCATATATATATTGAGTATGTAATAGAGGAAAGATAGAGATGAATAAGAACTCTATCTCATCTTTTCGTTCACCTTCTTCTGCGTTTGAAAGATAGTTGTACTTTCATATATATATTTCTTAGCTGTGAAGTTATATTTTATAACACGTTATCAGCACGAGTCTCTACCGATTGAGCCGTGTTCGGATAAGCTTCAGTTCCCAAAACCAGACATATCAGTAAAGCTTTAGCTGATGAAAAAAAAATGGAAGCTTGAATGGAAGTTGCAGTGAGAAAGATGAAGATCAAGTTCTCTTTCACTCATCAGCTACCGATTCTTCTATTCACCGGAAGATGGAATTTGTTGTTCTTTCATGGCATCAACAACGATAACAACTGAGAGATGGTGTATCAACAAAAACCAATTCGGATGGAGCAATTCCGAGTTCCGACATCCGAGTTCGGAATCAACGGGAAAAGGGTGGAAGCTCGTCAATTTAGATTTATTGGTGATGGAGTTTTGGATTGCCGCTTGAAAAAAGAAGGAGAAGATTGAGTTGGTTGATGCTTCTTTGCTTCACAAATTTTGCCATCGAAAGAGCTCCGGGATGCTATGGAGCCACCAAAGTTTGATATGACTTCCGTTTTGGGAGAAGACGAGATATGGAAGATGCAGGTCAATAATAATAATAAATATTATTGATATATTTGTTCCGGTTATTATCGGTATTCGATTTCTATTATTTAATCATCAATCGATGATTATCTCTTATTGACGTTGATCAATTATTCGGGATTTCTATATCGATACAAATCTGGATAATCTATTGGTCTATCTTATGCGATATATAGAGATCTATTATTGACCGACGGAGTCAATAATTTATAATGGTGATCATATTCTATACCTGAGGTAAACTATGGAGGTAAAAGTTTATTTATTCAATTTATGTATTATGATCAATATATCATACGGTGATATTATTATATATTGAAATATATAAATTATTGGTAAAAACGATGATGCATTACCATTCCTCGAAGTGAATGTGTATAAACGGTTTAAATGCATCAAATTATATAGATCCGTTCCCAGAAGTGAACGTGATTAAATTATTTAAGATGTGTCGGTTGACCCAAATCCATTCCCTGAAGTGAATGATATATAATATAAATTACTTATGCCTTTTATTTGTAATAGGATATAATTAATAGCATATGAGTAGTAATTTTACCTTTGTTATTTAATTTAGTTCATAATCGTGTCTGCATTCATAGACAAAACCATGGTTAATATATCCCTGATGGATATCACAAATGTTTGTCTCCTTGGAGGGGAAGAATTGTCCACCAGAAGTGGAACAAAACGATATTAAATTCCAGAGGAATAATGAAAATCGATTTTCACGATGTGGCATAGAAAGCCACTGGTCACGTACTTGTTGTACGGCAAAATATCCGGATAAGAATAATGAAGCTTCAACATCATAGTAAAGGCAATGTCATGACACAAATACTATATGTTACGGTCATTCTGAAGATGATCTAGATATGATAAAGTTTATTTATCATTTTTCAACGTCTCAAGCGCAGTAAATTGTGCGGATATCCCCTGATGTGGATATTAAATTGAGACATCGGAAGAATTAAAAAGATATAAATCTCTTGAAGAGATAATATAGTTCTTCCTGATTGAGTCGATATCTCGTAATGTTTGTTGATACTCGTATAAATGGATACACATTGACATGTAGAATCCCATAGGATATCACATTGAAATGTCGAATCCCACAAAGGGTTATTGTAAACTTACGTAGATATGACTTATAATGACATGTTTTCCCGAGATTAGGGGGAGGAAAGTAAAGTTGAAGTTTATAAATCTCATGGGAAAACATGTTAATGCACATTTTATCACTAGATGCATTTAATTACTCTTGAAGAGTGAGCAAATTTGCAAATGCTTTGGTTGGATTAAATGTCGCAGAAAAAGTTTGTCCTAGAAGGATAATATTTGTCCTGTATGAAAAGTCCCAAGAGAGGACATGGGAATGAAAAGTCCCAGCAGGACATGAGATGATACATATCAAATTAATGAAAATAACGCTATAAGCGTTAAAGACCAATTGGAAATAAAATCCCTCAAAAGAGGTTATGGCTATATTATTTACGAGAACTCTAGAAGAGTTCGACAGTTAGAAAATGCTCGAGCAGAAAATAATACAGTCTATGAAGCTCCGGAAGAGCAATGAAATACTCCCGATGAGTAACAAAATCATAAACCCTTGAAGAGGTCAAGGCTAGAAAATGTGAACCAGTGTTGATAAATAATATGTGTGGAACAAATAATATGTGTTTGTCATACATACATGAGGTGGGATTAAACGAACCTGAAGTTCATTCCCTCGTGTTATTTTCGACCCCAAAGAAAATGTAATAATTCTCAAGAATCAAATCGTATATTGTTATATTGTTAATTATGTTCAACGCTTGGAGCTGAGAAACATATTAGTTCCAACATATATAAATCTCATAGTGTTGAGATAATGAATTAATGTTATCATCATTTGAAAAATGAGATACGATAATGAATACAAACACTTGGTTTATGAACGAGATTCATAAAAGAGGCAAACATGTTTAGAAATGTCGAAACCTCCTGAAGCAAATATAGTGAGGTAAGCGTGTTCCGAAATAACGAAATCGCTTGAAGTGAATATAGTGCCTGAAGCACATAAGACGCTAGAAGCGTGCCTGAAGCACATAAGACGCTAGAAGCGTGCCTGAAGCATATTAGACGCTAAATGCGTGCCCGAAACGCATAAGACGTTGAAAGTATTAAATGCCTGAAGCATACAAAGTGTATGAAATACACAATATATGTTGCATAAGGTACCCTGAAAAGGATAAATAATATTGATCTCGAAAAAGTTTGGATCTGTAATTAAGCTCCGGTAGAGTTATAAAGATGATAAAGTATGAGTATTTGACTTATACTATTAAGATCCCATACATGCACATGCAAGATGTCATTTGGCCCTGAAGACCAATGATTGTACTCTTTTTCCCTTTAACAGGTTTTTCCCACTGGGTTTTCTTAGTTAAAGGTTTTTAACGAGGCAATCAGTGCACGAGAGCACATATGTCATGAATCTTTTTCCCTGGCTGGATTTTTTCCCACTGGGTTTTTCCAAGCAAGGTTTTTGGTACATGCCATATATGTTATACAACTCAGATCAAACAGAAAGCAAGTCGATGACTTGTTGTTTACACAAATGATCGATGTTTATCGAACACCCCCCAAAGGCAAAGCCTCGAATTGGTTACTCTTCACCAGTGGTGGTACATCGATTACATGATGCTGAACATAGCAAAATTTCGGTCGCGACATCTTCTAATCATGGCAAAATAAGTAGCTACTCATGAAGCAAATGATCTTCGAAAGAAAAGCCAAATTGATGTTCATCGAATCAGATCAAGCGACAATCCAGAAGATTTATTCTCCAAAGTATTAACTACCGCTATGTTCGAGAGTTTGATCCAGAAGATCGGGATGCACCAACTTGAAGACCTGAAGAGATGTTCAAATCAGGGGGAGTAAAACACGAATGAAGGTCAGTACTCTTTTTCCTTTATTATGAGTTTTTCCTACGTGGTTTTTTCATAATGAAGGTTTTAATGAGGCGATTCTTTGTGGATGGACATCCAAGGGGAGTGTTATAAATGTACTCGTATTATGTGGATGTCCATTAGATATAATATCTACTACTCCGTGTATAGTACTAGCCCGAAGCTAGTTTACTTAATAGCTAAGTATCGACGTAAATACTTGATATGATCGATGGATGTTTTACGCTATAAAGCCACGTGTGATATGTCGTGGCTTGATTAAACGGTACCGCATCCGATAATTATCCGGGATAATTATCTGGTAGCCGCCATATCACGTGATAGTCTTATGGTAACATTTGGGTTACCTTATGAGAACACATGCATTGATAAGGGGATTAGCCGCCTCATTTTACATCTGAGGCATATATATATTGAGTATGTAATAGAGGAAAGATAGAGATGAATAAGAACTCTATCTCATCTTTTCGTTCACCTTCTTCTGCGTTTGAAAGATAGTTGTACTTTCATATATATATTTCTTAGCTGTGAAGCTATATTTTATAACAGTTAAAGAAATGTTTCCCGTCAGAAAAACAATGCTTCAACAAAAAAGAAAGGAAAGGGTTTTGAGGTTTTCTTTAAAAGAAAAAAGAAAAAGAAAAGACCGACACACGTTAACATCTTTGGAGAATGGTGGATAGCAACTTGGGCGAGTGTTTTTTTTTTTTTTTGGGGGTGGGGAGGGGGGATGACTAGAAAATGTTTTTGAGGAGGGGGAAAAGGCAAATTGGTCTTTGGAGATTTTTGTAAAATTTTTTTAAGCGACTTCTATCGGCAACAAAATATTACAATCAACATCCTTTATTTTATTATTTTTTATTTACTTCACTACACCACCAAATCACTATGGACACCACATCCATTTAATAACTTTCAAAAAATGTACACTTTAGTCCCTCAGCTTTTATAAATTATAAAATAACAATTTTTTTTAAATATTTTGACACTCTTTAATTCATTTAATTAATTCATTTTAACATAATACTAACTTCCTTTTTTTCATTTGAATAAAACAAAAACAAAAAAAAAAATCACCGCAGAAGACGATATGTCGCTGGAGAAGATAAGTATTTCGTCGGAAAACCGCAATTGAAGCATTGGTTACAAGAATCAAACTAAGAAGAACATAACTTTGAACCAAATCACATATGTATCTTCTTTTTTAAATAACTCGCTGGTAATTTGGTAGAAATCGAGGGTTTAATGGTTGGTTTTTGAATTTTTTACGCCGGGAAGAAATCGTTCCTACATTTGCGATGAAGATGACTTGTAACGTCACATGTACTGACGTTGAACGTCAGGACAACTGACGTTATAAGCAATCTAAAAACTTGGGTAAATGTTGGAACGTCGATAGGCCTGACCTTGTAATAGCAAGACAACGCCAGTGTGGCTGACGTTTGCGTAACGTCAATTACTCGGACGTTGTTTATACATTTGGAACGCCGCTTTGGTGACGTAAAACTTTGCTCTAAAGTTGTTTATACATTTGTAACGTCGATGGGCTTCGACGCTTATGTTTACATAAAATGTCCGTGTTGCCGACGCTTCTAGTATCGTAAATAAAAAGCCGAAAAACCCTCTTTTTCATCGGAAAACACATAGAAACATGATTTTTCTCCACAAATCATGCGCTTTACATGTTTTTCATGTTGTAACAGGTAACCCATTCACCTATTTCATGTTTTGAAATAAAAATCAAATTTTTTTATGAAGCTTTTGATGATTTTGATATGATGAATAAGATGAAGATGTGTATAAAATAAATGTATTTTGAGATGATGAAGGAGGTGAAGATGTGCATAAAAATATGAATGTGTGTAGATTGTGGATGAATGGTGTGTAGAAAAAGATGAAGCAAAGGGTTTGTAATTTTGTTTTGTATGAAGAAATGAATTTTGATGATGAAGA
This sequence comes from Gentiana macrophylla, assembly GCA_026214975.1. Taxonomy (NCBI): domain Eukaryota; kingdom Viridiplantae; phylum Streptophyta; class Magnoliopsida; order Gentianales; family Gentianaceae; genus Gentiana; species Gentiana macrophylla. Next base: position 66,760,343 of record CM047811.1, read on the forward strand.
TGAAGAAAATTGTAGTATTTGGGTTAATGTTGACGATTTGGTTGAAGATTAAATTTGTGGATTGTTATGGTGATGAAGAAGAATGTTGTATGTGTAGTGTTTATTAACGTAATTTTGTTAAAGAATAAGGATGATGAACATGAAGAATGATGATGAAGATGAAAGGGAGTAGATATGAAATTATTGATGATGAAGATTAAAGGGTGTTTTGGATTAAGATTAATATTTTTGGAAGTTATGGATTATTGGTTAATGTTAAGATTATATTATTAATGAAATACTAAAATGTTCTATAAATTTAATAAAGGACTCGATTGTATTTTTATAAAATTATGGTATACGAAGTAATTTCTGTCTTTTTTTGTGGTGCCTAAAATAAAAATAATAAAAATATTATGGTAGTGTCAAAAGTCATTTAAAGAGTGTCGGAAGTAAGCGTGGTGCCAATAGTAAAACATGTGGTGCCGATATAAGCCGTCTTTTTTATTGCCTGCTGCGATGATCCACCTCATTCATGAGACAATTTCGTGTGTTTTTGTCGTGGGATTTAGCATTGCTTAAAGCTATTACCATATAAAAAAACTAGTAAAATCTGCAGTCATGCCCCGCACGGCTGCGGCCTATGATAAGGTTACAAATGATGTGTAAGTGTAATATATACTCTCTCCGTAGCGCCCCGTTCCCGGACACCGAGTCCTTATCCGGAAAAGGAACGTTCGGCACGTATAAAATAAAAATAAATTCATTTCATACGTAAGCCTCTACTACGTCGTATCAAAAATAAGCAAACGGAAGTAAAAGACTCGGGTATAAAAATTCCAAACATCCCAGAATAGCAACATGAAATCTAAAGAGAGAAATGTAACATATTACATTCAAGGAAATTACGAAATCCAAAGGGAACGTACGACATTCTCAAACGGAAACTAAAGGTACTACAAGTCTCGAAAGACCAAAAGTTTAAACCAAAAGTACCAAAACAGTCGAATAAGTAAATGACAAAGTAAATAAATGCTAAGTCTTCAATGAGGCGTCGTCAAACGTCGTCATCGAACTCCTCCTCGTAAATATGATCAACATGTTCGTCTTCTCACCCCCAAACACATAGAAAACATGCATTTGAGGTAAGTACAACGTACTTAATAAGAAAGAGAAGCTACGACTACAATTACAATTTATAAAGGAAAGATATTTAAAAGTTTAGTTGTTTATGTATGACCGACTCAATCTAGGGTTCATTTCATGTCCATCAACATGAATTCACTAAACGTTTCTACTTAGCCTATCTATGTTACAACCGCACTCAAGGGCACTACGCATATCCAAGCTGGGGATATTCTTGGCAACATATTAGTGGATCACACCAATATCCACGAAGTCTAGAATAGGTAGACTCCGATAGTACGCACATCTCAGTGGAGTCCCTCCGTGCTTTAGGGTTTTTTTGACTCCACGGAGTCCTTCCACCTTCGTGAGGTAGCACACACATCGCGATATAGACTCGTGTGCCTATCCAAGAGAGACATGTTGTTTAATCTTTTACTAGTCAAGTACGTATTTATTGGAATGATTAACTAACCACCTAAGTGTTTTCAATTAATCTCCCTCACAAATACTACTCTCATCTTAGACCACTAGACAAAGACAAGGCCTAGCAATTACACAGACATTGATGAATGCTAATTCATCAAAGCACAAGCCTATCATGCTCTTCCGACGGATCCGAACTTCAACTCCTTTTAAGAGTACATTCGGTGTTTTAATCGAACGAATCGTAAGCTCAATTCAAGCTTGTTTATGTTTATGAAATGTTCACGATCACAAATTAAGGGTTTAAAACAATAATAACATGATTATGAAGCCCGAAACCAAGCTGAAACGATAAAACAGTAAAAACAAGGTAAAACAGGTCAAACGCCCGTTTGACATCCTATGGACGCCCGTTTGACATCGGACGCCCGTCCACTAACCCCCGAACGCCCGTCCGTCAAAAATGGCTACATCCTGAATCAAAAGTCTAACCTCAAACGCCCGTCTGCCTTGTGTAAACGCCCGTTTGAGCTGCTATGGTCGTAAACGCCCGTTAGCCTGGTCGCGAACGCTCGTTGGCCTGGGTTTTTCCCAAAACGCTAAAATCTTCAAAACGCGATTTCTAATCCGCTTCTAACCTAATTAACATCGATTTCAACACAGTAAAAGGTAGAAAACATATCTAAACGTCACAAACTATCTATGATCCTTTGATCAACGAAAAAGACATCTTTCTTGCATCTACGCATCTTAAAACATGATCTAAACTTTACAAATCATAATCGAGATCATAGGAAGAGTCTCTTACCTAATTGTAGCCACAAACAAGATTCAAACAGCCTTGAAAGTCTGCTGCACTTCCCTTGAACTGATATCCAAACGACGCTCTCCTCACGACTGTTCCAAATCTCTCGTCCGATCTGAAAACGGTTAAGCTTTGCTTCAGTTAATTGGAGAACTCCTCTAGCCCTTTCTCCTTTCAAAAATTGCGCAGAGAAGAGGTGTGGAAACTGATTTTCTGATTAACTAGGTTATGGGAATTATCTCAGTTTATTTTCCTTAAATACCAATTCCCAAATTAATCCCTTTTCCTTAATTACCCCCTTTAAATTACCAAAAATCAGAAAATCCATTTAATTAAATACACCTAATTTCGAAAATTACATATATATAATTAACACAATACTTAACTCCAATAAAAGAAAAAAAATAATAATATTTCATTTTCGCCAAATGACACGTCTGCCCTTTCCCGAAAATCAGAATATTACATTCCTCCCCCCTTAAAAGGAGTTTCGTCCTCGAAACTAGAACATACCTGGTAGATCCACAAACTCATAGAATTCACTGATCATATCATCTTCAACTTCCCAAGTTGCCTCCTCGGGTGAATGATTGCTCCACTGAGCCAAAACCAATGGGATCATCCGCCTCTTAACCATCTTTTCCTTTTGGTCCAAAATCTTGATCGGTCTCTCATCATAAGCAAGATTGTCTTGAAGAATTTCCGGATCAATTGTAGTTTCAACATCATTCTTCGTCAGACACTTCTTCAACATTGAGACGTGAAACACACTATGGACCCTTGACATCGATTCCGGTAACTTAAGCTTATAAGTCAACGGTCCAATCCTTTCCAGAATTTCAAACGGTCCAACATACCTTGGACTTAGCTTTCCCTTTTGTCCAAAGCATTTCACTCCTTTCATCGGTGAAGCTCATAGATAAACTCTATCACCGACCTCAAACTCAAGAGGTCTTCGTCTAACGTCTGCCCAACTCTTCTGCCTGTCCTAAGCTACCTTCATATTCTTCTTAACCAACTGAACCCTTTCCTTAGCTTGTTCAACCATTTCCGGCCCTGTGATCTATCTTTTCCCGACTTCATCCCAAAACAGCGGCGTTCTACATCTTCTGCCATACAATGCTTCAAACGGTGGCATGCCTATACTTGCATGATAACTATTGTTGTAGGCAAACTCTGCTACCGGTAGGTAATCACCCCATGATCCGCCTACTTTCAAAACACAAGCTCTTAGCATGTACTCAAGTGTTTGGATAGTTCTCTCAGATTGTCCATCTGTCTGAGGATGAAAAGCCGTACTCAAATCCAACTTAGTTCCAAAGCTTCTTGTAAACTCTTCCAAAACCGACTGACGAACCTCGAGTCACGATCCAAAAACTATCGAGATAGAACTCCGTGTAGCTTCACTATATTATCCGGATATAGTGTTGTCATCTTCTTCAAAGGCATGTCAACCTTATACGGTAAGAAATGGGCGATTTGGTCAATCTAACCACAATTACCCAAATCGCATCATGTCCTCCCTTAGTCTTCGTAAACCGGTGATGAAATCCATTGTGATCTTATCCCATTTCCATTTAGGGATATCCAACGGCTTAAGCATTCCTCCCGGTCTCCTATGCTCGCTTTTACTTTCGACAAATGTCACACTCACTACTTAACTTAGCTATTTCCAACTTCATCAAGGGCCACCAAAACTTCTCTTTCAAGTCTCTCAGACATCTTAGTAGCACTGGATTAATCGCAAAAGCAATCCTATGTGCCTCTTCCTTGACTCTTTGTCTTAAGTCACAAACATTAGGCACACACAAACCATCCCGGTACCAAAGGTTTCCATTCTTGTCTAACACATAACCCATCAGTGTAGGCTTCTCTCTAGCAACTCGCTTCAAATCAACCAAAGTGGGTCTTCATCTTGCTTCTCCCGAATATCATCCATCAACTCGACCTTGCTAACAACGGCGCCACAACCTCGTCGATCCTCAATATGATCAAACCTACCGATTTCCAAATTTTATCAAACCTTTCGCCACATCTTCGACGCTTGAAACCGCAAACACTTTGGTTTCTCGCTTAAAGCATCTCGCACTACATTGGCTTTGCCTCAGTATGGTACTCGAATATCCAAATCGTAGTCCTTCACGAACTCTAGCCATCTTCTCTGTCTCATATTTAGATTCTCCTGTGTAAAGAAGTACTTTAAACTCTTGTGGTCGGTGAAGATCCTTGCTTTAACTCCATACAAATAGTGCCTACAAGTCTTTAATGCAAACACTACTGCTGCCAACTCTAAGTTGTGTGTCGGGTAGTTCTTCTCATGCACCTTCAACTGCCTAGATGCATAAGCGATCAATTTCCCTCCTTGAATCAACACACAACCTAAACCCTATCCCGAAGCATCCGTGTAGACGTCGTAGTTATAAAAGATCTCCGAAACCGCTAACACTGGGGCCGTAGTCAACTTATCCTTCAAGGTATGAAAAGTTGTAGCACACTCGCTATTCCATTCGAACTTCACATTCTTCCGTGTAAGCTCGGTGAGTGGAGTAGCTATTTTCAAAAGTCTTCCACAAAATTCCTATAGAGCTGACCAAACCAAGAAAGCTCGTTATTCAAACTGCGTGGTAGTCTAGGCCAATTCTCAACCGCCTCAATCTTTGTTTGGATCAACTTGTATGCCATCTCCAGAAATGACATGACCCAAGAAACTAACTTGCTTCAACCAAAAGTCGCACTTAGAGAACTTAGCAAACAACTGGTTCTTCTTCAACGTATCCAACACTATCCTTAAGTGTTCCTCATGTTCCTTCTCATCCTTAGAGTATACCAGGATGTCGTCTATGAACACTATCACAAACTTATCCAGTATGGCATGAAAACTCATTTGCATCAAATCCATAAATGCAGATGGAGCATTAGTGAGTCCAAAAGGAATGACTAAGAACTCATAATGTCCATACCTCGTACTAAAAGCCGTCTTCAGTATATCTGCCACCTTGATCTTCAACTCGTGATAACCGGACCTAAGATCAATCTTAGAGAACACTTTCTTTCCTTGCAACTGGTTAAATAGATCATCAATCCTCGGCAAAGGATACTTATTCTTGATGGTAAGGTTATTCAAACTCTGTAATCAATACATATACTCATGCTACCATCCTTCTTTTCACGAAAAAAAAGGGGCTCCCAAGCGCAGGTAATCGGGCTGAATTATGTTCCTCTCAAGCATATCGTTAAGTTGAGCTTTCAACTCCTTTAACTCACCCGGTGCCATCCTATAGGTGCCTTAGCAACTGGTGCCTCTCCGATATCAACTTGATCTCAAACTCGATTTCCTATCCGGCATGTTTCTGGTAACTCTTCCGAAATACCTCGGGGTACTCTCTTACTACCGGAGTTTCTTCCAACTTAGGCTTCACTTGTACCACATCAACTGCGTACAACAAGTAGCCTTCACAACCCTTCTGACAAGCTCTGATTGCCTTAACCGCTGAAATTATCGGATGTCGCTTCTTAATCGGCTTGTACACATTACCACTCGATACGCCTTATCCGATTTCCTGTATCTTAAAAGTCACTTTCTTCTCTCGGCAATCTAGGTGAACATAATTCTCAGATAGCCAGTCTATTCCAAGAATTACATCAAAATCTGAAAAGTCTAAAACCGTGAAGTCACTCTTGCATCGATAAGATCCAACTCGAACTTCCACTTGAGGTATCATCCTAGTTACCTTTGTTACCTTCCCTAACGGTGTAGTTATCTCCAAGGTGTTTCTTAAAGGTTCCGAGGGTGAACTCAACTTCTTAGCTACCTTGGTCGACACAAAAGTGTTAGACGCTCCCGTATCGAACAAAGCTCGACCACTAGATTATCTAACATTATCGCACCTCTAGGACGATATTCATTCATTTAAATAAAATTACAAAGATGAGTAAACATGCTATAAAAATATCTTAATAAAATAAAATAACAACAAGGTACCTGAGATAACATCATCCTCTAGTTCTGCATCCCTAACATCAGCTGCAAAAACTCGAACTGGTCGGCTTGGGCCGCTTCTACCATTTCCTTGGCTCGAACTGCCCTTGTCTCCTCTGTTTGGACACGCTCTAGAAAAGTGCACTGGCTCTCCGCAAACGTAGCAACCATTAGTATTCTGCTTGCACTCACCTGAATGATTTCTGTTGCATTTAGAACACATAGGTGCAAAATTTGGGGCCTTTGTTGCCGTAGGAGCTGTTGTCTTCTTGACGTTCTGTTGCGGTGCTCCTCGGTAATTCCCCTGACTAGTCCCAAAGCTTTTCTTGTTACCAATCACTACTGTGGCCTTCTTCCTGAAGGTCTCAACCTCCAATGCCTTATTCAGGAGTTCAGCCATACTCTTGGGTGTGAATCCCAACATACCAGATTGGATTTCATAAGCCAACCCTTCCTTGTAAAGGGCCATCTTCCTTTCTTCCACTTTCATCAACTCAGGGTAAAACCTTCCCAACTCGTTGAACTTGTTGGTGTACTGAGACACCGTCAAGTAATTACCCTGCTTAAGTTTCAAAAACCGACTTGCCTTGTCCGCTTGTACTTTGCCGGGAAGTACTCGTTGAAAAACATAGCTTTAAAAGCTTCCCAGTCTGTGATCTTACATTACTACTCTGAATGGCATCTATCCATGTTTCTGCCGCCCCCAAAAGGAAACTAATCGCCAACAGTGCCATCTTAGTCTCGTGCACATGTATATTCCTCGCATGCCTTTTCGAAGCTTCTTATCCATTCCTCGCTTTCAAGGTTCCGCGATTCCCAAAGAAATCCTCGAACTCGTTCCTCCTCGGTCTTGTATACCAATCAACCGGCGGCGCTTGCTCAAAAGCCGGTCTCACTGGTGGGTAAACAGTGGGTATCCAAAAGGTATCTCATGGTTTGGTACTCAAGGTTGTTGAGGGTAAGGTGGGATCACTTGAGGCTCAGTCTGGTAAGGATAATATCCCTGGTGGTGATTCTGGTGGTGCTGTGGGGTCCGCTGCGGTTGCTGGAAACCGAAGGGTGGGTAACCAAAACCTTGCTGATGGTCAAAATGCGGTGAAAGTGGTACGGTAAGTCGAGGGGTATGACCTACTGCGAGGTGGGTAAAAGGTTTGTTGTTGTTGATGAAACACCAGGTGAGGGGTGGCTCATTTGGTGGAGGTAAACGCTTAATCGGTGGTGGGTAAACACCGACCGTGGCGGGTAGAAGGTTTGTTGGTGTGGAGGTAGCTTAACGGTGGTGGAACAAAACCTGCTGGCACCTCACTTACCAAAGAGAACTGAACCGAACTCCCCACATGCCATCATGGAGGTTGCTCCTAGTGAGGTCGCGGTGACAAACCCTGCTGAGACCTTGGTGAGGGTGTCGCGGTGTGAGGAGGTGGTGACAAACTCCGCTGAGGTGGAGGAATCTACCTCACAACACCGCCTCCTACTACCGGTGTAGGACTTTCCCGTCGAACTCTAGAAGTCTCAGCGCCCGCTCCACTTCTCGTGAACACCATCATGATGATCAAAGAAAACCAGAACGTTACTAAAAGATCTTGAGAAAACTTATCTTAAAAGAAAGGAAGCCTAAAAGACGCTTCACTCTGATACCAACTGTAACGCCCCGTTCCCGGACACCGAGTCCTTATCCGGAAAAGGAACGTTCGGCACGTATAAAATAAAAATAAATTCATTTCATACGTAAGCCTCTACTACGTCGTATCAAAATTAAGCAAACGGAAGCAAAAGACTCGGGTATAAAAATTCCAAACATCCCAGAATAGCAACATGAAATCTAAAGATAGAAATGTAACTTATTATATTCAAGGAAATTACGAAATCCAAAGGGAACGTACGACATTCTCAAATGGAAACTAATGGTACTACAAGTCTCGAAAGACCAAAAGTCTAAACCAAAAGTACCAAAACAAATAATAAGTAAATGACAAAGTAAATAAATGCTAAGTCTTCAATGAGGCGTCACAAAAGCGTCGCCATCGAACTCCTCCTCGTAAATATGATCAACATGTTCGCCTTCTCACCCCCAAACACATAGAAAACAAGCATTTGAGGTAAGTACAACGTGCTTAATAAGAAAGAGGAGCTACGACTACAATTACAATTTATAAAGGAAAGATATTTAAAAGTTTAGTTGTTTATGTATGACCGACTCAATCTAGGGTTCATTTCATGTCCTCAACATGAATTGACTAAACGCTTCTACTTAGCCTAGCTATGTTACAACCGCACTCAAGGGCACTACGCATATCCAAGCTTCAGGGATATTCTTGGCAACATATTAGTGGATCACACCAATATCCACGAAGTCTAGAATAGGTAGACTCCGATAGTACGCACATCTCTCAAAGGAGTCCCTCCGCATTTAGGGTTTTTTTGACTCACGGAGTTCTTCCACCTTCGTGAGGTAGCACACACATCGCGATATAGATCGGTGCCTATCCAAGAGAGACATGTTGTTTAATCTTTTACTAGTCAAGTACGTATTTATTGGAATGATTAACTAACCACCTAAGTGTTTTCAATTAATCTCCCTCACAAATACTACTCTCCTCCTAGACCACTAGACAAAGACAAGGCCTAGCAATTACACAGACATTGATGAATGCTAATTCATCAAAGCACAAGCCTATCATGCTCTTCCGACGGATCCAAACTTCAACTCCCTTTAAGAGTACATTCGGTGTTTTAACTGAACGAATCAGAAGCTCAATTCAGGCTTGTTTAAGTTTATAAAATGTTCACGTATCACAAATTAAGGGTTTAAAACAATAATAACATGATTATGAAGCCCGAAACCAAGCTGAAAGATAAAACAGTAAAAACAAGGTAAAACAGGTCAAACGCCTGTTTGACATCCTATGGACGCCCGTTTGACATCGGACGCCCGTCCACTAACCCCCGAACGCCCGTCCGTCAAAAATGGCTACATCATGAATCAAAAGTCTAACCTCAAACGCCCGTCTGCCTTGTGTAAACCCCCGTTTGAGCTGCTATGATCGCAAACGCCCGTTTGCCTAGTGCGAACGCTCGTTTGCCTGGGTTTTTACCAAAACGCTAAAATCTTCAAAACGCGATTTCTAATCCGCTTATAACCTAATTAACATCGATTTCAACACAGTAAAAGGTAGAAAACATATCTAAACGTCCCAAACCATCTATGATCCTTTGATCAACGAAAAAGACATCTTTCTTGCATCTACGCATCTTAAAACATGATCTAAACTATACAAATCATAATCGAGATCATAGGAAGAGTCTCTTACCTAATTGCAGCCACAAACTGCATTGAAACAACCTTGAAAGTCTCGCTGCACTTCCCTTGAATCGATATCCAAACGACGCCTCCTCACGATCGCTTCCAAATCTCTCGTCCGATCTGAAAACGGTTAAGCTTTGCTTCAGTTAATTGGAGAACTCCTCTAGCCCTTTCTCCTCTCAAAAATTGTGCAGAGAAGAGGTGTGGAAACTGATTTTATGATTAACTAGGTTATGGGAATTATCTCAGTTTATTTTCCTTAAATATCAATTCCCAAATTAATCCCTTTTCCTTAATTACGCCCTTTAAATTACCAAAAATCAGAAAATCCCTTTAATTAAATACACCTAATTTCGAAAATTACATATATATAATTAACACAATACTTAACTCCAATAAAAGAAAAGAAATAACAATATTTCGTTTTCGCAAAATGACACGTCTGCTATTTCCCGAAAATCGAAATATTACATTCATCCACCCTTAAAAGGAGTTTCGTCCTCGAAACTAGAACATACCTGGTAGAACCAAAAACTCTTAGAATTCACTGATCATATCATCTTCAACTTCCCAAGTTGCCTCTTCGGGTGAATGATTGCTCCACTGAGCCAAAACCAATGGGATCATCCGCCTCTTAATCATCTTTTCCTTTTGGTCTAAAATCTTGATCGGTCTCTCATCATAAGCAAGATTGTCTTGAAGAATTTCTGGATCAATTGTAGTTTCAACATCATTCTTCGTCAGACACTTCTTCAACATTGAGACGTGAAAAACACAATGGACCCTTGACATCGATTCCGGTAACTTAAGCTTATAAGCCAACGGTCCAATCCTTTCCAGAATTTCAAACGGTCCAACATACCTCGGACTTAGCTTTCCCTTTGTCCAAAGCATTTCACTCCTTTCATCGGTGAAGCTCGTAGATAAACTCTATCACCGACCTCAAACTCAAGAGGTCTTCGTCTAACGTCTGCCCAACTCTTCTGCCTGTCCTGAGCTGCCTTCAAATTCTTCTTAACCAACTGAACCCTTTCCTTATCTTGTTCAACCATTTCCGGCCCTGTGATCTATCCTTTCCCGACTTCATCCCAAAACAGCGGCGTTCTACATCTTCTTCCATACAATGCTTCAAACGATGGCATGCCTATACTTGCATGATAACTATTGTTGTAGGCAAACTCTGCTACCGGTAGGTAATCATCCCATGATCCACCTACTTCCAAAACACAAGCTCTTAGCATGTCCTCAAGTGTTTGGATAGTCCTCTCAGATTGTCCATCTGTCTGAGGATGAAAAGCCGTACTCAAATCCAACATAGTTCCAAAAGGTTCTTGTAAACTCTTCCAAAACCGACTGACGAACCTCGAGTCACGATCTGAAACTATCGAGATAGGAACTCCGTGTAGCTTCACTATATTATCCAGATATAGTGTTGTCATCTTCTTCAAAGGCATGTCAACCTTATACGGTAAGAAATGGGCAGATTTGGTCAATCTAACCACAATTACCCAAATCGCATCATGTCCTCCCTTAGTCTTCGGTAAACTGGTGATGAAATCCATTGTGATCTTATCCCATTTCCATTTAGGGATATCCAACGGCTTAAGCATTCCTCCTGGTCTCCTATGCTCTGCCTTTACTTTCTGACAAATGTCACACTCTGCTACGAACTTAGCTATTTCCAACTTCATCGAGGGCCACCAAAACTTCTCTTTCAAGTCTCTGTACATCTTAGTAGCACCTGGTTGAACTGCAAAAGCAATCCTATGTGCCTCTTCCATGACTCTTTGTCTTAAGTCACCAACATTAGGCACACACAAACCATCCTGGTACCAAAGGTTTCCATTCTTGTCTAACACATAACCCACTGTAGGCTTCTCTCTAGCAACTCGTTTCAAATCAACCAAAGCTGGGTCTTCATCTTGCTTCTCCCGAATATCATCCATCAACTCAGACCTTGCTAACAACGGCGCCACAACCTGTCGATCCTCAATATGATCAAACCTACTGATTTCCAGCCCATCAAACCTTTCTGCCACATCTTCGACGCTTGAAACCGGAAACACTGCGCTTGAAACCGGAAACACTGGTTTCCTACTTAAAGCATCTGCCACTATATTGGCTTTGCCTAGATGGTACTGAATATCCAAATCGTAGTCCTTCACGAACTCTAGCCATCTTCTCTGTCTCATATTTAGATTCTCCCGTGTAAAGAAGTACTTTAAACTCTTGTGGTCGGTGAAGATCCTTGCTTTAACTCCATACAAATAGTGCCTCCAAGTCTTTAATGCAAACACTACTGCTGCCAACTCTAAGTCGTGTGTCGGGTAGTTATTTTCATGCACCTTCAACTGCCTAGATGCATAAGCGATCACTTTCCCTCTTTGCATCAACACACAACCTAAACCCTGTCCCGAAGCATCCGTGTAGACGTCGTAGTTATCAAAGATCTCCGAAACCGTTAACACTGGGGCCGTAGTCAACTTATCCTTCAAGGTATGAAAAGTTGTATCACACTCGCTATTCCATTCGAACTTCACATTCTTCTGTGTAAGCTCAGTGAGTGGAGTAGCTATTTTCAAAAATTCTTGCACAAATTTCCTATAGTAGCCAGCCAATCCAAGAAAGCTCATTACTTCTGAAAATATGGTAGGTCTAGGCCAATTCTCAACCGCCTCAATCTTTTCCGGATCAACTTGTATGCCATCTCCGGAAATGACATGACCCAAGAAACTAACTTGCTTCAACAAAAAGTCGCACTTAGAAAACTTAGCAAACAACTGGTTCTTCTTCAACGTATCCAACACTATCCTTAAGTGTTCCTCATGTTCCTTCTCATCCTTAGAGTATACCAGGATGTCGTCTATGAACACTATCACAAACTTATCCAGGTATGGCATGAAAACTTGCTGCATCAAATCCATAAATGCAGATGGAGCATTAGTGAGTCCAAAAGGCATGACTAAGAACTCGTAATGTCCATACCACATACTAAAAGCCGTCTTCGGTATATCTGCCACCTTGATCTTCAACTGGTGATAACCGGACCTAAGATCAATCTTAGAGAACACTTTATTTCCTTGCAACTGGTTAAACAGATCGTCAATCCTCGGCAAAGGATACTTATTCTTGATGGTAAGGTTATTCAGCGCTCTGTAATCAATACACATACTCATGCTACCATCCTTCTTTTTCACGAACAAAACAGGGGCTCCCCAAGGCGAGGTACTGGGCTGAATTATGTTCCTCTCAAGCATATCCTTAAGTTGAGCTTTCAACTCATTTAACTCAGTCGGTGCCATCCTATAGGGTGCCTTAGCAAATGGTGCCACTCCCGGTATCAACTTGATCTCAAACTCGATTTCCCTATCCGGCATGTTTCCTGGTAACTCTTCTGGAAATACCTCAGGGTACTCTCTTACTACCGGAGTTTCTTCCAACTTAGGCTTCACTTGTTCCACATCCACTACATACAACAATTAGCCTTCACAACCCTTCTGACAAGCTCTGATTGCCTTAACCGCTGAAATTATCGGGTGTCGCTTCTTAATCGGCTTGTACACATTACCCTGATACGTCTTATCTGATTTCTAAGGTATCTTAAAAGTCACTTTCTTCTCTCGGAAATCTAGGTGAACATAATTCTCGGATAGCCAGTCTATTCCAAGAAATACATCAAAATCTGAAAAGTCTAAAACTGTGAAGTCACTCTTGCATCGATAACATCCAACTTGAACTTCCACTTGAGGTATCATCCTAGTTACCTTTGTTACCTTCCCTAACGGTGTAGTTATCTCCAAGGTGTTTCTTAAAGGTTCCGAGGGTGAACTCAAGTTCTTAGCTACCTTGGTCGACACAAAAGTGTTAGACGCTCCCGTATTGAACAAAGCTCTGACCACTAGATTATCTAACATTATTGTACCTAGGATGCATATTCATTCATTTAAATAAAATTACAGCATGAGTAAACGTGCTATAAAAATATCTTAATAAAATAAAATAACTACAAGGTACCTGAGATAACATCATCATCTGGTTCTAATCCCTAGCATCAGCTGCAAAAACTCGAACTGGTCGGCTTGGGCCGCTTCCACCATTTCCTTGGCTCGAACTGCCCTTGTCTCCTCTGTTTGGACACGCTCTAGAAAAGTGCACTGGCTCTCCGCAAACGTAGCAACCATTAGTATTCTGCTTGCACTCACCTGAATGATTTCTGTTGCATTTAGAACAGAGAGGTGCACTATTTGGGGCCTTTGTTGCCGTAAGAGCTGTTGTCTTCTTGACGTTCTATTGCGGTGCTCCTTGGTAATTCCCCTGACTAGTCCCAAAGTTTTTCTTGTTACCAATCACTACTGTGGCCTTCTTCCTGAAGGTCTCAACCTCCAATGCCTTATTCAGGAGTTCAGCCATACTCTTGGGTGTGAATCCCAACATACCAAATTGGATTTCATAAGCCAACCCTTCCTTGTAAAGGGCCATCTTCCTTTCTTCCACTTTCATCAACTCAGGGTAAAACCTTCCCAACTCGTTGAACTTGTTGGTGTACTGAGACACCGTCAAGTAATTACCCTGCTTAAGTTTCAAAAACTGACTTGCCTTGTCCGCTTGTACTGTTGCCGGGAAGTACTCGTTGAAAAACATAGCTTTAAAAGCTTCCCACTCTGTGATCTTACTATTACTACTCAATGGCATCTATCCATGTTTCGCGCCTCCCCAAAAGGAAACTAATCGCCATTGTGCCATCTCGCCTCTCAGCACATGTATATTCCTCGCATGCCTTTTCGAAGCTTCTTATCCATTCTCGACTTTTCAAGGTTCCGTGATTCCCAAAGAAATCCTCGAACTCTGCTCCTCCTCGCCTTGTAAACCAATCAACTGACGGGCGCTTGCTCAAAAGCCGGTCTCACCGTGGGTAAACAGTGGGGTATCCAAAAGGTATCTATTGCTGGTACTGGGGTTGTTGAGGGTAAGGTGGGATCACTTGAGGCTCAGTCTGGTAAGGATAATATCCCTGGTGGTGATTCTGTGGTGTCTTTGTGGGGTCGGCTGAGGTTGCTGGAAACCGAAGGGTGGGTAACCAAAACCTTGCTGATGGTCAAAACGCGGTGAAAGTGGTACGGTAGGTCGAGGGGTATGACCTACAGGAGGTGGGTAAAAGGTTTGCTGTTGTTGATGAAACACCAGTGGTGAGGGGTGGCTCGCTGGTGGAGGGTAAACGCTAACTGGTGGTAGGTAAACACTGACTGGTGGCGGGTAGAAGGTTTGTTGGTGTGGAGGGTAGCTTACCGGTGGTGGTACAAAACCTGCTGGCACCTCACTTACCAAAGAGAACTGAACCGAACTCCCCACGTGCCATCATGGAGGTTGCTCCGAGTGAGGTCGTGGTGACAAACCCTGCTGAGACCTTGGTGAGGGTGTCGCAGTGTGAGGAGGTGGTGACAAACTCCACAGAGGTGGAGGAATCTACCTCACAACACCGCCTCCTACTACCGGTGTAGGACTTTCCCGTCGAACTCTAGAAGTCTCTGTGCCCGCTCCAGTTCTCGTGAACACCATCCTGATGATCAAAGAAAACCAGAACGTTACTAAAAGATCTTGAGAAAACTTATCTTAAAAGAAAGGAAGCCTAAAAGACGCTTCTCTCTGATACCAATCAGTAACGCCTGCCTCGGACACCGAGTCCTTATCCGAAAGGAACGCTCGCACGTATAAAATAAAAATAAATTCATTTCATACGTAAGCCTCTACTACATCGTATCAAAATTAAGCAAACGGAAGCAAAAGACTCGGGTATAAAAATTCCAAACATCCCAGAATAGCAACATGAAATCTAAAGATAGAAATGTAACTTATTACATTCAAGGAAATTACGAAATCCAAAGGGAATGTACGACATTCTCAAACGGAAACTAAAGGTACTATAAGTCTCGAAAGACCAAAAGTCTAAACCAAAAGTACCAAAACAAATAATAAGTAAATGACAAAGTAAATAAATGCTAAGTCTTCAATGAGGCGTCACAAACGTAGTCATCGAACTCCTCCTTGTAAATATGATCAACCTGTTCGTCTTCTCACCCCCAAACACATAGAAAACATGCATTTGAGGTAAGTACAACGTACTTAATAAGAAAGAGGAGCTACGACTACAATTACAATTTATAAAGGAAAGATATTTAAAAGTTTAGTTGTTTATGTATGACCGACTCAATCTAGGGTTCATTTCATGTCCTCAACATGAATTGACTAAACGTTTCTACTTAGCCTAGCTATGTTACAACCGCACTCAAGGGCACTACGCATATCCAAGCTGGGGATATTCTTGGCAACATATTAGTGGATCACACCAATATCCACGAAGTCTAGAATAGGTAGACTCCGATAGTACGCACATCTCAGTGGAGTCCCTCCGTACTTAGGGTTTTTTTGACCTACGGAGTTCTTCCACCTTCAGAGGTAGCACACACATCGCGATATAGACTGGTGCCTATCCAAGAGAGACATGTTGTTTAATCTTTTACTAGTCAAGTACGTATTTATTGGAATGATTAACTAACCACCTAAGTGTTTTCAATTAATCTCCCTTACAAATACTACTCTCCTCCTAGACCACTAGACAAAGACAAGGCCTAGAAATTACACAGACATTGATGAATGCTAATTCATCAAAGCACAAGCCTATCATGCTCTTCCGACGGATCCGAACTTCAACTCCCTTTAAGAGTACATTCGGTGTTTTAACTGAACGAATCAGAAGCTCAATTCAGGCTTGTTTATGTTTATGAAATGTTCACGTATCACAAATTAAGGGTTTAAAACAATAATAACATGATTATGAAGCCCGAAACCAAGCTGAAATGATAAAACAGTAAAAACAAGGTAAAACAGGTCAAACGCCCGTTTGACATCCTATGGACGCCTGTTTGACATCGGACGCCCGTCCACTAACCCCCGAACGCCCGTCCGTCAAAAATGGCTACATCCTGAATCAAAAGTCTGACCTTAAACGCCCGTCTGCCTTGTGCAAACGCCCGTTTGAGCTGCTATGATCGCAAACGCCCGTTTTCCTAGTGCGAACGCCCGTTTGCCTGGGTTTTTTCCAAAACGCTAAAATCTTCAAAACGCGATTTCTAATCCGCTTCTAACCTAATTAACATCGATTTCAACACGGTAAAAGGTAGAAAACATATCTAAACGTCCCAAACCATCTATGATCCTTTGATCAACGAAAAAGACATCTTTCTTGCATCTACGCATCTTAAAACATGATCTAAACTTTATAAATCATAATCGAGATAATAGGAAGAATCTCTTACCTAATTGCAGCCACAAACTGATTCAAATGTACCTTGAAAGTCTGCTGCACTTCCTTGAACTAATATCCAAACGACGCCTCCCTCACGATCGCTCCAAATCTCTCGTGCGATCCGAAACGGTTAAGCTTTGCTTCAGTTAATTGGAGAACTCCTCTAGCCCTTTCTCCTCTCAAAAATTGCGCAGAGAAGAGGTGTGGAAACTGATTTTCTGATTAACTAAGTTATGGGAATTATCTCAGTTTATTTTCCTTAAATACCAATTCCGAAATTAATCCCTTTTCCTTAATTACCCCCTTTTAATTACCAAAAATCAGAAAATCCCTTTAATTAAATACACCTAATTTCGAAAATTACATATATATAATTAACACAATACTTAACTCCAATAAAAGAAAAGAAATAATAATATTTCGTTTTCGTAAAATGACACGTCTGCCCTTTCCCGAAAATCGGAATATTACACTCTCCATGATAAAATATAAGTTATCAAATTGTTTTTCACGGTTTAGTTTTTTTTTTTATGATACAAAAACCAATCAAAAAAATCATGGTTTACGTTTTTCAAGTTTGGACCGGTTTAATTCAACTGATTGGTATGATTCTCAATTTTTATGTACAACCTTAATTAATTTATGTACTAAAAAACACATGATTTCGGTATCCGGAAATCAACAACTTATTGCTGAAGTTTCCGGCAACATTCTTTTTTCTATTTTTTCTATTTTCTTAAGTATAATTCCGTTTTATATTTAAAATTCAGTGTTTTACGTTACATGTATATATTTTAGAGAAAATTAGGTATAAATCCACTTTTTCTCCTTTATTTAAGTTTTAATCCACACTCTTTTTTTTAGTTGCAATAAAGAAAAATTAATTTTGCTCGGACTAAAATGCCCTTAGTACTATCAAAAAACACGCCGCTCCATTCACTTTCCTATCTTCTTCCCCATCTACGCTATCCGCCAGACTTTCAAAAACTGATCGAACTCCTTCAGATGGTTCATGTTTTATTTTAGGCTTCACTTCAATTTCTCGTAGATCATCAATGGATGTCAATTATCCCTACCAAATTGTTCCTTTTGGACTAGCTCTTATCTCGCCTCTTGACCGCAAGGGTGGTCGAGGATTATACAATGTCCCAAAGTATCTTACAAGCAAAGGGATGATGGTAGAGCAAAATGTTTGTTGGTAGTAATAGCTAGTGCAAGCCATGTTACATTTGGATCAAGAGGATCGTGTACCGCTAGAAGTTCAAGGAAAATGCAGAAAAAAAAAATCAAGTTTTAATATTACTTGACCCGAAAAGCAACATATCGTGAAAGAAGGAGAAGTCACTTTGTTGATGATTTCTTATGGTACTCTCGCTGCCCAACCATGCAAAGCAGAAATTGCTTTGACCGTCTTTGAAATCGCCGAGTTATGAATGCAATCGCGGAAAACGAGATGTGTTGCCCCAGTGTTAGTTGCAACTTTCAAGTAGCGGTCTCTTGGCAGCTCTATGGATGATTTATTCGGTTCGGTGAATTGACTACTATGCTTATTGTTTCAACCTTGCACCATGTCTGCTAACTATATAAAGGAATTTAATAGCTATACTTGCTCGTTCTGAAGGATCTAAGTGGGTTATAAAGTCACTTTTGCAACAACATATTTTTCGCCACTAGATGGGGTTGACAGTTGACTATATGAATCTCTTGTTTCCAATACGCTATATCATAAGCCATACCTTATATGTTCTTTAAATTGTCTGCATCCATATCTTCCTCGATTTTTCTTTCTTGTGTTTAATATATAGCTTCTGTGTTCTTTGCTTATGGTTTGTCCTCATGTATGAGTTTCTCAATTCATTTGAAACATGAATATAGTAAATTGACACTAGAACAATTCAACGCATATTATCGATTTCATTATATTTTAAAATGTTTGGGTCTTATGTGTGCAAGATGTTTTTTATAATAATTTCTTTTCTTTTTTGAAGTGAGCCTTATATGAGCTTTATATTGAGTTATTTTAAGGTTGTTCTTGAGTTGGTCTTGGATGATGTACCTAAATGGAGTAATGCCTTAAGTGTGTTGTTCACTTGGTTCATCTCATTAAGCTTTCTAATACACTAGTTTTGGGGTGTTACCGATCATCGTATTATCGATATTGATACCGTGTTATCGATATCAGTAGGCTCATTTTCTCATTTTTAATACAAAATGTAGTTCAATGCGGAAGCAATTGAAGTAAATGGAGAAAATGCAGCTACATTGCTTGAGTTCATGAAGAGAGGCAACAAGTTCAATGGACTTTTGCAAAGTTCTTAGCCAGTTGATATATAAGAATGGGCAGCGTGTTCCACATCAGAGCTTCTGTTTTGAGGGAGTGCAAATAGCTTGGAGAATGTTGTAATTGATGTTGTTGCAGCTAAAAGACCTTTTCTTGGTGCTTTAGTTTATTTTCGGAGCTTTCATTTTGTCTTACTGATGCTTCTTCCCACGTGTTGGTGGTTTTTTTCGTAGTAGATGAGACAAGTACTATATGTTCATTATAACCATATTTTTGCATTCTGGAAACTACTAGTATTATATTTAAATGTCTTAGATCAGACGTGAAGCTATTGAACCTTGAACTACATATGTTACTGTTACTGTGATACTGATATTGTGTTACTGTAAACGTTGTGATTAAATTCTGCTTTAAAAAACTACGTCGAAAGGGTATCGTATAAGATCTCAAAATGAAGGGAGAAAAAAATATATAATCTTTGGTAAAAGAATTTTGATGATCGGTGTTCTAAATCAAAAGTTACGGTCGTTTATAAGAAAAACGCTCCGATTAATGCAAATATTTTTTCATCTTTCAAAATTTACGTCGGAAGGTTATCGTATGAGGTCTCAAAATGAAGAGGGGAAAAATGATTTTTGGTTAAAAAGTTTTGATTATCGGAGTTTTAAATAAAAAATTACGGTTATTTGAAAAAAAATGACTTGCTGGGAGCAACTGAATGAGTAAAGAAACTGCTGAAAGGAACGACGCGCGTGTCTATTTGTATAGTAAGGGTATTTTTGTCCGTCTGAATTTTTTTCTTTTTTTACAACTAAAAAAAGGAGTGTATTATGTTTTTTTATTTTGTATTAAAAAATAGACTTTTGTGCTTAATACACTTACACCAATACACATGATGGTCCTGTTACAACTATTGGGCTGAATAAGAAACATCACAACAGCAGGCCCGTTTCCATTTTATTTGATCGAATATAGGAGAGCCTTGAACACAGCTGCAAACCTCCGCAAAATGCCACATCAGCAAACCTCCAAAAAAAGAAAAATTGACACATCAACATCTCTTTTGCTTTCTTATTACTACTTCCTTCGTTCTAAAATATAAATCATTTTGGATGTTTTTACACATATTAAGAAAGTGGTTGAATGTCATAAATTTGAAGGTTAAATGTCTAATATGCCCACTGTCATTAATGCAGTAGTTGTAATAAAAATTGTTCGATTGATAATAAAGTATGGGTAAGATGGGGAAAGAGTAATAAATATTGTATTGGTAATATAGTATGACTTATATTTTGGGACAGATGTATTACATGCGACGGATGATGACTCCATGTATTCTACACTAGTAAAAAGATCCATCCGGTCGTGTTACTGGTTATTGCCGTTGATTAAGGAAACTACAAAAAAGAAGGGAGGTGAATCACCTCATTAGTAACGGTCAAGTAGAAAAATATATATTACAACAAACGGGGCATTACAATTAAACTTACACTAGAAAAAACAATGCCTCTTCTGGTTAACCTAAATGAATTTGAAGGCGAAGGATACAAAAGCGTAAACATACAATAGTAGGAGAAGATAAAATGAAGCATTCTTAGCGCTTTTGAGGAAAGTTTCTTCAAGAGGCTTGAAATCGCGTCATAAGAAAAATCTCCTTGTTAGTTAGTGCCTCAATTCAATAGAAACATTAGGGCAAAACATGTAGCAGAATCGTTGATGTGGATTGTGAGTTTGGCGTGATGATCATTTGCACATTCATCTACCAATATTCATATTGACATAATAAATCAACGTTGTCTCTTTAATTTGTATATTTTTTAAATTATCTACCTCTCCTAGCCTTCCCCAACATTGTTTGGCTGCATATATGAAAAAAAAAGTGACAAACGATATAGAAGACAAATAAACTTCCCAAATAGATCGAGTGAACATCTTCAAGACCATGGGTATCAAAACCAAATTTTGATACCTTTAGACACTATTCACACAGGTATCAAATATTCATCTCCAATGGAGTAAATTATACATCGACATTTTTTTAATGCAATAAATTACATTGATGATTTTTTGATAATATTTTGAGCTGACACGTGGCATATGCTGATTGGCTAGACATATTACAATGATGATATTTCCGATAATATATAATCTGCCACGTGGTATGTTATCTTATCAAATACCACATGGCGAGACGTCATTCATTAAAAAGATAAGTTGACATGTGGCATATGATGATTAGCTAGACATATTACAAGGATGATATTTCCGATAATATATAATCTGCCACGTGGTATGTTATCTTATCAAGTACCACGTGGCGAGGCGTCATTCGCTAACAAGATTGCGGATTGTATTTTCTTACTTATTGCAATTTTATATATATATGAAGTTGTTAACATCCATTTCCTACACCATCATTTTTCAATTATGTTCTAGACATTCATATCCTATCTTCCACTATATTACAAATTGTTTTCTTCATTATTTATGCAATGAGAAGACGACTACAAAAGATGTTAGCACGACAAGATCGTGAGGATAACGAATGTGATGAAGACGATGCTCATATGATAACTATGATTAGTCTTTGCACAAGAAGCTTCGCAAGGGGATCATCCCAACGGGTGGTTCGGTTCCCGGACGCAACTACATACGCCGGCACGCAGAGAGTGCAAATGAATTATTGCATCAACAATATTTTGCAAATCCATCCGTGTACACGCCGGATATGTTTCGTTCACGATTTAGAATGCATAGACACCTATGTGAGAAGATCATGCGTGATGTTTCCAACCACAATAACTATTTTGTTCAAAGGGTTGATGCTCTCGGTCGGCCTGGCTTCTCAACAATGCAAAAGGTGGCATGTGCTATAAGACAACTAGCATATGGCACAGTTGCAGATCTTTTTGACGACACTTGGGCAATAGCCGAATCAACAAGCATCGAGATCTTGAAGATGTTCACTCGATCTATTTGGGAAGTTTATGGACAAGAGTATCTGCGTCGTCCGAACGCAGGCGACTTGCATCGGCTGTTGGCAAAAGCTGAAGAAAGAGGATTCCCTGGGATGTTAGGTAGCCTCGATTGTATGCACTGGCGGTGGAATGCATGCCCAAAAGCATGGGAAGGACAATTTACTGGGCACAAAGGACGTGCGACTATCATTCTAGAGGCGGTGGCATCTTATGATACCTGGATATGGCACGCATTTTTCGGACTTCCGGGGTCTTTAAATGATATCAATGTCCTTGCTAAGTCCCCATTGTTTGATGAGGTATGTATGGGTATAAATCATTCAGTTGACTATGAAGTCAATGGAAGACATTACGGTAATGGCTATTATTTAGTTGATGGTATATACCCTGAATGGGCCACTTTTGTCAAAACAATATCCCATCCAAACACCCCAATGGAACAATATTTTGCTAGGATGCAAGAGGCATTTAGAAAGGACGTAGAAAGAGCGTTTGGGATTTTACAAGCTCGTTGGGCTATGTATACGCGGGCTCGCCTGTGGGTGGGATAGGGATGATCTCTCTTATATTATGTTGGCATGTGTAATATTGCATAACATGATAGTCGAAGATGAACGCGAAGAAGATGAAATGGAGCCGATTGACCTAAATGAGATTCCTACACTTCCAGCTAAAGCACGGATTTATGATAGACCCGCGATGGAAACAAACGTGCAACGTGATGGAATCACTCGTATGCGGGGGTTCATGGAAAGGTATAATGGGTTAAAATCCAAAGTAATATCAAGAAGTCTAAAGAAGGACTTAGTGCAACATCTATGGAACAAGAAGATGCAAGAGGAAGAATAATGTGGCATTGTGTTTTCAATAAATGTTGGATTGTCATCCTATGTAACGTAATATTTATCGTGGTTGTATTTGTCTTGGTTTATTGCATAATTGTTTGAATTACTATCTTATGTAATGTAATATAGCATAATAAGTACCGTGGTTGTATTTGTGTTAATTTATTGCATAATTGTTGGAATTGTCATCTTATTAAATAACATTTTCTTCCTCGTATAATTAAATTCAATACATTAAAACTTGAAAATGTAAACATATCAAACAAAAGATGAAACAATTCATTTAAAATGTTTTTTTGGATGATGATACATTTAAAATATTGAAATACAACTACATAATTGAATATCAAACCACATATAGAAGTGAAATTAAAAATACAAACTCAACTAAATTTGAAATGGAAATCAAACACACTATCTTAATTTTCTTCCAATTCACCAAACCACGTGGTTTGGGAGGGTGATGGAAAGAGATTCCTAGATGTGTTTGCATAAGTGGGAGTTGACGGTGTTGGACGAGCGTCGGTTTTTTCACGATCCAATATAATCTTCTGTTTTTCTTGCCAATATTCTTTCTTAGTTGGGGTGAATATGTTTGGATCCACTTGCATCGTGTACCGGTCTTCAGCTGCTTGCTCAAAAGCTACAACGTCTTGCCATTGTTTAGCCCTTTCGATAGCTTTTTCTTCATCTCTGGCTTTGGTGTATGCCAAAAGATCTTCTAAAGCTTTCGAACTCCCGCCATTTGTTCCTTAGCATTCGTTGATATTTTTGTCCTATGTCCACTGCGGGCCTGGTTGATGATCTAATCTTCGCCTCTAGATCCATGCGTGTCATCATCATCAAGATTCACCGACTTTCATCGCTTTCTTGTGGACGGGGCTCTTGATATTTTGGCTCATCTTTTAGTATAGCCCAACAATGATGTAGCTTACAGGTTTTTTTAGCAACGTCAAAGTAATTGGATTCGGCTAAAAGTATCTAAAATAAATAAAATGTTAGAAAATAAATAAATAAATTTTATTTTTTTTCAACAATGGATGGTAGATATTTTAAGTTAATCACATTAATAATTACCTCATCCGTGTAGTTTACACCACTCCTTTGAATTTTTCTAGCCTTGGCAAGTGCATTGCTATACAACATGCATTCTTTGTTGATTTTTTTCCAACGCGCAATGCAACTTCTTTTGGTCTCTTGGAATTCCCCCAGACGGCCGATTCTCTTCAAAATGTTCTTGAATTCTATCCCACATTGTTGACACTCTTTGGTTGATCCCGGTATAAGGATCGCCTCCAACTGATAGTCTAGCTCAATGAAAGAGACTCATCTTCTTCGACTTTCCATCCATCGGATCTTTGTTTTAGTGCTTAATTTAAATAAATAATTATTTTTAAACTTTCAAAATAAAACCAATATTTTTAATAAAAGAAGAATGAATATGAAAAAAATAAATGTGGTGTGGTATTTATATAAATGTGGTATAGTATTAGCCGTTGGAAATTTTGGGAAATAGCCGTTGGTGTAACGTCCACCACCTGTGTAACGTCTATATATTAATTAAGGGGGGGGTAAAATAGCCGTTGCAACGTATATATTAATTGGGTTGGGGTAAAATAAATAGGGGGACAGTAGGGGGACAAGGGGGGGACCACAAGCAAGCTTACCAATTTGGATCCACTCTCGCGCGTCCGGCGATTGAGATGTATCAACTAAGGGATCAAATTTTGTATCTTCCCTGATACCATACCTAATTTTGATACCTATTAATTTTTTTCATTGGAGATACTAAGATTTTTCCAATAGGAAAACTTAAGTTTTGGCCTCTCACCATCGACTCACCCTAAAGAAAAGAATAAAACAGATAAATGGGTGAGAGAACAATAGAAGATCAAGCATTTGTTGAACATTCAAAGAAAATGTTAAGGTCTTATTTGTCTACATTCTCTCAACAAAACCTGCAAAGAACTGAATAAAAATTAAAACCAAACGGAAAAGACAAAGTAAGTGGACGACGAAACTTGCGGTAATAATCTGAACTACTAATACTACTGTACTGATATCTACTGATAAGATATGCATGATAAATGATACATATGGGGAAGTTTTTGCATACGCCGTACCTACATGCGGATAGCCTCTGTGGCACACTACACACCACACGATTTCATTCTGCATTTAAACTGTGTGGTTTTGATCGTGTCACCTCACATATCCACACGGAGGTACGTACTACCCAAAAATTTCACATACATATGTAGTCTACTTTTACTTTTGGCTACTACAAGTACTCTACATCGGGGAGATTATTGTGTGCGCTGTCTTGCGCGATCACGACGCGAGATGTAGCAGAAGACACCACACACTTTCATTCTATATTAAAACTCGTGCTGGCTTGATCGTTTCACCCGTCGACTTCACTACAAATTCCCTCACTGCATAATAATTTCCTCTACATTGTTGAGTGAGGAAATTGCAAAGGTCTCTCAGTTGAACCACTTCGCAGCACACTTAAAATTAAACTTCAGCCTGACAGAACGCATATCTTCGCTGTCTTCATCGTTTCGTTTTCTAGGGTTTCTTCGATGGCAACTCCCAATTCTACTCCTCCTTCTGCATCAACATCCGACTCTCCCTCTGCTTCGTCCGCCATTGATTTTCTCACTCTATGCCATCGCCTTAAGGTATCCCCATTGTCACTTGGTTTCCATTTGGATGTCTTTCCCCTGATTTCTATTTTTTTTTTATTCAAATTGCATTTAGCATTTTCAATCAGGTTTAGGATTCAGAACTTCTCTGATTGTTCCAAAAGTTTACAGTAGCCATGAATGCTCATTTTCCAGCTATATGTTTGTTTTGATTTGATGGCTGGCTGACAAGCTCTTATGTATGAAATTGAGCAGAAGACGAAGAGAACTGGATGGGTAAGAAGAGACATTGAAAATCCGGAGTCGATAGCAGATCATATGTATAGGATGGGGATAATGGCTTTAATTGCTGCTGATATACCTGCTGTTAATCGTGAGAAGTAGGGTACTTTCTTGCTCTTCGAATTTCTTTACTGTTTTGGATTATGTTTTCTTTTTTCTCAGGTTTGTGGTTGCATGTCTTTCAGGTGCATAAAAATGGCAATTGTGCATGATATTGCGGAAGGCAAGTTCTTTATTTTTGTTTTTTTAGTTATGCTCTCCGTTCTCATTTTTACCTGAGTATGAATTGCTTGTATGTTAGAATTTTCTGTTCGCATTATATTCAGAGCTGTATGATATGTGGGGCTCGGAGACTGTACTAACAGTGATTCTGCAACTGTTTCATTGGATTGATTAATTTGTATCTGTTGATCATCAACGTATTTTTATTTTGCCTGAAATGATAACGGTGCAAACATAAGTTTCGCTGCTCTCTATTAAATTAGTGAGTTATGAGTAAATCATCCCAGGGCTTGGTTGGTTATGATTGACTTTTTCTGATGTCACATATTAAAGGCCCCCGGTGTATGAAAGCATCGTCTATGCGGTCAAAGCAAGGTCGTGCAATGTAGCCTATTGCAAAAAGTCTTACCTTATATTAGGCTGTTTTCATGGCTCAAACCTGTGATCTCTGGTTAAGTAGTAAAACGTTTACCGTTGCATAAAGGCTCCCTTCATATTAAGGCGCCGCATGTTAGTTTAGGGAAAAGCAATCAGTAAAAGAATATAATATTGTAATATATCTGTTAAATCAACATTTCTTAATTGCTGTTCCCCCTCATTTTGAAAAGGAGACTATATTATATGTAGCAGTGTCTTTTAGCATATGTATCTTATTTTTGTTAAAAGCCCTTATTTGTTTTCAATGGTTGGGAACGATTGTTGGAGTTGTTTATAGGATTGGAAGTAGATATGCAGCAAAATTCGTTCATCCATCTTTTAGTATTTTCTGCTAGAAAATTTACGGTGAAATTTTCCTCGAAAAGAATTGGCATCTTTAGGGAGAAGGGATCAGATAAGAAGACTTTAAAATCAATTGGAGAGTACATTAGTTTAGTAACATGCCTTGCTCTTTTGTCGGCAAGGTTATTGAAGACTGAAGAGTAGGGAAACAAAGTAGTAGTTATAAGGAGATTTCAAGGTTTCCCTTCCTTGGAGAGAAGTGGTTGTATTAGTTACCATCTTCATAACCCAGGGAAACTTGACCCCAGGTCTAGGAAATGCGTGTTTATTGGCTATTCCCCAATTAGAAAGGGTGCAAGTGTCTGGACCCTCGCACACAAAAGGTCTATATAACTAGTGGTGTCACTTTCTTTGAAAATAAAATGTTTATCAAGTCTCAGGGTTAGGGGGAGAATGTAGATGAACATGAGCAAGAACAACATAATCAAGATTTTTTTCAAAATAATGATAGAGGATGAGAATTCGGAACCACAAAAGATGTTAATCCTCAACCTTGAGAAGGGTAATCTTGATGACCCATCCACTTTGGGTGATCAACATGATCGAACAATCAAGAATGAGTGCTGTGGCTAGTCCTAGGACTAGGATCCAAAAATTTCGAGGAAGACCTATTCGGGAAAGGAACTCAATTCAAGAAGAACATGGACACTCACCTCAAATCGCCAATGTTCGCCCTCGGATGGAGATTCTCAAATCACTCTGAAACATGCAACTCTCTTGATCTTGATAAACCCTCAAACACTTTATTAATCCTGTCATTCCCAGTACATCCATTAAATTAACTCCCACCGACCCCTCCATGATGTACCTATTTCTATCGAAAAGCCACCCGAGAATGTACCAAAGCACTGTGTATCCTATGAGCAAATATGTGTCCTATAACAATTTGTCAACCCAATGTCAAGCCTTTTATCAAATCTTTCTAGTGTCTGATTCCTAAAAGCGTTGAAGAAGCTCTTATGGTTCCCGAGTGGAAAGCAATCTGTATATGAAGAGATTGCGACTCTTGAGAAGAATGGTACTTGGTCGGGTTGTGAAGTTGCACGAGGAAAGGTTCTGTGGGATGCAGATTTGTATTCACAATCAAGTACAATTCGAGGATGGGACATTGCAGAGATACAAGGCCGGACTTGTGGCCCAGGGTATGCTTAAACTTATGGTTTGGATTATTCGAAACCTTCTCGACCAAAGTGGAAAAACCGAAAACAAGTGAGAATTTTGTTTGTCCATAGTCATGAACTTAGATTGGCATCTGGAGTCATTGGATGTGAAGAATGCCTTCCTCCATGGGAATTAAAGAAAGAGGTATATATAGAACTTCCTTTGGTTTCTTGGGAAAGAATGGAGGAAAGTTTGTAGGTCGAGAAGGCTCTGTATGGGCTGAAACAGAGCCCAAAGGCCTAGTTTGAAAGGTGTATGAGAAAAGAAGGGTTCAAGCAATGTCAATTTGACCATACCTGTTCATTAAGAAGTCTCGATCTGGAAAAGTGATCTGATTTATCTATGTGGATGATATCATCCTCACGAGGAATGATAAGGAGGGGATCAATTAGATCAAGAGGATTATGGCGAGAGAATTTCAGATAAAGGAACTTAGGAGTCTGAGGTACTTCACGGGAATGGAATTTGCGGATCGAGAGAAGGTGCAGTAGCATCACGAGAGGAAGTATATACTAGATCTCTTGGAAGGAACTATGAAGAACTATAAGCCAGCTAGCAATCCAAGTCTCCAATGGAGATTAGCCTAAAGTTATGGGAGAAGACTGATGGGATCCCGGTTGATAAAGGGGAAGTATCAAAGATTGGTTTGAAGGTTAACATACAGCACATACAAAGGCCGATATATCATTTGTTGTGAATATTGTGAGTAAGTTTATGTATGCACCATGCGAGACTCATCTTGAAGTGGTGTTTAGAATATTGAGGTACCTCAAGGGAACAACATGTTTGGGTATCTGGTTCCAGAAACACACAAGCAGAATTGTGGAGATCTACACAGATGCTGACTGGGCAGGTTCAGAAGGAAGACGTTCAACCTTTGGATATTGTAGCTTTGTATGGGGTAACTTGGTTACATGGAGGAGCAAAAAACAGGGTGTGGTGGCTAGAAGTACAGCTGGGGCGGAGTATAGAGCCATGGCCCAGGGTGTATGTGAAGAGCTATGGATAAAAAGGGTCCTGGAAGACATCCAAGTTGCTGCTAACTTGCCTTTGAAGCTGTATTGTGACAACAAGGCGGCCATTGATATAGCTAATGATCCTATCCAACATGACAGGACCGAACACATTGAAATAGATAGGCATTTCATCAGGAAGAAGCTAGATGGAGGGCTGATATGCATAACATTCCTTCCAACTGTTCAACAGACTGTTGATGGGTTAACCAAGCCACTGGTGAAGGTGCTGTTTGACAGATTTGTGAGCAAGTTGAGTATTTACAATATCCATACTCAACTTGAGGGGGAGTGTTGAGATATTCGATTTCGAAGTATTGGGGTATTTGTTTTATTACTATTATTATTACTAAGGGTAAAATGGTACTTCTATGTTATTTTTTTTATGTAATAAGTGTGTTGCCCTAGGTGATTAGTAGGCTTCTGTTTAATTCTAGGGTTTAGCAGTCGGCTCCTTCAATTTAGGAGTTTGATGACTTGGTTAAGTTTTGTCTCCTATTTATGAGGACTTTTGCCTCAATTGTAAACACAATTCATTATTCAATAAAATACCTTTTCCCTCTTTTATTCTACACGTATATCCTGTGTTGTTAATTTTCTGGATTCTATTTTGGCATAGTATTATATCATAGGTGGATTTTTATCCAAACTCCAAAGAATACTACTTGATGTTTTCTAAACATCCCTTGATATGAAATGATCGAGAAACACTGTTTTTAAATGAAACCCACAAAACCAAAGTTAAGAACTTCAAGAGATTTGATGAGCAAGGTTCGGCCAGAATATATTAAGGCCAAGAACATGAAAAGATTAAGGCTACAACAAAGCTATAAATCTTGATCCTTAGAATTTGGAATCCAAGAATCAAAATCTAAAATGGAACTCTACAAACAAGCACGTTCAAGCAAGTTTGTTAAGCTGTAAAAATCATGAAAACAAGCAAGATTTACTCACTTAGTTTCCAACACAAATACGATTTTTCATTCATTCAAGAAGTGTGTATAATCAGCAACTAATGGTCTTATTTATAGTTTTTCTGGACCTTCAAACATGGGGAAAAATGGCTGATAGGCGTTATATAAGGAAAATGGCTGATAGGCATCACATAAGGAAAATGGTGGAAATGATTACAAATTAGAACTTGTTTGAAATTTTGGCTAGTCAAAAAGTTTTAGAGAAGCAATACCCACACCTTACAACAACTTATTACTGTTTGGTGGTATGCCAGGGAAGATGCATGCATAATGAGTCAATAAGACATGCCTTACTGTTTAATTTGTTTTTCATATAATTGAATAAGGAAATGCTCTGTGCCACATGCTGAAATACAAGTAATACTACATACAATAGGTCTAAATGGTTGAACCTTTCTTGGAGCGTGCATAGACAAAATTGTTCAATGTTTGGGCTATTAATAATTGTTATTCTTTTTATAATGTAGCTGCTCAAATATTTATTGGTATCTGTCTAAGTTATTGACTTTGTTATCTTTTTTGTAGCTATTGTTGGGGACATTGCACCATCTGATGGGATTCCAAAACATGAAAAAAGTAGAATGGAGAGAGAGGCGCTACGACACATGTGCAATTTACTTGGTGAAGGGCCTCGTGGTATTTTCCCAATTTCTTTGTGCATATGAGGTTTTATCTCTTGCCTGCTACCTCATTTTTATTTTTGCTTTTCTTTTCTTGACTTGGGTTTTGTAGCCCAGGAGTTGACTGATTTGTGGACGGAGTATGAAGAGAATAGTTCAGTAGAAGCTAAGATTGTGAAAGATTTTGACAAGGTAAGAAACTTTTTTTACTTACAGGATGATAAAGTTGCTTTAGGGAATGATTAAAATAAAATTATTTTTCTGTATATGTATTTGATATTCGTCCTTTTCCCACGTCTTCTCTTTTGTCACTCTCACTGTGTATACACGTCTCTCCCAGTGTCCCGGTGCGTAAATCATTTAGTGTAGGATAAGTATTTGTTTGATGAACATTTCTAAGTTCTGTGTAAAAGTCAAACCTGCTGATTTGATTGATGTCAGATCTCCCAAACCAATGAGTTGTTTATCATGTTCTTTTAGCAAATGTTCTTTACTGTGTAATATCGGCTGTGTTTTTAATATTTTTGGTAGGATTTTTTTTATTTATTTCTGAGAGCTGATTAAGGGTCTAATTAGGAGCTAATTAGGTATTTTTCAGGAAGTATTTCCTACTGTGTATGAATGAAAAAGATCAATAAATTCTCTAATTAGCACCTGTTGCTAAGATGAACACGGTTAGAATATTGTTATCTCTTGCTGCACTACACAATTGGCCTATACGCCAAATGGATGTAAAAATACACTTTTTGAAATGGTGAATCATGAGGATTCTTATGTGCGTATGCCTCAGAGATTTGAAAACCAGAATGGTAAACAAAGTAGTTAATTACTTGAATCTTTGTATGGCTTGAAACAATCACCTAGGGCTTGGTTTGATTTATTTTTCAAGGTTGTAAAACATGCTGGTTACATTCATAGTCAAGCTGATTATGCCTGCTCTATAAGCTGTCTACTTCAGGTGGAAGTTCCATTTTAGTCGTTTATGTGGATGACATTGTCATCACTTGTAACAATGAGGCTGACATCAAACGTTTAAAGAAACTCTTGGCTTCAAAGTTTGAATTAAAGAATTTAGAATCACTGAAGTATTTTCTAGGCATGGAAATATTATAGCCCATTTTTTTACCTTAGTAAGTCCAATCATCCTTTTCGTTTTTGCCTCCTGTAATTTACAGAGATTAGGAAGAAAGATAGCATAACAATTAGAACCATTGGTTATCCTTCTTTTAGAAATTAGTTTGGCAGATAATTTAGGTACATGAAGCACATCTTTAAGAGTAAGGAATTTGTTTACTATAGCATTTCCCAGACCAACCACAGTTACAGCTGAGCCATCTACAATTGTGACAATTTTATTACTTGCACAAGGCCAGTATGAAGAGAAAACAGAGGATCCATTAGTCATATGATCAGTAGCCGCAAGTCAAATACCCAAGAGATACTGTCATTAGAGTACTTTGGTAGGTGCAAGATATACCTGAAAGTGCAAGAAAGCACTTGGTCTCCATTGGCCTTTCTAAGGTTTCCAGAAGTTTTTTCAATTTCTCGAACTGATCTCCATTCAAGTCATAAAGTTGATCATGAGGCTTGCCCTCTTCTTTACTGGCTATGTAGGCAATATCTTATCTTCAGCACCTCTGCTCATGCCATGCGGTTTCCAACAATTCTTTGTGTGCCTTTTCTTCCTACAGTAGGTACAAAAGGGGGAATCTTTTTCAGGATTTGTATTTTGATCCTTTCGAGAAGAGTTTTCAGATTGAAAATAACTATTATCAAAGTTTTTCCTGCTTCATGTGCTCTTTGTATCCCAAGTTTTTCTTGTTTTTACAGCAAGAGCCGAGCTTTCATCATTAAGGTCATCAAGCATAACACTTCGCCTGCTTACATCAGCTATCACGATATCTATGTTTTCAGTGAGGGATGGTAATTCCTTCCCTAGGATTTGAACTCTGACAACATCATATTCAAAATTTAAGCCTGCAAGAAAGGCATAATTTCTGTCTTTTTCAAACACTTGTTTTAAGATAGCTGCATCTCACTGCTGTCCATTTTGATGCATTGGTAATGATCATGTTCTTGCCATAATCCCTGCATCAGAACTGAGTATTCTGTGATAGAATGAGTTCCTTGTTTTGCTGATGAAATCTGTCTTGATTTCATTAATTTGGCCAGCATGATTGACTTTTGAGTATGTTTGCCTGAATCCCATAGTTCTTTTGTTGAACTTAGAAACATACATATGTCGCTAATTTCAAGTGCCATGGAATTCCACAACCAGGACATTACCATGGAATCTTCCTCATCCTAAGTTTCATATTTCGGATCATCCTCCTTAGGACCAGACCCATCAAGATGACTAATCTAGTAAAATTTCCTTTCCCTTTCAGAAAAGTTCGAACCAACTGAGACCATTAAAAATAAATTTTCAGTTTAATTTATACAATACTTGAATGTTTTGAAGTTCTCATGCATTAGCTTTCAGAGGCAGCCATGAACGGAGTTCGTTGTAGTTGATTCGGACATTTTCCGATGAGAAGAAGGTACGAAAAAAGATAAATGAAAAACGCGAGAATAGGATTGAGCCTAAAGAGGAGAAATGAAAGAGTATTTTATTTCTATTTTGTGTGAAAGGAGATTACATGAATATTTAGGAAACATTAGTCTTAACTACATCCGCCAAAAGCAACGGCACCTTTCAACTAACAACTAGCCGTTAGCTGACTAATGGAAAACAACGGAAGAAATTAAGGACAAATACTACCCTTATTAACCTAGTAATACATAGACAAATATTAAATAATATAAGATGATAATAATCATTATCACGTAATCTAACGAACTCTCTAGATCATATGGATGCTGCTATGCAAAATCTTAAATATTTTAAAGAGAGTTCTGGAAGAGGGCTAATGTTCCGAAAGACTGAAACAAAGACCTTAGAAGTATATACTGATTCGGATTGGGCCAGCTTACAAGTTGACAGGAGATCTGTCTCTGGGTATTGTTTTTAAATCATTTTTTTAAAATTTTTTATGGAAAAGTCACGTGGCATAACAAGAAGCAATGGATGGTTTCAAGAAGTAGTGCTGAAGCAGAACAACTGGTTCTTGCTCAAGGAATTTGCAAGGGATATGGTTGAAAATACTATTTTATGACCTTAAGATTGAAATGACCGACTCTATCAAATTAATGTGTGATAATCTTTCAACCATTGCTATGGCTAAGGACCTGGTTCAACATGATAGAACGAAACATATTGAAACTGACAGACAATTAATTGGCGACAAGATAGATGGAAAAGTTATCTCCCTCAATTTAGTTCCAGCACAAAAGCAAGGTGTGGATGTCCTAACTAAAGCTTTGTTCAGGCCAAACTTCATAGAGATGATTCACATGCTTAACTTGGTGAATATATATTGGCTAGTTTCAGGGGGAGTGTAGAATGTCAAACTTGCCGATTTGATTGATGCCAGATCCCTCGAATCAAGGAGCGGTTTATCAGCTTTTATTTTAGCAACTATTCTTTCATTTACTGTGTAGTATCAGCTGATATGTTATGTTTTTGGTAGGATTCTTTTATTTATTGTGAGAGCTGATTAGGGGTCTATTAGGAGCTGATTTAGGGACTTTTTTAAGGAATGTGATGGTCATTCTAATTGTCTATATTTCCTACCATGTATGAACGAAAAAGATAAAGACTTCCACTCATTTTTCTTTCAATAAACTAAACTATGCTTGATTTTGCTTCTATGCAGGTGGAAATGATTCTGCAAGCCTTGGAATATGAGAATGGTAAGCTCGTCTATGCATTTGATCTCCAGAAGTGCACCTGGATTATTGGCACTTCTCTATCATTAAGTTTAGAATAATGTTTCCTATAGTTTTCTTTTGACAATCAATTATTCCTTAGTGCAAAAGCTTGTTTGCTTGTCTTAGAGGAGATAGAAGAGTTAGATTGAACTATCAAACACCTGATATTAAACAAATTAGTTAACAATATGCCCATATTCTTCGTTGTTACTTCTTTATTAGTTTGATTAATTGAGCCTTACCGATATTATTACATATATTTGGGGAATGATGAAACAATTTGATCAATAGAATTTTGTGAAAGTATTACCAGCGGGACATGCACATTAATATTTTGGTGTATAAAAAAGGGTAAAGAATGTAATTGACTCTGTCATTTTTCGTCACCACGCCAGACTTCTAGCGCTTGTTGCCGGAGTAGACCCCAAGTAACTTCTAACTTTTGTACATGGTGAATTAACCATCCCTTCAATCATGCCCTTTGCAACTACTTTTTAAATTTTCTTTTAGTAGTTTTTTCTCATTTGGTTTCCATATTTCTCCAGTTAACTGTACTGGTCATTTTCCTACCATGTGTTTGGGATTTTTTAGAATTTATAAGGAACTAAGAGAATTTTCCATCATGCAGACCAAGATAAGTGTTTGGATGAATTTTTCCAGTCAACTGCAGGTGCGTATAGTTTCCTTTTGTTTTCATTTTCCTCACTTTTGAGGATTTCAAAGGCTGGTGGTGGGTTTTGATCGAGGGTTTCTTTTTGTTTTCGTTGTTCTCATTTCTGAGTATATGAAGGGATTGGGTTTTTGGTTCTAACAACAACTTTTCTCTGGTTTTAATACTGTACATTACAGATCAGTTACCTTTTATGTCCTCTATACTGCTTTTCTGCTTGCTTAATTTGTTTAACAGTTGTTTAAGCTGTTGGCATAAAATTTTCAAATATAGGAGCTTGGTGATGTTACTTTCCTGCGTTTAATCTCCGGAATCTGTTTTTGGCTATGTTTCATTGTTAGTTCTTTAACAATTGCACTATTCGCTATAAAATATGGAGTCGATCACTTCAATTTTAAGCATTTGTTGCTACAAGAGTGAGTTATAGGACAATTCAATTAGCTGGAGTCGAATAGATGATTGGACCCTCTTTGAAGCGTACTTCCCAATTTTTTTTTTTTGTTTGCTTGTTTGTTGGAATTACTCTAGTACATTCTTTTCATTGAGAAATTGGTAGGAACACATCATTTCGATCACATCAAATTCACAAAAATCATGATAAGAGTTGACTGGTTAACGGCTTCAGATGACGGGTGTCTTTGGTGTGACCACAAAACACATCCAAAACACACCTTCATTCTAAACCTTTGATTACAGTGATTCTATTGATTGATCAATGACTCTAAACGAGATTGTCTTTGATATCTAAGAGATGATATTTTAGATTTATTATATGAAAAAGGTCTAGAAAAAACTTGTAATATTTGGATCTGTTGTGCAGGAAAATTCCAAACTGACCTGGGTAAATCTTGGGCATCAGAGATTGTCTCAAGAAGAAAAAAATCAATAGCAATGAAATGTCTTCAATAAGTTCACTACTAGTACTATGACTTACGCACGCTATTCTTGGGCTGCTGTTACAATACATTTTGATTTGAAGGTCTTGCCGGTTTTGTCAACGTGTTTTTGATAATTCAAGGGATGAGTGATTTGAACTCACAACTTTTTGGTCCTGAGACATCATTATTATTTACCATTAGGGCATGCCTGCCTTATCGGCTTGATCAACGTGTTTAAATCTACTTTATCTTTCTCGTCTAATATACTTTTTGTGTATCTTGTGTCTGAATTACATAATTACTGTTTTTG
Organism: Gentiana macrophylla; assembly: GCA_026214975.1. Classification (NCBI taxonomy): domain Eukaryota; kingdom Viridiplantae; phylum Streptophyta; class Magnoliopsida; order Gentianales; family Gentianaceae; genus Gentiana; species Gentiana macrophylla. The sequence continues at coordinate 66,796,736 of CM047811.1, forward strand.
CCAATGATTATTTAATGTTTTTTTTTCCTTTCCCCAGAACCTAATTACTGTGTTTGTTAGTCACTTGCTAAAGTTTATACATCACACAAAGCAAAACACATGCCTTTCTCTTTCTTCATCCGGCTTATGTTCCATCAGATAATAAAAATTGAGATCAACCCAGGTAGGAGGATTCTATTGTTAGGAAAATAGGTTCAGTTTGGCCCTGGGCAAAATGTAGAAATAAACAACTGGAGGCCATAAACAGTTTCTTTGTGTATGTAAAATATGCTTGACAGGAAAAGCATTATGAAACAAGTTTCAGGCCACCAGACATGTGCTGCTGCCCTGCACGTGCGCCAGGTATGATTTTCTTGAATATTAGAAATCGTTCCAGCATATTACAGTTTCAATTAGAATCGAGAATGCATCGCAAAAACTCGAGCAAAATGTGAAAATGCGGATTTAAGAATCATTTTGATAAAATACTAATTACATCTAGTCAAGGAGGTTTATATAGATTTATATTAACACTTGAGGAAGTTGAAGAAAATAATATAAGCTAGTAGAATCTAAGATCTTCAAACATTGCTTCATTTCCATAAAGTGATGATCCTTTCCAAGCAAGCTTCAAAAATCCTTGATTGATTTAATTATTAGGATTAGGTGAGAGAACCATTCCCTCAAAACCTTAGAAAGTGGTGCCACATGTAGCTATTAGTTTTCAAGAAATTTAAAATTAAAAAAAAAAAACTATTAAGAGAAAATTGTTTTTGGTTCTTGATGTAAGCAATCCTCTTAATCAAGTCCGCAAAGCATGTGGAGAGAACATCATCCGGAGGTAGGGTACCCTATGAGGTCAAAACCATGATAGAAAGAGAATGTCTAGATAAAAGACGCGGATGGACATTTCTCGAACGCGTAACATAAGTAAAATCAACAGAAGAAAACTACTAAGTTTAGCAAGCCAATTATGGGCCTGGCATCTTGATGCCGTGAGATCCTCCTTAGGTTGGATAAGTCGTTGAACACAAGCTAGGCTGTCACTTTCAACCACAACACAAGGAATGCCCATCTGCTCTTCTTTCATGAGGGCTAAAAGAATTGCCTTCATCTTTATATACGATAACACTCTATTTGATACTCTATTCTATACATTATTTGCCTTCGATTTATGCTCAATTGACGAGATAATTTGATTATTGTGTGAAATGCATGTCGATTGCCTAGTGCGTGTTCCATGGTCGTTAATTATGCAATTACATAATTATCCTTTGGAATCGGTATTGTTTTGTCTCGTTTTGCATGCTTTTCAGGTAGTGCCATTTTCTGGGAGCAATGAAGGAGTGAATCTGGGCTGAAGAAGTTATTGGGCCAAAGAGTGAAGTCCAAGAAGAGATCTGTTGAAGAAACCGGATGAAGCTGGGCTCGATCTGTTGAAGGCCCAGCCCGACGAGTCGAATTCTTGGAGAGCAAGTTAACCGACCTACAATGTCAAGTTTAAGTCGGCTAGGGTTTTTCATAGGTTTAAGTCGGCTACAAAGCCTATATAAAGGCTGTAGCACCCCAGTGTAACATATACTCAATATATTTCTTAATAATTATTTGATATGTCTCGCCCCAAATTTTCAAACTGGGTACATTCGAGATACTATAATATTTTCAAATCTCGGTCACTATTTTTCACTATTATCAAGTTGCATTATATATTTTTACATGTGTAAGTTTAATGTTGCTGTAACTATATTTTAATTATTTTATCGTAAATATTTTTTTTCCTTTATCTTTGACTTTTAGAAAATCGCACAATTTTAACAACTATATAGACAACAAGATTTACACATTATTTTCTTGATTAAATTTTATAAGAAAAAATCTGTGCATTACTTATTTGAATTAAAGGAAATAAATATGGAGTTTAATTAATCTTTGTAATGGTCGATTGGCTCTTCTTAAAAGAAGATAAGTTAAAGAACTGGCAATATAAAAAAATTATTAACCAAGTATGCTTTATGGTACCAAACGTAAACTTGCTAAATGTCGGTTTTATAATCTGTTAAGTTTTACTCATTGACGTTGTTTAGAACGTAAACCACTCCGACATTTTGAGAAGAAGACAACGTCAACCGTACTGACGAAGGAACAAGTTACCCTAGTGGGCTTATGTGACTTAAACGTCAGCCGTGCTAACGTTTTATCCACATTAAAACGTCACTATGACCGACATTTTAAGCACCCGTTCATCTTCCTCAAACCTCCGACCGGAAAACGGCGGTTTGAACGAAAAACACCCAAAAATCCTCCAATTTCAACCAACAACGAATACACATTAGAGTCAAACAAACGAATACACAATTTCGTTCTCGACGGAAAATTGAAACCCATCCATTACCACCTCTGATTTCTACCAAATTACCACCAAAATGCAAACAAAACAACATACTTACATGATTGGTTCAAAGTGATGTTGTTCTTAGCTTCACTTGCGGTTTCGGTGGTATTTATCTTCTCCGTGTCTTTTCCAACGAGAACTCCGGCGAAATTCCTAGGTTTGTTTCTTTCAAATGAAAAAAAAAAAAAAAAAAAAAAAAAAAAAAAAAAAAAAAAAGTAACATGGGGAGTTAAAAGAATTTTTAAAAAGAGATGTAATGTAGGGGTAGAAATTAGAGAGACTAATAAAGTGTTTAATTTTTAAAAAATGAGGGACTAATGTCTACGGTTTTTAAAAGTTATTAAATGGAATATTTTTTTTGAATAAAAAATGGACTATTTTTAAGTGGTGCATTGAGTAATTAGGTGGTGTGGTAAAGTAAATAAAAAATAACAAATTAAAGGATGTCGATAGTATTTTCGTGGTGCCGATAGAAGCCGCATAAATTTAAAAAAGAATGGAAAAAAAAATCTCAAAACGGGAAATGTCTTAATCCCAAGAAAATAATAAATTAGAATTCGCATCAGAGACTCTTAACGAATACTCTATTATACAGTTTTAAAAACACGTTTTTCTAGTTTACAGAATCTTTATTTAAGATGAAATACATCGATTTCTTTTATTTTACATAACGCGGAAGATATACGAGGAAAATTTACTGAATCTGGATGAATGCGGTAGATGTAAAAGAAATTTTACGAAATCAGTAGTTTAAAGTAAAAAATAGAGTATCTGCTGCGGTGTTATTTGTCTCCGCTTGAAATCTCTACAATAAAGTTTTTAAATAACTTACACGATGTCTACTGCAAGTGCTCAAGCCTTATATTCTTAACTGCGTAATAACATCCTTAAAAAACAGGTGCATCCTCAAAACAAAACAAAAAAACAACAAAAAAAAAAAAAAAAAAAAACAAGTGTGTAATAACATGTGACATTGTTTAAAAATAGTTATCCCTGGGATATGGCTTAGCCAGTGTGAATGCGGGTGATGTGATGTAGTGCTTTTGCTATATCTAAAGCCGGATAGTGGAGGTTCGAATCCCGCAAAGGGCCGGCCACTTTCGATAAGAGATATCTAATGCAAAGCCTCATCCCTGAGCTACTAGGTCCCCTGATTAACCTCTCATCGCATTTCTGTGGGATCAGAGGCGAAGGGCCCTCACGATTAAGTTTTAACCGTTTTTTTTTTATTATTTAAAAAATAGTTGTGCTTAATAACATGTGACATTGTTTTAAAAAAAATACAGTATTCATTAGACAGTAGAAGTATGATATGGGGAAATTGGTAAATCAGGCAACTGTAGCAACGAAATTTATTTTCAGGTGTGTCAGAAGCTAACATTTTTTTTCAGGTATGTCGTCCAAAATTGGTCAAAACGCCCAAATGTGCTTACATGTCGTCCAATTCCATTGACATGGACTTAACTGGTCAAAATGCACACACACCGTCCAAATGTGGAGGAGGACCGTCCCAAATTTGGACAAATTCGACGGTGGCCGTACATTGTGATGTATTTATTCAAAATGTGATGAAACCGTCCAACTTGGACGGACTAAATACGCACGCACCGTCCAAATGTGGACGGTTTGATTCAATTTGGACGGTTTCATCACATTTATTTACTCTTTTCACCTACTCATTCACCAGCCTCTGTCTTCATCGTTTAAAGCCCCAAAAATCACCATTGTTCACCTTGAACTCCTTCATACAAAATAAACAATAAAACAATCAATATCGGGGTTGTTTTGCGAAAGAAATGGGTAAGCATTCACCTAATGTTTATTTACTATTGAAAAAATTTATTTATCGTGTTTGTTTTTATTGTTAATTGTTCACATGAAAGTTAACTAGCGTGTTTGTTAAATTTTGTTTTATTATGTTTAATTAGCGTGTTTGATAAATTTTGTTTAATTAGCGTGTTTGTTAAATTTTGTTTTATTATGTTAAATTTTGTTTAATTAGCGTGTTTGTTAAATTTTGTTTTATTATGTTAAATTTTGTTTAATTAGCGTGTTTGTTAAACTTTGTTTAAATTAGCATGTTTGTTTTTATTGTTAATTGTTTTTATTGAAAAATTTTATTTATCGTTTTTGTTTAAATTTTGTTCAATTAGCGTTGTGTAGTATGTGCGTTATTTAGATTTTTCTCAAAAAATATATATAATAGGATTATATATATTTAGATATGTATTAATACATAAGATTGTTCTCAAAAATAGTAAATAGGATTAGTATTTATATATATATATATAAATAATAATGTATTTTATATATATATATATATATATATATATATATATATATATATATATATATATATATATATATATATATATATATATATATATATATATATATATATATATATACCATTAGTATTTATTTACTCCTATTTACTCCTATATATATATATATATATATATATATATATATATATATATATATATATATATATATTAGGAGTAAATAGGAGTAAATAAATACTAATCCTAATATAGTAAATAGGATTAGTATTACTATATATATTAGGAGTAAATAAATACTAATCTAATAAACATCGTTATTTTGTTTCGACTTGATCGCTTACATTTGTGTTGTAACGTTAGGGGTAAGAAAGAAGATGATATGATTTTTACCACGTCATAGAATACTTGATGATGACGAGGAGAACAGAGGCCGTCACGGGCGGTAGAATGCAGGACCTTATATTTTCAATCTAAGGGTGCCTCACTTCCGGTGAGGATTACCAGTCACGAGGACAGGAGAAGATGCTCTATGAAAGCGCACCTAAATGAAATTTTCTACGAGCTACCTACCAGAGCCCCAATACAAAGCCTGGAGATTAGGCATGACACAAATGGATCGGAAGGAATAGAAAACACCCTAGGGAAAACATGCAATTCTAAGAACCTCGTCAGCCCGAGCGCACCAGAATTCAGGCGAGATATTGATTTTTGATTTTCAAACAACATTAATTTGTCGTTTGGTTCAATTTTTAATTCACATAAATATTAGCCATAATTTCAAGGGCATTTTTATTGTTCCCATGTTAACCATAATTTCAAAGGCATAATTAGGTCATTAGCAATACTACTACCATAGTATCATAGATCACACTACATTATCAATCTGAAAATTTATAACAAAATATAACCAAATTATCACATATTTTGAATTTTACATTAACTACATCAACATTTATTCAAACACATTAAAGATGACGACTATAATGAATTTAATCGGGCATATATACTCCTACAATTCATAAACATTATTGTATAACTTAGACAAAGCACATATATATTAATGTGTCTACAATGCCCACATATACGTATACATTAATGTATAACTTAGACAAACCACATAAACATTTGCTTCATGTACATAAATTCATTCGGGCATTAATAGAAAATTCGACCATTAAAAGTGCGAATTTTGCAAATCAATTTGGCCATTAACCACAATAAAACCATTAACAATCAATTCGGCCATTAACATTGACAATAAAACCATTAACAATCACAAGTGTTTGAACATTGTCAAATGAGAAGAAACGTAAACATAATCAAATAAAAGCAGTAAAACACTCACATTAAGTGCCTCTGAGCTATGAGAAGAGGAAGCAGTCGCCATGGTGAATTAGACTCTGTAAAATCGAACGATTTCTCCTTATTCGCTGCGTTTTTTGGCTCCGGAAGATGAATGGACGGAATGAAACGAAGAAGGAGATGATTAGGTTTAAAAGTGGACGAAACCGTCCAAGTTGGACGGTTCGAGTCATTTAAACCGTCCAATTTAAACGGTGCGTGTCATTTAAACCGTCCAACTTGGACGGTTTCATCACATTTTGAATAAATACATCATAATGTACGGCCACCGTCTGATATGGAGTGAAATCGTCCAAAGTGACCCTAGGTCATCCAACTTGGACGGAGCGTGTCATTTAGGCCGTCCAAGTTGGACGGTTTCATCACATTTTGAATATTTATGTCCCAAAAGACGGCGGCCGCGTCGATATGGACGTAAGACGTCCAAATTTGGACGGTGTTTCATCACATGTGGACGGAGTGAGTGCAATTTGGACGGTTAAATTCATCACATGGCCTTGGACGATTTGTATGTACATTTGGACGTTTTTTGACCAAGGTTGGACGATGTCTTCCAAATTTGGACGATATACCTTAAAAAAAATGTCAGATTCTGACACACCTGAAAAAAAATAATATTAACTACAGTTGCCTGATTTCCAAATTTCAATATGATATGACTGAAGATGACTCTTCACCCTTTATAACCACAAACTTAATTATTTCTACTTTGTTGTCTTCTCAATTTTGTCGTCAGCTGCCAGCCATCCATCATGCACAGTTTCACAGTTGCGTGGAACAAAGCTTCGCTTTCATTCCGAAGTGGGGGATGGAGCTAAGAAGTGAAAAAAGGCTTGTAAGGTTTGATTTTATGTATGGTTTTTTTGTTCTTTTTTCATGTGGGCTTCTGTAATTTCTCTTTTTAGTTGTGAAAAATTCCGAAACAGAGTGAAAGATGTGTATGAAAGTGATGTGAACCTGAAAATTATGTTATGCTAAATACAGCTAGGTTAAATTTTGGTACTGTGTAAGCTTTGATGTTTTTCCCAGATTGAAAATGTTCAAATTCTTGCTACATATTTTTGTTTGTTTGTTTGTATTGCTTCCCTGGAAGCAGACATCCATGAACTGCAAGGCCCCGGAATACTGCTAAAGGGCTGCGGATAATCTGTCTCGTTAATTGTATTTCTTGTGTCACACATTCATTAGTGCGTCCCGCAATCACCTGAGGCATGAAACAGTATGAATTTTGATTTGGTAAACAACCTATAGTTTGATTACTGGGATTTATTGTTGGGGTTAGTTTTGCATTTGTAATCTTAAGTAAAGAAATTGCTGATTTTCTTTCTTACTTGGGGTTTAGGTTCTTTTCTGAGGTAAAGCAACGGGAACCTTTTTCGTGGGGAGGAAGTGAATCTTTAGGGAAAGAAAGTACATCTTCTGAGTATGAATTTTCACCAAGTTTTTTGGGTGGTAATGGAAGAAGCAGATTAGCAGAAACTTTTAGATTTGGGAAGTCTGAAGTGTTTCCAAAAGACCATGAACCTTTGGGAAAGAAAATTTTTGATCCAGGGAGTACCATTTTCCTTAAATGGAACCAGGTTTTCATGGTTTCTTGCTTGGTGGCAGTGTTCGTTGATCCGTTGTACTTTTACCTGCCAAAGATTGGGAAGAATGATATGTCCTGGTGTGTAAAGACGGATTTGAGACTGCGAATTATTGTGACCCTTTTACGCACATTTACAGATCTCTTCTATCTCGTGCATGTCATTATCAAGTTCAGGACAGCTTATATCACACCTGGCTCAGGGGTGTTTGGCAAGGGTGAGCTCGTAAGGGACCGCAAGAAGATTACACAAAAGTATCTTAGGTCTGACTTCTTCATTGATCTGATTTCGATGCTGCCTCTTCCTCAGGTTTTTATCTTAGTGAATCTCTTTCCAGTTCTTTCTCTGTTAATGATGTATACAATGCCTTTATGAATATACTTTCTCTTCTCTGTGAGAATCTGAAAGTGCGATTTCTTTCAGAGTAGGTGACCTGGAGAAAATGTGACCCTTTGGGGTTTGGTGTACCGACTGGACATAGCTTTTTCTTTTTCATGTTTGGTGTCTTGTTTGATGCATGTTAAAAGAGAAAAGTCAAAGTATAACACTTTGGGAGAGGCTCAACTCTGCGTTTTGTATCTGCTGTAACACAGCCGTGTCAAAGCCTTATATCAATATGACAAATACAGCATAAAAAATCAGGCATGTCTCTCTAGATTTCTGGTTAAAAAAGAATTATTTTCCAATATCCAATTGGTGCAACGAGTATCTAGGTGGATATAATTCTTTATCTTGTTTGGAGGGTGACCGGAGAAGCTCTTCGCGCCTTGTAAATTTTTGGTGAAAGATTAGTCTGATTTGAATTAGAGTCAGATTGTAAAAGATGTGTAGAGTAAGACACAAGATGAGTCTAGTTATGATCATTTTAAAAGATATGGCCTATTTGGGTATTAGGGATTATGCCTTTGACAGTAAAATAAATAGATTGATTCATACGATGGGCCCCAGGTAATGAATAAGGCTTGAGTGTCGTCGTCGTTGCCCCCTCCCCCCTCTCTTTCCTTTTTGTCTAGGTGTGAGAAAAGTGAGTCACTGTTTACGTAGCCATTTACTGTTTCGTAGTACACTTTTAACAGAAAAAGCTGGAATCACCTGCTAATATTTTCAGATTCTTTAACATGGTACGAGCTCAGTTTTCGCTATCTTTAATGATACCTATGTAATCAATCAATCTAGCAACACCTTTTTTTCTTATGGTCTACGACATTTAAGCAATCAGGGCATTAACAAAATCTCCTGCCTTGTTTTTAAGCAAGTAAATGTAGAAAGTGAGCATGCAGCGTTTAAAGCGTGTCTGTAGAAGATTACTCTCTATTTTCTGTGTGATGTGATTCTTAGCTAGGGTTGGTGTTTTGGAAAAAAGTTTCATTTAGTTAAAGTTATTCATATTTTGTTTCTGAAATTTCGATTTATTTTTGTTTTTATTGATTTTATATATCTGGCTTCCAAGAGTTATCCGTCATGTACTTGCTGATACTCAATTATGTTGCAGATAGTAATCTGGTTCGTTATACCAGCAATGCAACATCAGCGTGCAAATCATAATAACAATGCCCTTGCCCTAATTGTCCTGATCCAGTACATTCCCAGATTATATCTCGTTATTCAATTGAGCACTGATATTGTTGAATCAACGGGAGTAATCACTATGGCTTGGGCTGGTGCTGCATATAATCTGCTACTCTATATATTGGCTAGCCATGTAAGTGTTCCCTGGCTCATACGCTTTATTTGTTGAACCCTATGGTGTCACAATTTTCTGTCAGGAATGAAACTTTTTTCTTATATTTTAGCCTGTCAATTAATGACTTGAAACTACTCTGTCAGTTTTTAGGAGCAGCCTGGTACTTATTGGCAGTGGATAGATACACGTCTTGCTGGAAATCTATATGCAAAAAGGAAGAAGGTCCTCTAAAATGCTTGCTCCACTTTTTGGATTGTGATAATGTTGATTTTGATGGTCGTATTAGGTGGGCAGAACGTACAAATGCATTCAATGGTTGTGATCCGAATAGAGAGACCAGTTTCAAGTATGGCATATTTGAGACTGCAGTCACTAAAAATGTTGTTTCCTCTAGTTTTGCTGAAAAGTATTTCTATTGTTTGTGGTGGGGCTTACAAAATTTGAGGTATGTTATTCGCTGTTTGTGAAATGTGTATAAATTTATGAATTTATCTTGTTATATTCTTTGAGAACATTCTTTTATTCGTACTAGTGGTTCGATGTAAGTTAGTAGGTGTTTAGTTGGGAACTGCCGAACTGGAATTATTAGCCACCTCTCATTTCTTAGCATCCTTCCTTAATTGTACGTAGCTGTTGGGCTTCTTTATATATCTGCCTCAGTTCTTCTGAGATGAATAAGAAGTATCAAACCTTATCTTCTTTTTCCTAATCATGGTATCAAACCTAGCACCTGATTTTCCTCATCTGATAAATCTCGGTTTGACTCTTCCCATTTTTCACAATAGCATTTGGAAAATCGACTGATGTTGTTGAATGTTATTGAGCAAGGGAGCAATGGAAACTCTCATCTTCTTACTAATCACAAACTCAAAAGGAGCAACTATCTTTTCTGGTCCCGATCAGTGAGGATGTTCATCTCAAGGAGGTACACAGACGATTATCTCACAGGAGCAATCACTCGATCCAAACATAATGATCAATCTTTTAGGTAGTGGAAAGTTCAAAATAACCTGGTTATGTCATAGCTCATTGGTCCATGACATCAGAAACTAGTGAGAATTTACTGTTTTATGAGTCCGCTTCTGAAATTTAGAAGCGACTTGTGGTCTCTATTCTAAGAAAGATAATTCACATGCATCTATGAAATAAAGTCTCACTCCAGGACATAAGCAAGGGGGCTCTTCCTAATACTTGAACCTCTTGAGCATTAGTTGGCAACAACTTGATCTTCTTGAAGATCGTAGCTGGAAGCGTGCAGAAGATGCAAGAAATTTCAGAGAAATCATTGAATAATATGGGATTTTCAAATTCCTCATGGGATTAAATCTATTCTAGACGGTGTAAAGGGAGAATCTTGGGAGATCTCCCATTCCATCCTTGAATTCTTATTCTCTTAAGTTAGACATGAAGAAAGTAGGAGAAAGGTTATGTTAAGAAGCGATTCCATCTCCGAAAACCACTCGAAAGAAAGCTAAAGCTATGCTCTTGCAATCAAGAGCTCCCATCAGTTCAAAGAGAAAATGAGAGACCTTGGTGTGAACATTGCAAATATCTAGGCTATACAAAAGTTTGGAATCTTTGTAGAAAGCTGGTTGACTAGAAGCCTACAACGGGTACCACAAAAGAAACCCCAAGGAATCATGTAACCCTAAACGATGGAAAGGCAGAAACCCCAACAAAGAACAAGCAAAGGATCTGAAGAAGCTCAAAACCTTCGTATCCACTCAGGATAAATCTTCTGCTCATGATAAGCAACAAAAATCTGCAACTTTTGCTCATGCAAACATGAATATTGATGCTTACACTTTGGGAAGCAACCTGAATCAACATTGGATTGTTGATTTAGGTGCTTTGAATCACGTGTCTGGAAATGACAAGTTTTTTTAACCATACACCATGTTTCAACAGTCAGACTGTGAAGCTCGTTGATGGTTCAACCTCACATGTTGTTGGCATTGGAACTATGACTTTTACTGATAAAATCACAAATTCAAACGTACTACATGTTCCTAATTTCCATTGCAACTTATTATCTGTCAATAGATTGTTGAACTACCATCTCAACCAAAATCTTAAGCTCATGAGGATACAGTTAATTTACATTTTACACACTTCAACACGCCCCTCAAGTGTTGGCCTATAACAAGGCTGAGCCAACTAGGCACACATCAAGCCTGAGCCAGCTAGGCGCACAAAGGCCAACTAGGTCATCAACAAAGAGGCCCAACACATGCCCAATATAAATGGGCAAAATAATGTTGGCAACAAGGTTTGAACCCAAGACCTCCCGCTCTGATACCATGTTGAACTACCACCTCAACCAAAAGCTTAAGCTCATGAGGATACAAATAATTAGCATTTTACACACTTTAACAGATTTTATAAAAAAATTCATAATTGTGGTATAAACTTATATTCTAACAAATGAGAATTTCGTGATCTGATAAGCTTATATTCTTACAAATGTTAATTTCATGATTTGAGCTCAGTGGGGATGATTGATAATGCTAAAGCCATATCTGGTTTGTTTAGCTTATCAAGGCATTGACCTCTAGGACCTCTATAAGAAAGTCAAAAAAGAAATTCTCAAGCTGCTACACTGATCTTGAACCTAGTTGTAGAAATTCTATTAAATGCTTTGGCACTATATACTAAGGCATCCAAATTTTGAATATCTGATGAAACTGTTTACAGACTCTTTTTTTTTGAGTAAATTTACAAACTTATTTTGGAATTGAAATCCTAGAAATTATCAATGTAAGCTTTGTCTATTATCCAAATATATTAGAGTTTCTTTTCACAAGAGGAATTATCAACCCTCAATACCTTTTTCCCTTATCCACATTGATACATGGGGTTCTTCCACGAATAATAACATAGTTGTTAAATAAAGAACGACTGGTAGCTGTTGAGATGTGTGTGTCTCTAGCTTAGTCTAAATCCTTGTATTATTCTGATTAATCATGTTTTTCTTGTTTGGATTAGTCGTAGTATGTTTGTACTGCTCCTAGCCGTTGCAAGTCTTGCAACTGGCAATTCTAGCCTTTGTAAGTGCTGTGTATATATTTGTTGGGAAACTTATCTTACCCGATAAGTTGGATGAATAAAATTCTACTCTTTCAAGCTTTAAACTTCTCTCTCTTATTTCTATTTCATTCTACATGGTATCAAAGCCTTAATTTTTTTTCCTGAAAAACTTAGAAAATGGCAATCGAGCATTCTTCCTAAGCAAACTCAAAGGAAGAAACCTCTATGAACTCCCTTTCTCCTTGGAACTCTGAATTTTCTGTTTTGCCTATCTCAACTCACAAGCTCAATGGTGACAATTTTCTCCAGTGGTCTCGCTAGGTTAGTCTAATTCATCACTGGCAGAGGCAGAGATGAATACCTAACTGGAGAAACTAAGGCACCTAAAGCTGATGATCCGTCTTACAAAAACAGGAGAGTAGAAAACAACTTTGTGATGTCCTTTCTACTGGGATCTATGACCCCAACAACTGCTGAAAATTTATTCTATATGATACTGCTGAGGAAATATAATCAGCAGCTAATGAGTTATACTCAATGAGGATAACACCTCAGGAACGTATGAGGTTGAGGCCAAACTACAAATCCTTAAACAAGGAGAGTTTTGTGTAGCTTACTACAATCTCCTATCAAAGTCATGGCATCAACTTGGTAGTTTTGAGGGAATGTTGAAATCTTGTATAAATACCTTTCTTAATCTTGTTTAGCACTCTGTATTAGCTACCTGATTAGTCTACTTCCTATTAGTTCAGTTCTAATCATGTTTAGCAGGCTGTTCATAGCCGTTGCTTACTAGCAACTTGCAATTATAGCCATTGGTGGCCTTCTATAGAGTGTAATTCATCTTATCATACCGATAAGAACTTCTAATAGTATTCAATCCTCTTCTCCTACTTCTATACTCTAAATCTCTTAGTTTTTACAGGGAATAACCTAGCATTCCTCAGAAGATGCCAAAATTTACACGGATTTGAAAGATCATAGAAGGATCTTTAAATTCCTCATTGGCTAAAACCCCATCCTTGATGATGTTAGGGGATATATACTTGATATGAAACCCCTTCCATTAATCAAGATTGTCTTATCTGAAATAAGACATGGAGAAAGTAAAAGAAAGCTCATGATGAGTGTGAACTCTGTATCACACATCTCCACTACATCTCTTTGTGAGAATAGTGCTCTTTTGACAAAGAGCCTCCCACCAACACATCAGAACCAAAAACAAAAGGGGAGTGCGAACAGTGTAAAAGAACTGGGCCCACTAAGGAGACTTGTTGGAAACTTGTTGGCAAGCCTTATAAGTGGAAACCATCAAGGCTGAATCAGACTTGTAAGAATAGATAAGTGATTAGTGGTAAGGTCTGTTCTGTTTTAATTAATTTGAGTTAGTTACCGACTTACCATTGGTTATCTCAACCAACCGCTAATAACAAGTTGTGTTGACAGTTAGGATTGTCAACTCTCTCTTCTAATTGTTTATAGCCGTTGGGCTTTTCTCCTATTTATATTTCGATTGTAATTGTAATTGCTTAAGTGATTCTAGTGAGAAATAAATAATATATTCATCTCGAATTCTTACATTGTATCACGGTTGTAGGCTCGTTCTTTTGATCTTTTTATTGAATCTCTTTTATACCTTTACAACAATGTCGGATTCGACTTCTACTTTACACTCCTTTCACTACTGACAATTCAATCGTATCAGGAGATTCGCAACACATTCAGGCTGCATATCGACTGAATGATAATAATTATTTAATGCGGTCTCACTTAGTCAATACCTTTCTGAAAGGCAAAGGAAATCCGAGTCACTTAATGGGTACTGGACCCTCTGAAGATGATCCCATGTTTTCTACTTGGGATGAACATGATTCCATGGTCATGTCATGGCTTTGGAATTCAATGGTTCAAGAAATAAGTGATACATGTATGTTTCTGGCAGCAAATAAGGGGATTTGGGATTATGTGAGAGAAACCTATTCTAAAATAAATGATGCAGCCCAAATGTATGAGCTTAAATCCAAGATATGTTCATTCATGTTGAGTAGGGTTCTTGGACATATCAATAGCAGCTTTGCTATCACAATAGATCCTTGTAGGTTCTTGAATCTTGATTCTTAGTTCTTGTAGGACCTTTTTAACCATAAGATTTCACAGATTAATTGCGCAATAGCCCTGTATTCTGCTTTTGCACTACTCCTGGTCACAATAGATTGTTTTTTGCTCCTCCTGCATCTACAAATGATTCATGATTAGATCTCCCCCTGTTTTGAAGAACAATCCATTTCCAGGACTACCCTTAGATATATCAGGAGTCTAAAAGTTGCGTCTAGACTTTGGATAATGCACAAATTGACTGATTAGACTTCCTCCGAAGAGGATGTTAGGTTTGGTATGAGAAAGGTATATCAACCTTCCCACTAATCTCTGAATATTTGTGTAATGTGACGATTATATCAACAACATATACAATCAGGACTGTAATCTGGCCAGTGTCAGTGTGTTTGTAGAACATTGTATGGTCTGATTGCCCCTGAGTGTAACCATTTTCTTTGATGACAAGAATGAATTTTTCAAACCAGGTCCTAGGGATTGTTTTAATCCATAGATAGACTTTCTCAGCTTGCAAACCTTGTTTCCTCCCTGACCATAGTAGAATCCAGGTGGCAATTCCATGTAGACATCTGTTTTGCTACTATTGTTATTTGAAATAATTTCATTTGATTTTATTGTCAAATCAAATCATCAATAAGTAAATTACTTTGTGGATTAGCCATTTGATGGTACAAGTTCTTGTCATATGACTTCATGTCCTCGAAGAATCCATTTTTATAGTTTGCATCTTTTCCTTCCTTTTGCCTTTTGTATTCATGTCACATCTTTTCCTCTAGTATAGGTGCAAATACCAAGGACTTTGGGTGAACTTATTCAACGTCCATGTGCTCACTTGGTCCACTAGGGTTAAGTAGCACCTGGAGCTTTTGCAACAGAATCTATAAAGGGTTTAGGACTAGCTAAGTTTATCTCTAAAAATAAAGATGCGCCACTATTCACAATCCCCAAGTTTGAGTAGTGATTGTGACTGTGCTGGGGGTGTCATTTGAGAGCTATCCTTACTCTTCATCCGTATTGTTGGAATAGGGACCGTATAGGGACTCTAATGTAAACGCTCTTATTCATTTTAATTTTATGAAATTCATACCTTCTGTCTTCACTCCCTAACCAAACTGCCCTATGAGTTTGTTTTGGCAAAAGTGAGACAACAAATGTTAAGGATACATTACATGCACTCTCTAGTTAGATAAGAAAGTGCAATATTTGTCTATTTATTGTGAAGTTATTGAGGAAAAAAAAAATCAATTTTTTAGGTGAGGCCTGATTTGTTTTTTTCATAGTTCTTACGGGCAGAACTTGACAACAACCACATTTATGGGAGAGACAGCATTTGCCGTTCTCATTGCCATTCTGGGCCTGGTTTTGTCTGCACATCTTATTGGGAATATGCAGGTATGCACAAGGCCCTTCCAATTCTGATAAATGTTTTGTTTCACTAGTTAACCGCAGCTGTATTGATATGTAATGAGTAAAAGTGTGATCTTTTGATAATTTTGAGGTTTAGATAAACATGATTTTCTGAAAAACCACTGCACAATAAATACGTGGCCTGTTTTTCTTCAGCCAGTGAGTGGGAAAAAAAAAAAAAAAAAAAAAAAAAAAAAAAAACACATCCAGGCGGCGATCTTTAATCTAGATGACATATTACCTTATTAAAAGAGAACGGGTCCTTAGATGCAGTTTTAAGAGTTTGTGCTACTTGATTGGTGCTGACAATTTCTAAGGTTTTCACTTGCAGACATACCTGAAATCCTTAACTGTGCGGAGAGAGGAATGGAGACTTAAGAAACGAGACACTGAGGAATGGATGCGACATCGCCAACTACCAGAAGATTTGAGACAACGTGTTCGGCGTTTTCTTCAGTATAAGTGGGTTGCAACTCGAGGTGTGGATGAAAAAGCTATCCTCTCTGGCTTACCAGCTGATTCACGTCGCGATATACAACGTCATCTTTGCTTAGACCTTGTCCGACGTGTACGTCTCTTAATGCATTTATTTTAACAATAGGGGAAATTACCTTTCTGCTAGCCTCCTGCTGTCTTGGTCCTCGAAGCCTTTGATCCTTTTGTTTTACCTTTTAAAATTCTAATCGTTTTTTAGGACTGTTTTTCGTTACGAAATTGGCTCACACAACAATAGCATAATTTTTTTTTAATCATTTGATGACTAGATTTGTTACCCCTGTCTGACTGTAAGACTGTCTTCTGCTTTTGTTATATTCTACTGCCTCCGTCCCAAAATATAAGTCCGTTAAGTTTTTTGAATTTGTCTCATAATATAAATCCATTTAGAATACCAATAGAGCATTTATTACATTTTTCTTCATTTTACCCCTAATTTATTATACATTCATCTACTTTACAACTATTACATTAATGACACTGAAAGGGTATTCTAGACTTTTATCATCAAAATTAATGACACTTAACCACTTTCTTAATCTGTGTGAAAAAGTCTAAACGGACATACATTTTGGGACGGAGGTAGTACTCAATTTGCTTGTTCTGCTTGCTCTTAATTCATATGCTTTGGTTTACGGCTTGGCTCGTTTTGACGGATTATCCCCTCTGCTTAAGTTTTGCCATGTTTCACTGTATGTTTGTAGAAAATTCAGTTGTATAGTTATTGTGTTATTTTTGTTTTGTTTGCGCTACAGGTTCCGTTTTTCTCACAAATGGATGATCAACTACTTGATGCAATATGTGAACATCTAGTCTCCTCATTGAGCACAGAGGGTACGTACATTGTACGCGAGGGTGAGCACGTGACAGAAATGCTGTTCATCTTAAGAGGGAAACTCGAAAGCTCAACCACTAATGGTGGCCGAACGGGTTTCTACAATTCCATAATGTTGAGGCCAGGGGATTTTTGTGGGGAGGAATTACTTGCTTGGGCTTTGCTTCCAATATCTACTGTCAACTTGCCTTCTTCGACTCGTACTGTTAAAGCACTCAGTGAAGTTGAAGCTTTTGTATTGCAAGCTGAAGATCTTAAGTTCGTCGCGAATCAGTTTAGACGCCTTCACAGCAAGAAGTTGCAGCATACTTTCCGGTTATGCTCTCATCATTGGAGATCGTGGGCTGCGTTCTTTATACAAGCAGCTTGGCGGCGATATAAAAGGAAGTTGATGACAAAAGCTCTTCTCTCTATGGAGTCTTTTGCTTATTCAGATGGTAGTAATATAATCGACAAGACAGTGCCGCCGCCTCTGCCGCCACCGCCACCGCCGCCGGTTGAGCAACAAAGCCGCCGTTTCCCAGCTGCACGAGGTGCATCAGTCACACTATTGGCTTCAAGATTTGCTAGAGGAGCACAAAACCTTAAAGGCGTTGGTCTGTCTCTGTTACAAAAACCCGAGGAACCCGACTTTTCAGCAGAGCCTGATGATTAGGCTTTCTTCTTCACTTTGAATATCGAAAAAAAAAAAAAAAAAAAAAAAGAAGCTAAAGACACACACACGTTGCAGATTGTCTGTACTTTTATCAGCTTTTTGCTAGTAAAATGGGGATGGTTTTGCATTAAGAAGAATCGATGCAAACTCACCGCCAATACATGTATTCCCGCCTTTGTTACAGGTACTTGTTGCGTCGTTGCTGCTGTATAATTCGTATGCTGTTTGTATAGGCAAAGGCGGTGAACTCGATTATGTCAGTGTTCACGTTTATGTATGTGTAACACATGCCCCATGGGATCAGATTATCATCCCTCTTTCTCCCCTTATGTTCATATATACACGATACCATGAATGCATTGTAAGAGTAAGATGGTTACAGTCTTCACTAATCCTAACCATCTAACTATAAGATAAATATCTTATCGCAAGAGCCTTAAATCTTAATCTTCGGCAAGTTGGAGCTCGTTGTGATGTCCCGTTATTCGGAAATAAACGTTCGAAACACATATATAACTTAAATTTAATTAATTTGTTCGGAAGTGTTGGGATCCTTATCCGGAAGTTTCGAGTTCGAGTCTCAGCGGGGACAAAAAAAATATTTCGTATTCGTTAAAAAATAATTATATAACTAAGCCTTACGAATACAAAATCACAGAATAATTGCGGAAACAAAAAACAACTCGGGATTTCATTTTATCTAAAGGTAGAATAAGGAAATTAAATGTCGAGTCCAAATGTCCATAACATTACAAGATCTAAAACCTGCCCAATAGTTTAATTCTATTACATAATTGAGACATCAACAACACAAACTTCCCAAAGCATCTTGTGATCACTCCTCAAAATACTCGTACTCCTCAATATAACTTGCTCCATTCTCTGGGTGGGAACAAATAAATAAGGGGCAAGTACAAACACTGCTTAGTTAGGAGTAGAAGTACCAAATCTAAACAAGCAATATCGAGACAATAACATAGAACCACATATGTTCAAGGTCTCACATCTCTCTACTAATAGTCTCGTCAGCAAAACTCAACAAAACATCGGAATGAGTTGCACAAAAGTCCAATGGCACTTTGCATGGTGAACATGGCACCATGACACATTCAACCCCTGAAAAGGCATGTGGCTCCCAGCCCCAAGTGGAGTCTAAGGCCCTGAGTCTCCCCGACGCTGGGGCGTTGACCCTCCTGGCTGTGATATTGAAACTGTTAGAAAATCTACGCGGGAACGCATCGGAATTTAAAATTTATTTCCTATTAACCAGGATCGACTTCGTTTAAGCAACAAACATATTAAGATAGTAGACGGTGGTTACCTTGCTTGAAAGATCGACGCTTTGACCGTCCAAGGAGAGTAGTGGTGCACGGAGCCGCCCAAGCGTTCGGCCTCTACCGCTAGTCCACAAGAACAACCCGCCGGAATCTACCATGGATTGCAGAAAAACTCGGATGTTAGACCGACCTTTTCTCTCTCTCAAAACTCTCTAAGAAGCTCTCATATTTTTCACAAGAACTATTAGTTTCTTGGAATTGTGATGTACAAAATAACTAGCCAACCCCTCTCTTAAATAGAGTAAGTGGCGCCCCAATGTCAATCCCAATCTGATTGAGAGAAGCTTCCTAGTAGATTGGGGAGAAATAAAACATTTTACTAGTAAAATAAGGAAAATAGATTTGATTGATTTATCTCATAATTTAATATCTCATATTAAATATTTCCAAGATATTGTCAATATCTAATATTGACTATTTTTATCTTATTACCATAAATCTATTTTTTCACAAATCAATTAATATCCAATATTAATACATGGTAATCTCATTAATTAAATTGCACAATCCAAGTGTATCTTGTACACTAATATTGGCGCCACCTTTAGCCATAAATTGACATCCGGAATATTTATTAATTAATATAATGCTATGATTAATTAACTTTGCAAAATACATGTATATCATATATACATATTTTCGACACGTATACACCTCATATGTATATTTAATTAATGAACATAATTAATATCTTGTATTATATTTATTCATAATAAATAAATACCACCATATTAATTTACCACTATAACACTTTATAGTCGAGATAAACTTTCATTATTTGGTTATCACTATAACCGCATTTTAATTCGGCTAGATGTTCTTATGTGTGTGACCCGATAGGCTTCTGAATATGTTGGCCGTAGGCACAAAGTGCAATTACGAAAATACCCTTCATACCTAACGATAATGGATAGCGTCTAGCAACACGTCCATGACCCCCAGTCATCGGAAGAGTCAAATGCAATGACTACTACCTTTCATGTGAAACGGTTACCGTGTAAATAGAATCCTATCGATGTAATAATATTCATACAGTCGTACGTCGAGTGTCAAACATCAACGACCGTATCTTATATATCTGGATATCCTACTCTCTCGAAGTAACATATTACTTCCACTTTGCAAAGACTTTCGAGAATAAGACATTCCTTATAATAAGGTCCTTTCGGATATTCACTCATAATAATAGGATACGTGATTTCCGGACGAGCAACATGAATCCTACACATGCTTCAGTATCACACCAATCACTACCGCATGATCGCTGATCACGTGCAAAGCACTTACTAGCAATAGGACTAGGTCTATCGTAGTAGAGTACTGGCGAGTCAAGGTCGATCCCACAGAGACTCGTAAGAACGTC
The DNA here is from genome assembly GCA_026214975.1 of Gentiana macrophylla. Lineage (NCBI taxonomy): Eukaryota > Viridiplantae > Streptophyta > Magnoliopsida > Gentianales > Gentianaceae > Gentiana > Gentiana macrophylla. The sequence goes on from CM047811.1 coordinate 66,817,258, forward strand.
AAATCATCAAGATTGAGCTTGTCACAAATAACGGTCTACGACCAACTATAATCTAGACAGTAGTCAAATTGGTGCCACAAACTAACAAGATTACACTAGTTCACACAGAGCAATCTAGAGCTTCTAATGTATTAGTTCAATTATGAGTAATTAGTTATTCCCCCCCCACACATGTAATAGTCCTCCCTATTGGTGAATTTTAATTCGTTATCAGCTACGGGTACAACTCCTAACCCTATCTACTCCGACCATGGTAGTAGATAACCTATACGCAAGCTACCCTCCTTAATTGGTCCGTAATAACCCATACTCATAAAGAACTAGAGTTGCCACTATTGAGAGTTAACCCATACCGCTAACCCGCCTAGACAGCTATCGACACTGATTAGCACGTTCCTAGGGTCCATCGAAACAATGTTCTAATTAACACTTCACTATCAGTACTTTATGCTAATTTACGATGACATGCAAATAGTTGATCAGACTACTAACATGTGAATTAAATATGTCGATCAATATAGCTGACGCCGATTATCATGAACTAGTAATTTACTAGGTATTCAGATCTAGCAATATATAGACCGTCGCAGATCTGAAGAATGCAATCAATACTTCATGATTTCTTCACCAATGAATTAGATCTATAACACATGGGGTAAAATAAACTCACTACTACATAATTAAACTAAATAAACAATTAGCACATACTAGTAGAATAGAACAACGATAGATCTACATCTTGGAAATGAACAAAGAACTTTTATTGCATAATATTGTAATGGTTGTGTGGTACACTGAATTCCGAGGCGAAGCCTGATGTAAGTCAACCTGATGATACAATTTCCGATGATCCACCCCTTTTTCTAATGCAATTAGTGATATTTTGACATCAACTTGAGCAGATTTTATGATGATTTGAACCATTTTTGTGTACATAGAAACTCTCAGAAAAACCACGCTTTTACCTTTATTTTAGTAGTTATTAGCCGATTTTGTTATCAGATTTACGCGTGGTATCTTTGAGTCCATTTTACAGCACAGGTATCACGGCGGGAGCGTGGATTTTTGACTCTATGGTGCCCTTGGATTAGTGAGTGATGATTTGGTTGCCGAGGCAAGGATTTCAACCCACGAGAATCGTTGACACACGTTAGAGGGTTCGGTCCATGCTAGTCTTGGAATAAATTTGATCGTAGTGCTTTTGGATACAAATGGCATGCGCCATGTGACTTTGACCCGCGCCAAGTGAAGCTACACACCCTGCTGAGCATTTAATGTGAATGTCATTCAGCCAACTACTACATATTGGACTTGACGCGCGCCAAAGATTAGTGACTTGCGCCAATACCACAATTGCACATGACGCGTGCCAGTTGCCTTTGACATGCGCCAGATTTGCAGAGTCAGCAAGATTGGTCTCTTTTATTCTTTCATTCACACAAAATAATATACACTTCATCTTTATCAACTTTTCCATCTTGAAGGCACCCCCACCCCCAGGCTCTTATAGCCGAATTTTAGTAGAAATTAGCAATTGAACTTGATTATAAGGGCTAAGGATTCTAGTTTAACTCTATCACTTGATTGGATTCAACACACTAGTGTTAGTCCATTGAAGCTTTTGGAAGTTGGATGAAGAACACCAACTCGAAATTGTACTCTTTGGCTTGGTAATTCCTAATCTTTATTTTTATTCAATTGTTCTCATGGTTATGAATATTAATTTTGAGATGTTGATATTTGTAGACATGAGTGGCTAGACTTATATGTTGGTCCCAGAGAAGGGTGAAACTATAGTCAGAGGGGGGAGAGGGGGGGGGGGGGTGAATGACTATAGTGGAGTTTCAAAAACTTTTCTTTTATTTAAAAGATTTTGGACAGCGGATAAGTCCCTTCTTACTATGTTGTTTTCAAATCTGTTTAGACAATCACAGAAATAAGTTATGATGTAGGCAAATTAAATAAATGCTGTAAAGTAAATTGCAGGAATTAAATTGACACAAGGCTTATAGTGGTTCAGGGTGGTGTAATCCCTTAATCCACTCTTCTCGTGATGATCGGAGGAATTCACTATTGTTTTCACAGATACAATAGTATGATTGTCCTTGGCTTCCCAAGCTTCACAATCTACAAGACTATCACTCCTTGATCGCAATGCCTTGATGATTCGATCTCACTTCTTGCTCGCCCTTGAGATCAAAATCCTTCAACAAACTATCACAGATTCAACTCCTTCTCGATTGCCTCCGATTCATTTGTTTTACTTTGATGAGAATGTGATTCACAAACTTGCTTGATCAATCTCGATCTTGAGTATGACTTTGTAGCTCGATGTCCGAGTTGATAACTAGATGTGTCTTTTAAGTTCGTGAGAGAAGACTTTTCAGATTGACAGGTTTTGCTTGATTTTTTTCTTGAATCGTTCCTCTTCTTTTCTCTGTCACAATGCCTTCTATTTATAGCCTTGAATAACCTTGATTTTGAAATTCCGTCCGTTGGCTATATTAATGAGGAATAATCCTTGATTTTATTCTTGATTCCCCATAATTGCATTCTCTTTGATTTCATGATCGGATTCTTTCTTCAATCGCATGTTGAGAAGATCCGTCCTTGATTTATCCTCTAATGATTGTGCATTTAATGCATGATCTTCTGAATCTTCAACGTATATTAAATCTGATCTGGTAAGTGTTCCTTCGTCGTTTTCAGAGCGGTCGAGCGATCCTTCTGACTTAGCCTGTAATATCCCGAAATTTTGATTCCCTAAAAAAAAAAAAAAAAAAAAAAGGGGTTGTAGTAATTAAAAGGATTTTAATCCTTTCTAAACCTCCCAATTAATCAATTAGCCTTTTTCCTCCTTCTCTCAAAAGAGACGTGTAACCTCAAGAGAAAACCTTCCCCCTTGCCGCCATACATTGTGAAGAAGAAGGAGAGAAAACCTCCTTCTTGGTGTGAGAGTTTCCGCCGTCGTCGTCGGTAAGTACCGTTTTCTTGTCCTCCCAGATAATTCTTGCGAGCGGAACGATGGGAGAAACGTTGATCGGCCGCCAAAGGCCATGGCCGATCCTCTTGAGCTTTCGTGGGGAGTTTTCGATATTTTTGGTGGTTTGCCTTGGTGGTCCATTAGAATGGCTTGGTAATTATCGTGCTTTCCTTTTGTTATAGATTCGGGCTTCGTGGAAGAACGATTCTAATTGTTAGCAAGAAATTTGTCAAGAAACGCCGCACAATCGGTAAGGATAATTCTAAGTTGCGTGTTCGTTTAGTGCGAGAGATGGAGCTTTTAATAACATGTAGGGTTGTGTGGGTGGTTTGGGTTGTATAGCATTGTTGATCAAGGTTTTGAGTATAAGTTGGGGTTGCTAGTTTGTGTTTTAAGGTGTATAGACCACTTTGTGTTTATGCGTGGAAACATAAAACAATTATCAGTAAATCTTTTGTTAAAATCGTTACGTTGTTAGTCATACTTTGGGGTGTTAAACGTCCATAAAAATGTGTTTGGCTTTGGGGTTAAAATTTGTGGACATTGTGGTACTTTGATATGAGGTTTGTCTGTACATATTATATTCTTTATTCTTTCTTTGTTTTGTTGAGAACAACCCAAATCGCGTTGAAAATTATTAGGGTTCCATTGCGGCCAGGCCCGGGCGGGCGTCTGCTTTAATGGGCGGGCGTCCGATCTTGGTTTCAACTCGAGATGGGCGTCTGCCTTAATGGACGGGCGTCCGGTCTTGAGTTTCAACTCGAGACGGGCGTCTGAAGGCGTCTCAAGGTCGTTTCGATACAGGATGTAATTTATTTTAGTGGACGGGCGTCCAAGCATAATGGACGGGCGTCCAGGTGTAAAAACTGGATTCAGGATGTAACAGGTCCTTTTGGACGCACGTCCGAGTTTTGGACGGGCGTTCGGTTATCCAAACGGGCGCCCAGCTTAAGTGTCCTTACTTCTTTGTTAGTTATTGTTAAATCTTATTAACATGCTTTGTAAGTTGGGTTTTGATGAGTTAAGGGTGGTGTTATCATTGTGGAACCTGATTTTTGAGGCATTGAATGTTCGTAGACCCGTAGTGGTTGGGCCCGGATAGGGTAGCTACCGAAGCCGGGTATCCGGGAGTGGAATTGCCTTACGACTTTAATGACCTTCCGTATTTGGGGAGTTGCAGACAGATGTAATGTTGGGCCGGATAGGGTATCTCCGAATCCGATAACCCGGGAGAGGAAATCCTTGCACCCCAGTACGCGTGGACCATTTTAATAATGGTACCATTGGATGACCCTTAGGAATGTGCACATTCGGGACCTTTAGGTATAGATGGATTGTGGTGTTTCATATCTTCTATGGAATGGTTGTATCAGTTATAGTTTGGTCGTAATTGTTATGTGATGGTTGATGTCTGTAGAGAAGTTTCCTTAAATTGTTGTTAACTTTCATTCTACGTATATTAGATTTATCCTTACTCAACTTTTAGTTGACCGGTTACTTCTGTTGACCCTGCTATGATCCGTTTTGGGGAGCAGATTCTTAGCACGTATTTCTCCTTGACGTTTGCCGATTACGGGGATGTCGCGGGGTATCGAGAGCCACGTAGTCGCAGTCTTACGTTTCCACTTTACTGGATTTCCGGCACTTTAAGATTTTATTGACGTTTCCACATATTTTCATTTTCTTTCAAGAAATTTTAAGTACTTTGACCCTTTTAATAATGAATGGTGAATGTTTATTTTTCTTCCATTGTGGAATGTTGAGTATTATCTTTGCGATCGTGTGTCGTGAAGTGACATTTCGTGACCAATTCCGCGGCCGACGGGATTGGAAAACCGGGTGTTACAAAGTGGTATCGAGAGACGTTCGACTCCGGGACCACCACCTAAAATGAACCTTAAGAATAAATTCACTAAAATAAGCACAAATGAGGATGTGTGGGGTAGGTATTGAGCTCTATGTAGGGGAAGGTACGGTGAATTCGATGTATGTGGAAATGTGGTTTGCATGTTGCAATTTATTTTGGGCGGTAAGTGTTAGTATATGTGAAATATTCGTGGCATGATATAGGCGATAATCGAATATATGATTGTTTACTTTTGTAGTTTTAGCTATGCCTCCAGGAATGGAAACGAGAGAGATCACCGATTGATCAGTTGGTCAAGATGAATCAAGATCTGATTCAAGCGGTTAACAAGTTGACGGAAGACCGTTCTCGGGGTCATCCACCGGCATGACCAGTAGCATGTGAGCCAACAAAGGCCTAGTCAAGACGACGGTAAGGGAGACCCTAAGGGTCTTCTTGGCGGTGGATTAGAGAGTTCGAGAAGATCTTCGCCACTCTGGGTCATCCGGAGGAACCGAAAGTCGACCAAGCCGCTTTCTACTTGGTTGTGAGCTGATTTGTGGTGGGGTGCCAACAAGGATAGGTTGGCTCGGCCCGAAAATGAGCAAGGGAGTCGATGGTGGTACCACCGAACTGACCGAAGTTTAAACATGAGTTACGGCGTGAATTCTTCCCTGAATCAAAAAGGAAAGAGTTGCGAGTGGAGTTCGACAATCTCCGACAGGGGGATATGACGGTCCAAGAATATTACGAAAAGTTTGTTGATTTGGCGGTCTATGCCTCTGAGCTAGTGCCGACTGAAGAGGCTAAGATGGTGAAGTTCGAACAGTATTTAGATTTGGCGATCCGAGACCGTATGGGGGCAAGTAGGGGCTTCACGAGCTTAAAGGAGATGTGTGAGGTAGCATGCAATATTGAGAGGATTCGGAAGGAGGTTAAGGCAGCGTATGCTACCAATAATAAGAGGAAGAGTGTCTCTGAGGACAATCAGGGGCAGCAGAGGCGGAGTAATTTTGGAAATCACCCAGTGCGACAATCTTTCTCGGGAAATTCTCAGTTTAATAGGGCGGTGGGGGTCATCAACGAGGGTAACTCTCGGGGTCTAGTCGGCCACGAAATTATCACTGCAAGAGGTGTCAAATAAATCACCAGTGCAGATTGTTGTTCAGATGCACAGTCCATGTCACGGCTGCGAAAGTTCGGACACGCAGGCGCTTTGAGTGTTTTACGGCTCCAACACCGCCAGGCGGATCGGATGCACGAGGAGCAACATGGTCGGGACTCCAAGGGTAACACACGAGGAATGGTAATAGGAATAACCAGCAGCCAGTGGTACTCCCGCCGAGCCGACAAGAGGGTACACCTACGACCACCGGGTGGGGATAAAACCGACCATCGTGGTCGGCCAAAGACGGTTCAGGGAGTTGGAGGGAAACAGACCGGGAAACTATTTGCTGTGGGCAGAGAGGAGGCTGAGCAGAGCAACCACGTAGTGACGGGTAATTTTCTAGTTAACTCACTTTTATCTTATGTGCTTTTCGATTCGGGTGCATCGTGTTCCTTCGTAGCAAGTTCGCATGTTTCGAAGTTGGGTCTAGCTAATTTTGAGGTGATTGACTGTGAGTTCATGCAACCGACAGGAGAGCTAGTACCGTGTTCTAAGTTACATAGAGATGTACCGTTAGTAATTATGGGGGTCAACATGTCGGTTGACTTGATCGAGTTCCCTCTTGAGAATTTCGACGTCATTTTGGGTATGGATTGGCTGAACCGGCATAAAGCCAAAATTGATTGTGAGCAGAAGAAGGTGACTTTAAGAGGCCCTAAAGGGGTGCGAGTATCCCACAAGGGATTTGTGGATAAACCTAGGGTGAAAATTATTTCGGTAGTGACCTTGAAATCCTTCATAAAGAAAGGGTACCCGTTATTTATGTGTCATGTACATGATGTAAGTACTGGGGATCCTAAACTAACGGACATTGATGTAGTTCGTGAGTTTGAGGACGTATTTCCGGATGAGATACCGAGTATGCCTCCCCAGAGAGAGGTAGAGTTTGCGATAGAGTTGGTGCCCGGGACCGGACCAATATCGAAAGCACCCTACCGTATGGCGCCTAAGGAACTAGCAGAGTTGAAAATACAATTGGAAGAACTTCTCGGTAAGGGGTACATCCGACCGAGTGTGTCCCCGTGGGGAGCACCGGTACTATTTGTGAAGAAGAAGGATGGTAGTATGCGGCTGTGTATTGATTACCGGAATCGAACAACGTCCACGTTGAAGAACAAGTATCCATTACCAAGGATCGATGACTTGTTCGATCAACTACGAAGCGGTATTTTTTCGAAGATTGATTTGCGATCGGGGTATCACCACGGCTCAGGGTAGCGGTCATGGATATTCCAAAGACCGCATTCCGCACTGTGCACGGACACTACGAATTCACGGTTATGCCTTTCGGATCGACCAACGCACTGGCCAGCTTTTCATGGATTTGATGAACCGGGTATTCAGGCCCTATTTGGACCAGGTTTTAGTAGTATTTATTGGCGACATCCTGGTCTACTCTAAGACTAAGGAAGAACATGCCGAACATCCGAGGCTCGTCTTTGCAGATTCTACGAGAAAAACAATTGTACGCGAAACTATCCAAATGTGAATTCGGTTGGACGAGTGGCATTCTTGGGGCATGTTGTTTCGAAAGACGGTGTATCCGTTGACCCGAGCAAAATAGAGGCAGTGGCGAAATGGCCAACCCCTAAGAATGTTGCAGAAATTCGAAGCTTCTTGGGTTTGGCGGGATATTACCGAAGGTTTGTAAAAGACTTCTCCAAGATTGCTAGGCCGATGACCGCTTTGATGAAGAAAGAGAACCGGTTCAAGTGGGATGAAAAATGTGAGGAGGCGTTCCAACTCCTTAAGGTACGGTTGACTACGACTCTATTTTAGCATTACCCGAGGTAATGAGGACATTGAGGTTTATACGGACGCGTCAAAGAATGGCCTGGGTGCGTCTTGATGCAACGGAGGCGAGTGATTGCGTATGCATCGAGACAACTCAAGCCGTCACGAGTAACTATCCGACTCATGACTTGGAGTTGGCGCCGTGGTCTTCGCATTAAAGATTTGGCGGCACTATCTCAGTATGGGATAACCTTTAAGGTGTTTTGAGATCACAAGAGTCCAAAGTACATATTTACACGAATGAGCTCAATATCGTCGAGGCGTTGGTTGGAGTTGATTAAAGATTACGACATGGAAATCCAATACCACGAAGGAAGGCCAATGTAGTGGCGGATGCCTTGAGTCGGAAGTCGATTCATTCCTTGTGTGAGAGTCGCGCGAGATGAGGTTGCGAGAAGAGTTAGACCGCATGGATATATGTGTCATCCGAAAAGGTGGAGATAAGAGGGACTTCGTCTCGCAACCCGAATTGTATGATGAAATCCGGGTGAGACAAGCGGGTGATAAGGTAATCGAGGCAAAGAGGGCTAAGAATGGTACAGATCACAGCAGCTTGATTTTACTTTACACGAGGATGGAGGCGTTCGGTTCAAGGGGTCGGTGGTGTGTACCAACCGACGAGGAACTCAAGAGGCGGATTTTGAGTGAAGCTCATAATACGCCTTATTCTCGTTCATCCGGGAGAGACAAAGCGTATAAAGATCTCAAGAAAACCTTTTGGTGGCCCAATATGAAACGCCGGGTAGCGAGTTTGTGTCGAAGTGCTTGACTCCATCGGAAGGTAAAGATCGAACATCGACGGCCGCAGGGTATGCTTCACCGTTGGATGTGCCGGTTTGGAAGTGGGATTCCATCTCCATGGATTTTGTATCACGGATTACCGAGGAGCCCTAAAGAGAATAATATGATTTGGGTCGTTGTGGATAGATCGACTAAAGCGGCGCATTTCATTCCGATGAAAGACACTTAGAGTAAGACGGAGTTGGCTATGGCATACCGGAGAAATATTGTGAGACTACATGGTATACCCAAAGAAGATTGTGTCGAGATAGAGATGCGAGATTTATATCTCGGTTTTGGCATGAGCTACTGAAGCAGCCTTGGGGACGGAACTACGAATGAGTACGGCTTTTCACCTCACTCATCGATGGTCGACGGAGAGGACCATACAACGTTGGAAGACATGCCGAGGGCATGTGTATTAGAATTCAAAGGCTCTTGGGAGGAAAAGCTCGACCTTATCGAATTTTCATACAACAACAAATACCATGCCAAATTAAGATGGCACCTTTTGAGGCACTTTATGGTAGGAAGTGCAAGAGTCCGGTTTGTTGGGACGATTCGTCCGAGGCGTTGATTTTGGGACCACAGATGATCGAAGATACGGTCAAGCGAGTGCAGCACAATCCGAGAAAAGACGAGGGTGCCCAAGATAGACGAAGAAGAGTTATGCACTTACACCGCCGGGATATTGAGTTCGCCGTGGGCGATAAGGTACTACTACGAGTATCACCAACCAAAGGAGTAATGCGTTTTGGCAAGAAAGGGAAGTTGAGTCCCAAGTACGTGGGGCCTTATGAGATCTTGGACCGCGTAGGTGAAGTAGCATATCGACTAGCCTTGCCACCGGCGTTGGATAAGGTGCATAACGTGTTCCATGTATCTCAATTGCGCAAGTACGTGAGTGATCCTTCTCACGTGATTGAACCGGAGGTGGTTGAGCTAGATCAGTCCTTGACTTACGAGGAGGTACCGTGCGAGATATTAGATACTAAGTGCACGGAAAACAAGGGGACGTGAGGTTAGCATCGTCAAGGTCTTATGGTCTAACCATGCCACCGAGGAGGCGACATGGGAAGCTGAGGGTGCTATGCGACAGAAGTACCCGCATTTGTTCTCTTAAGGTATGCAATTTTCAAGTCTTGTACGTAGAATCCTTTTCTTACCTTCGGGGACGAAGCCCGTTTTAAGGGGGGTGGAACAACGTCCGTATTTAACCCGAACTTCGAGGACGAAGTTTTGTCTTAAGGGGGAGGATGTAATATCCCAAATTTTGATTCCCTAAAAAAAAAAAAAAAAAAAAAAAAAAAAAAAAAAAAGGGTTGTAGTAATTAAAAGGATTTTAATCCTTTCTAAACCTCCCAATTAATCAATTAGCCTTTTCCTCCTTCTCTCAAAAGAGACGTGTAACCTCAAGAGAAACCTCCCCTTGCCGCCATACATTGTGAAGAAGAAGGAGAGAAACCTCCTTCTTGGTGTGAGAGTTTCCGCCGTCGTCGTCCGGTAAGTACCGCTTTCTTGTCCTCCCGAGATAATTCTTGCGAACGGAACGATGGGAGAAAGCGTTGATCGGCCGGCCAAAGGCCATGGCCGATCCTCTTGAGCTTTCGTGGGGAGTTTTCGATATTTTTGGTGGTTTGCCTTGGTGGTCCATTAGAATGGCTTGGTAATTATCGTCTTTCCTTTTTGTTATAGATTCGGCTTCGTGGAAGAACGATTCTAATTCGTTAGCAAGAATTTGTCAAGAAACGCCGCACAATCGGTAAGGATAATTCTAAGTTGCGTGTTCGTTTAGTGCGAGAGATGGAGCTTTTAATAACATGTAGGGTTGTGTGGGTGGTTTGGGTTGTATAGCATTGTTGATCAAGGTTTTGAGTATAAGTTGGGGTTGCTAGTGTGTTTTAAGGTGTATAGACCATTGTGTTTATGCGTGGAAACATAAAACAATTCATCAGTAAATCTTTTGTTAAAATCGTTACGTTGTTAGTCATACTTTGGGGTGTTAAACGTCCATAAAAATGTGTTTGGCTTTGGGGTTAAAATTTGTGGACATTGTGGTACTTTGATATGAGGTTTCTTTGTACATATTATATTGTCGTTTCTTCTTTTTTTGTTGAGGAACAACCCGTAAATCGCGTTGAAAATTATTAGGGTTCCAGATTGCAGCCCCAGATCGACGGGCGTCTGCCTTAATGGACGGGCGTCCGATCTTGGTTTCAACTTTCGATGGGCGTCTGCTTTAATGGACGGGCGTCCGGTCTTGGTTTCAACTCGAGGCGGGCGTCAAGAAGGCGTCTGAAGGCTTTTTGATACGAGATGTAATTTATTTTAGTGGACGGGCGTCCAAGCATAATGGACGGGCGTCCAGTGTAAAACTGGATTCGAGGATGTAACAGTCCTTTTGGACGCTTGCGTCCGAGTTTTGGACGGGCGTTCGTTTATCCAAACGGGCGTCCACTTAAGTGTCCTTACTTCTTTGTTAGTTATTGTTAAATCTTATTAACATGCTTTGTAAGTTGGGTTTTGATGAGTTAAGGGTGGTGTTATCATTGTGGAACCTGATTTTTGAGGCATTGAATGTTCGTGAGACCCGTAGTGGTTGGGCCCGGATAGGGTAGCTACGAAGCCGGGTATCCGGGAGTGGAATTGCCTTACGACTTTAATGACCTTCCGTATTTGGGGAGTTGCGCATGATGTAATGTTGGGCGGATAGGGTATCTCCGAATCCGATAACCCGGAGAGGAAATCCTTGCACCCGAAAGACGCTGGACCATTTTAATAATGGTACCATTGGATGACCGTTAGGAATGTGCACATTCGGGACCTTTAGTATAGATGGATTGTGGTGTTTCATATCTTCTATGGAATGGTTGTATCGATTATAGTTTGGTCGTAATTGTTATGTGATGGTTGATGTCCGTGAGAAGTTTCCTTAAATTGTTGTTAACTTTCATTCTACGTATATTAGATTTATCCTTACTCAACTTTTAGTTGACCGGTTACTTCGCTGACCTGCGCTATGATCCGCTTTGGGAGCGATTCTTAGCGAGTATTTCTCCTGACGTTTGCCGATTACGGGGTGTCGCGGGGTATCGAGCCACGTAGTCGCAGATCTTACGTTTCCACTTTACTTTGATTTCCGGCACTTTAAGATTTTATTGACGCGTTTCCACATATTTTCATTTTCTTTCAAGAAATTTTAAGTACTTTGACCCTTTTAATAATGAATGGTGAATGTTTATTTTTCTTCATTGTGGAATGTTGAGTATTACTGCTGCGATCGTGTCGTCGTGAAGTGACGCTTCGTGACCAATTCCGCGCCGTCGGGATTGGAAAACCGGGTGTTACAAAGCCGATTTAGATCTTCCTTCACCATTTTGTCTTCACTCAGCCGAAAGTCAGTTTACTTTGCCGATTCACGCTTTTCTTCTTTGCTTGATTGAAGGAGAATCTTTGTACTTCACTGATCTTTGATTGGGGTGAGATCAGTGTACACCATATTCGAATATTAATGTACATCACTTGTAGTATAACTTAGACTTGTCCAAGGTCATCACAGACTTCCTTGGTTACAAGTCGGACCTTTAATGTCTCGCATTGCTTCTCTGCTTGGTGCTTGGTGGCTTCACTCTGCCGTATATCTGCTTTTGCTTTGCCGTCCTACCAACTAGTAGAATACTTGTCTGACTCAACTTATACAACATGTCAGACTCTAAGTAAAGACTTATACAGAGAATTCTAACTTATTTCAGACTTGCTATAACAGCTAGTATGGCCATCATCAAAACATAATAAAATGTTCCTAACAATTTCCCCCTTTTTGATGATGCCAAAACCCTCATAAGCCTGAACATAAGTAATCGAAATAATAGAACAAAAATTCAACAGTTTTATTCATCCATCATAGGGCAATAAGATATTGCATCTCTTTATTTAAAGAACAAAGGCAAATGATAAAATCAAATTGAATTAAGCAACAGGTAACAGGTTTACTTCTTCATTTCTTCAAACCTGATGCCTTTGCCTTTGTTGTCCTTGCCTTTGCTGCCCTTTCCCTTTCCACTGGAGCTCTCAGGCTTTGAGTTTCCTTCCCCCTTTGTGGCAGCATCAAAACGTGCTTCAAGGTCTGCAATTGTAATATCCCGAAATTTTGACTCCCTATTTAATTGATAAAAAAAAAAGAGGTTCAATAACTTGGGGAATTATGTGTTTAGTAATTATTTGGAAGGGTGATTAATAATTAAAATGGAATTTTTTATAATTCTTTAATTAAAAGGAAATACATTGGTTAATAATTAAAAGGGGAGGGGGACTTCTTTTATTCCTTCTCCATCTTTTTCCCAATTACACGTGAAACCCAAACCTCCCCTTTGCCGATCGTTGTGTGAAGAAGAAGGAGAAATTTTTTTCTCTCCCTTGGGTGTTGAGGATTCGTCGTCGTCGTCGGTAAGCATCGTTTCCTTCTCTCCTACAATTCGAGCATGACGATCGGCCGGCCAAAGGCCATGGCCGATCCAATTATGCGTATGAAAGAAGGTGGTTTCAATTCTGTATGTACTCTTGTTTCATCGGGATTCGGTTGTAATTGTTTTATCCTTCCTTCTATTTGTAGAGATAGATTCGGGCTTCGTAGAAGAACGATTTTAATTAGCTTAGCAAGATCCTTCAAGAAACGCAGCGACGGTAAGGATATTTCTATGGTTTACGTATTCGTTTGGTTTAAAAGATGAAGTTTTTAAGCATATGCAAGGTTGTGTATGATTTCTTGGATGCTTGGTATTGTCGTTCAAAGTTTTAAGCGTAAGTTGGGACTGTTTTACTGTGTTTTAGAGGGTGTAGATGACTGTAATTATGTTTTGAAACAGAAATTATAATGCTGATAATCCTGGGATGATGTAATTATGTGTGGGAAAGAGGTTTTGGGGGTGTTAAACATCCAATTTAGCGTATCGATACTTGGGTTTGAAGTCTATGATGTTATGGTATCTCTAGATAAGGAATTATGTGTTTGTTATGTTGTTTTGCTGCTGTTGTTGCCTGGGAAACGAAGGGGAGATCATGTTGAGTCGTTTTAGGGTTTTGCTGAAGTCCAGGCTGGACGGGCGTCTGGTCCTTGGACGGGCGTCCAGCCCGGCTTCCAGTGTAGACGAGCGTTTGGTGAGCGTCTGGGGGGGTGGATTCGATACAGGATGTAGAATAGATTCATTGGACGGGCGTCTGACCTTATCGGACGGGCGTCCAGGTACAGAATTTGGATACAGGATGTAAATTGGTTTGGTGGACGAGCGTCCGAACTATTTGGACGAAGCGTCTACCTATGGACGGCGTCCATAAAGTCCAGACGGGCGTCCAGACCTTAAATTGATGTCTAGCTTGTTTCCTTTTTCTTTCTTGGTGGATTGTTGTCTAGTCTTATAAAATGGTTGTGGGTTATGTTTTGCTGAGTCAAGGATCTTGCTGTTATGATGGAACTTGGTTTTGGGCATTGAAGTTGTAGACCGCAATGGTTGGGCCGGATAGGGTAGCTCCCAAAGCCGTAACCCGGGAAGGTTTCCTTACAACTTTAATGACCTTAGCGTGTTTGGGGAGTTGCAGACAGTTGAAATGTTGGGCCGGATAGGGTGACCCCGAATCCGATAACCCGGGAGAGGTAATCCTTGCACCCCAGTACGTCATGGACCATTTTAACCATGGTACCATTGGATGACCCCTAGGAATGTGCACATTCGGGACCTTTAGGTGCAGATGGATTGAGGTGTTTATATCTTCTGTGTAATGGTTGTGTCAGTTACAGTTTGGTCGCATTTGTTACGCAATGATTCGATGTCCGATGCACTCTAAACCTAACCTTGAAACGGGCGCTAGAAAGTCGACGGACATTACCTAGGCTATACAGATCCTAACCGGCAAAGTACCGGATCAAATTGTAGTGCTAGTCCGGTGAGTCAGTCGTATTCTCGGGAAAACATGGTAATTCTTTTAAGTGGGGTTAAACACCAAGAAGCTATTATTAACTCGATCTAAGTCGCAGCTTTTACTTTTTCCTGGGGTTAGATAGTTAGATCGCTTAGATTAGTTAGTAATGTTAGAGTTAGATGTTAGTAAAACAGAAAATAAAACAAATAAATACTAATATAATATATATTTTTGGATCTAGCCAAGAATACTTTCTTCAATCAATATCTTTTAGTAGAAATAAATGAGACAGATCTTCCTTTATTCAAGGTCCAATCAATTATATATGAATCGGTATACTCCTAAGCTAGGCAATTTCTCCTCACACGAGCGTATGAAATTGTCATATGTCTTGTCCTCTGTCCAATGTCATCCTCAAGCATGGGTCACTCCCGCTTTGTCATTCGCCAATTTTAAGGTATGTCAATTAAACAGCGAATTTAACGTGATAATCTCTCGAGTATAAATTTCAAATAAGAGTTTGTTTCTCCCGAAACAAATCTACCCCGGTTTAGAAATCGGATTCCGTTGTCACGCTTTCACTCGCCAATTTTACCTCCGGTCTTTCTATTAACGAGTTCATAAACTAACTACGAGGCGTCAATTCATAATTAGATTATGAATTCTTTCAAATCGATTAGCTACTTCAATTCAAACATAGAAAGAGATTCATTATAACCGATTTTAATCATGATTACCAGTCGATCATTCATTTTACCAAAAGATTAACTAATTCAGATTCATATCTTGGCTAGATATTACTACTACTACTATATATATGTATATAAATAGATAGAAATAATAAACATAATAACATTAGAAAATTACCGATTACAATCCATTGAATTGGAGCCTAATCCTCGTGAAAGTAACAACGGCTTCCGAGACAACAATCCTCGATAAATCCAAGCATTACAACGATACTACTCTATTTATTTATACACATATGCATATATATATATACATACATCGACATATATATATATATATATATATATGGGCCCAAAATGAAAACAAGAAAAAGAGAGAAAGGAGATGGAAGAAGAGGAGATCTTGGCCATGGAAGAGGCCAAGAAGGGGCAAGGAATTATGCTAAGGATGGGGGGTATTTATAGGCAAAATATTCGAACCGAGTCCAAAGTTGGGTTTGAACCGAGTTTTGGTATAAAAATCATAACTTGAGTTGTAGACCTCCGATTGACGTGATTCAAAGTGCGTTGGAAAGCTTATTTGAAGATCTAGAACTTTCATCAAGGACTCTTCCCCTGAAAATGCCTCTAAGTTGGGTCGCATATTCGTTGAAGATATTTTACGGTATAAGTCGTAGGAAAACCGACCCGCTGAACTTGTAAGCTCATGGCATATTCTTCCATCCTTCAAAATACCTCGTGTCGTAATGTGGGATATTTTTATGGGCTTGGGCTCCAAGTTTGGTGAGCAAAATATCAAGGATATTTATTTTGTGATCAAATAAATATCCAAGGAATATGCTTGAATATTCCTAAAATATCCAAGATATTTATTTTGTGGTGTTGGCGAATCCACTCAATCAGGCATAACTCTCGCTTTCGCTATTCATTCTTCGATTCCGCTCTCAGTGAAATCTTATCTTTTTTACCTGAACACAAAGAAACGAACCATGAGTAAATCGACAACAAAAGTTCATAAACCGCGCTTGAATTTTACTCGACTCTTTTCAGGTTAATATTACAGTCTCTAGTCATGATATTTTTAGATCTATCATACTAGCGGTAAATAAAACATTTATAAAATATAGTAATTTTCAACACGATAAACCGATTATTAAATCTATATAAAAAAACTTATAAAAATATAATAAAAACACGATAATTTATATAATAATTACTACTCATACATTTTGATAAAACTTAGTATTTATGACTTGATTTGATACATAAATGCTCAAAATGGTATCAGAAGTGGGGCGAAATGTCATAATAATGTCATAAATTTATCTCTCATCACAACCCCCTACTTAGCTTTTGGTCGTCCTCGAGCAAAACAAGCGATAAAACAAAATGAATAAGAGATAAATTCATGAAGATAGAAGATATAAGAGACAACCGGATGTTACAACCATTAGAATTACAACCAAAGTTAACCTTAATATAAATGTATAATGAGTGTGTGTGTGACAAGCCTTTTCAATTTCCACTATCCTCTCTTGAATAAATCAAGCAAAACACACAAATATCCATTCAGACATGCCCTAATGACTTTCCTAGGTATAAGCGATATGAATTCCCCACACAAAGTTCTTCCGAGTACTTATTAGGATAATCCCTAAAGCATATCATTCATTTATACTGGGCATAGTCAAGATAGCTAAGTTTTCAACCACGCTAATTTTTTATTTTTATTTTTATTTTGATGAACTTAATTTCACATGTGTAGCATATGCCCTCATTCCCAAAGAATGGGATGTTTCGTGATAACCCCTAGCTGACTACTATCATCAGCAATGGGAGCTTTTAAACCTCATAGTGATATAGGACGCTTCGTGATAACGCCTCATCGCACTCAAATCATTGGTAGCTACAACCGACATATATATAGTTCATCTATTTCTTTTTTTTTTTCATTTTTTTCAAACTTAACTTATATCCTTTCTATCACATTCAAACCTTCGATATTCACAAATTAACGCTCAAAAATTAGGTACTAAGTTACCGCAATTATCTAGAATAACCACTAGATAATCGAATGGATACAGCTTTAAAATTTTCGCTTTCAATATCAAAGGCTTACGTGAAGGAATTCATGTTACACAAATATATTTGGAATTACAATGCACTTACGGTTCACGTTGGTTATACACATCCAAATTGATCATTATATCTTCAAATCCATGAAATATATACCTTATACAGCTTTATTTTAATCAACTAAATAATGCTCAAAAAATTCAAAAACTAAGGATTTATTGATACAAAATAAACATTAATTCCATTGCTAGACCAACGACTCCACTCCCCACTTACGAACTTACATTGTCCTCAATGTAAAGTGAGTGTAAATAAGTTGTTGGGAAAGCAATGGTGCACTAAAACAAGTCAAAACAAATACTCGGATGATATTAAAGGGTGGGTGGGTGGGTTAAAGTTATGACCTTTGTGTGTGCAAATAAAATAAACGTATGTGGAGTGTGACAGTGTAATGCAAAAGGGTAGATAAACACACCACATAAACTTTTATTGATTTAAAACACACAATATTCCACAATAGTTGAACTAATACATGTCACACATTATTTGAAATTTAAAACAGACTAGATCATGATATGAAATATGCGACAAAGTATTAACTCTGAGTCTTTTATACCCAGATCCTCAAGGGTTATTTCAAATCGCTCTAACAACCTAAGTCTAAGAAATGATGCATTTGAATTTTCTTTTTTTTTTCCATCGATTTTCGGATAACCACCTAATCGCTCCCGCTTAATGTCATTCAAACATTCATCCTAAGACTTGGTGAAACAAAATGAAAATCAATCCTAAGTATTAGCAAAGTATCATCCAAAGTATGAGTAATTATTATATTTAACATTTTACGATTTCGCTTCCCGGTAGCGCTTTTTTAGTTAACGCTGCTTGCTCGACCAAAATGATAAGGATTAACTAATATAATATACTAAACAAAACGGGATACTTCTAACAATTACTCACAAAAGCACGTAATAATTAAGCACATAATCCACTAAAAATAAATGCTTAAGGAGTAAAAGGAAGGATAGTACCCGTCATTGACTACATTTATAGTCTATAGCCGACTTTACCGTGCTTTTAGTTTTAAGGCAATCGTGGTGGGTCATCCTCACGCACCGCATCCTTCTTCAATACCGGTTTCCAACATATGAGCGAGATAATTTCACACAATCCAAACGATTCTTGACCTTTTCCTTTGATTTTCGAGCTTTGGGTTTACGAGCTTTCACATTATTGTCTGAGTCATCTTCTTCAATTACTCGTGTTAGTACAGTACAATCCACAAAAAAAAAAAAAAAACAAAGTGTGTACACACAAGAACAAGATTCTAGTGTAATGCATGGATATTTCAATGAATTGTAAGTGTTGAAGACAACGCTCTCATGATTAACTCCCAAACTTCTCCCTTACTAAAATCGTCAAAAACATACATACTTTTTATCCAACTTCATCTTTGTAATAATGGATAGATCGTATGAATACCTCCCTTACCCTTGTCATTAGATGAATATGGTAAAGCTTCCTCGAATGATTGTGTTTTGAAGATCATACAGTGTCACATTTTTTTCTTCAAAATATGCAAAGTGATGTGGTGATGCCCTTCCAGGTTGAACCGATGTGAATTTAGGTTGAGCCGGATAAGGTTCGGTTTGAAATGGCCCTTTAGATTCCATATTCTTCTTATATTTACCATCTAAATCATCATCTACTTCATTATTCCCGAATTTTTCTAATCCATTACTTCCACGTATCCTTCCACTTCCAGTAATAACAAAGATTTACCCCACTTAGATTTCTTTCTCGATATTACTTGGCAATCCTTCTGAGGTTCTATTGTTTTTACGTTCTACTTCTCTACTCAAGTGATATTCCAAATTCCTCAATGAAGCTTCTATAATTCTTATTCTGGTATTATGTCCACTCATAGATGTTTTCAACGTACTCATATCCTTAGTGACTGTACCTATAGAAGTCATCATGGTTTCCATATTTTGAGCTTGAGTAGATATCACACCCATCATATTTTCCATTAATTTATCCCATTTATCAACTCCTTCAAAGTTGAGTTGAACTTTGAGTTACTGGTGTGCTTTGAGTGGTATGTTGTGGATACGAGCTAGGTAATGATTGTAGATTCTGATTTGAGGTATCTCCTTGATAAAATAGATTGTTATATGGATTCTTATATTGAACTGAATACGGTGGTTGTCCTGGCTTACTAGGGGTTTCAGACCAACGAAAAGTAGGGTGATCTCTTCTAAAAGCATTAAACGAGTTTGAATATGCATTGTTCAAATTCCTATGCTGTAAAAAACTCACCTTTTCCATTGAATATCCTTTTGGTTCTTCCATCCCTAATGACACATTATCATGATTTGAGTAGTCATTTGTTTTACTATTTCCCGAACTCAGGTTCTTATTTTGTTTTAATCCATCAAATTTCCTACTCAAATTCTCCAAGTGTGCTAGAACTTCTGTATTCGGTGTGTATTCTCCTGCAAAAACTACTAGTCTTGTGCTAGAACCGGTTTCCCACATACTCGTTATTTTTGGAAATCTTTTCTATAGCATCGTAAACTATTTGGGCTTCACTCATTATTAACGAACCACCACATACATGATCTATATCTCGCGTGAGTGAGTCTTTCCTTAATTTACGACGTAAAAGTTGGATTTGCATATCTAAGGAATAACCATGATCGGGACAAGCTCTTAATAATTTTTAAATCATTCCCAAGCATTCTCAAACGCTTCTTCGATCCTTGTCTAAAGTTGGCAATTTCGACTATTAATTCCAATTTTCTACCAGGAGTAAAATATTGCTTTAAGAACTCGGTTTGAATATCCTCCCAACTAGTCAATGAATGATGTGGAAGTGACATAAACCAATCTCGTGCTCTCCTTTTAAAGAAAAAGGAAACAAAGACATCCTTGTTAATTCACGATGAGCACCATGACTTTTGGTCAGATTACACAATTCTTCTCGAAAAGATAGAGATGATGATGTGGATCCTCATCATCTTCTCCTAGAAATTGGGCTCTTGTGTCAATTAAACCAAAAGATGAGATTTTATTTCAAATTATTTGCTCCTTTATTGGGTAAAAGTATGGGATTATTAATCTGTACCTTCTACGGTCCGATCACATATAGGTCTCGGGTTAGAAATGGTTTCGATTATTACGATTATGCTTATTCCGATTCGATTATTTCTATTATTCGATTCGTTTATTAGGTTGAGGTAAATTCGATTAAGGTTTTGGCCATACCTCGAGCATGAGCAATCCCTTGTTCAGTGTTTCACCAACGGTTTCGCCATTTTCGTGAACTCGATTTGACAATTCTTGTGGAATAGAAAATATCGAATAGAAAATAACACAAAATCGATAAAAAACCACATTTTTTTCTCTCGGTAATTACCGAATCCACTCGATATTTACCGAGTAGGTTTTTTTTTTTTTTTTTTTTTTTTTTTTTCTCTCTCTCTCTCTCTCTCGGTAATTACCAAGCCACTCGGTATTTATCGAGTATTTTTATAAAAAAATTGATATCTTACCAAATAGGTAGGTACCAATGAAAATAAAAATACAAATGAGATTGAGAAATGTATTGACTTATCCTCATTTTCATTATGACCACGCTTACTTTCTACTATCGAAAATAGAAAATAACTCGAATTTGGTAGAAGAAGAAAATTGGTAACTAAAAGAAGGTAGATACCAACGGAAAATAAAAATAGAAATGTGATAAGAAGAGTGTTGACTTATCCTCGAGAATTTTGAGCTAATACAAGTAGTAACCCCTCGACACAAAGAAAGAAATTAGCGACGTTTTCCCGGCAACGGCGCCAAAATGCTTGACAGACTCTAAACCTAACCTTGGAAACGGCGCCGTAAAAGTCGACGGACATTACCTAGGCTATACAGATCCTAACCGGCAAAGTACCGGATCAAATTGTAGTGCTAGTCCGGTGAGTCAGTCGTATTCCTCGGGAAAACATGGTAATTCTTTTAAGTGGGGTTAAACACCAAGAAGCTATTATTAACTCGATCTAAGTCGCAGCTTTTACTTTTTCCGGGTTAGATAGTTAGATCAGCTTAGATTAGTTAGTAATGTTAGAGTTAGATGTTAGTAAAACAGTAAAATAAAACAAATAAATACTAATATAATATATATTTTTGGATCTAGCCAAGAATACTTTATCAATCAATATCTTTTAGTAGAAATAAATGAGACAGATCTTCCTTTATTCAAGGTCCAATCAATTATATATGAATCGGTATACTCCTAAGCTAGGCAATTTCTCCTCACACGAGCGTATGAAATTGTCATATGTCTTGTCCTCTCGTCCAATGTCATCCTCAAGCATGGGTCACTCCCGCTTTGTCATTCGGCCAATTTTAAGGTATGTCAATTAAACATGAATTTAACGTGATAATCTCTCGAGTATAAATTTCAATAAGAGTTTGTTTCTCCCAAACAAATCTACCCCGGTTTAGAAATCGGATTCCGCTGTCACGCTTTCACTCGCCAATTTTACCCTCCGGTCTTTCTATTAACGAGTTCATAAACTAACTACGAGGCGTCAATTCATAATTAGATTATGAATTCTTTCAAATCGATTAGCTACTTCAATTCAAACATAGAAAGAGATTCATTATAACCGATTTTAATCATGATTACCAGAGTCGATCATTCATTTTACCAAAAGATTAACTAATTCAGATTCATATCTTGGCTAGATATTACTACTACTAATATATATATGTATATAAATAGATAGAAATAATAAACATAATAACATTAGAAAATTACCGATTACAATCATTGAATTGGAGCCTAATCCTCGTGAAAGTAACAACGGCTTCCGAGACAACAATCCTCGATAAATCCAAGCATTACAACGATACTACTACTTATTTATTTATACACATATGCATATATATATATATATATATATATATATATATATATATATATATATATATATATATATATACATACATCGACATATATATATATATATGGGCCCAAAATGAAAACAAGAAAAAGAGAGAAAGGAGATGGAAGAAGAGGAGATCTTGGCCATGGAAGAGGCCAAGAAGGGGCAAGGTTTTATGCTAAGGATGGGGGGTATTTATAGGCAAAATATTCGAACCGAGTCCAAAGTTGGGTTTGAACCGAGTTTTGGTATAAAAATCATAACTTGAGTTGTAGACCTCCGATTGACGTGATTCAAAGTGTGTTGGAAAGCTTATTTGAAGATATACAACTTTCATCAAGGACTCTTCCCCTGAAAATGCCTCTAAGTTGGGTCGCATATTCGTTGAAGATATTTTACGGTATAAGTACGTAGGAAAACCGACCCGTTGAACTTGTAAGCTTGTGGCATATTCTTCCATCCTTCAAAATACCTCGTGTCGTAACGTGGGATATTTTTATGGGCTTGGGCTCCAAGTTTGGTGAGCAAAATATCAAGGATATTTATTTTGTGATCAAATAAATATCCAAGGGAATATGCTTGGAATATTCCCAGAAAATATCCAAGATATTTATTTTGTGGTGTTGGCCGAATCCACTCAGTCAGGCATAACTCTCGTTTCGTCATTCATTCTTCAGTTCCGTCTCCGCAGTAAATCTTATCTTTTTTTACCTGAACACAAAGAAACGAACCGCGAGTAAATCTGACAACAAAAGTTCGTAAACTGCGTTGAATTTTACTGACTCTTTTCAGGTTAATATTACAGTCTCTAGTCATGATATTTTTAGATCTATCATACTAGCGGTAAATAAAACCTTTATAAAATATAGTAATTTTCAACACGACAGTCCGATTATTAAATCTATATAAAAAAACTTATAAAAATATAATAAAAACACGATAATTTATATAATAATTACTACTCATACATTTTGATAAAACTTAGTATTTATGACTTGATTTGATACATAAATGCTCAAAATGGTATCAGAAGTGGGGCGAAATGTCATAATAATGTCATAAATTTATCTCTCATCAATGTCTGTTTGGAAGTTTCCTTGTTTTGTTGATAACTTTCATTCTATGTATATTAGATTTATCCTTACTCAACGTTTAGTTGACATTTTCTATTTTGTTGATCCTGCTATGATCCGTTTTGGGGAGCAGACTCTTAGCAGGTAGTCCTTTGGATTGATTGCTCGTTGCGGGAATGTCGCGGGGTCTTGAGAGCCGCGTAGTTATAGACAACTATTTACTTTCCACTTTGTCAGATTTATGAAACTTTAAGTTTTATTGTTGTCCCGCATGTTCTCACCTTTGATAAAGAGATGGCACTCATTTTACATTTTAAATAATGCATGGTGGATGTTTAATTTCTCTCTGTTGTGGAATGTTGAATGTTACTGCCACGACTGTGTGTCGTGAGGAGTGGCACTCACGGTGACCAATACCGCGGCCGACGGGATTGGAAACCGAGTGTTACAAAGATTGCTTTGCTTCTTCTTCTTCTGTTCTTGTGTCATCACCGATTGTCACAGCTCATACAAGTTCTTTGGTGTCGGCATAGTGGTATCCTCTTGTGCCTTCGAGAGATCCGGTTCTTCGTCCCACTCGATCTGCTTTGGATTCAGTTGTTTCTCTTTTTCCCAAAGAATGGGTTTGGGCTTCAGGAAGCCTTGATGTAGGTGAACATTGTCTTGGACTTGTGTAGGACCTGCGAGGTTTGTGGGTTGTACTTTCAAGGCGTTGAACAGTGTTGAAGAGGAACCCATATGATTTCCTTTCCCGAAAATCGCCTTTTTCTGCAAACCCTTTCTTGGTGCGGTGAATGATAGGTCAATTTCCTTTTGGATCTGATCCTTCAATCGATTGAAAACAAAGGTTGCCCAATCAAATTTGATGCGTTCATAGATTATGGCCATCAGTTTGATCCGTACCTCAGTTAGGTTTTCCATTGACCCCTTTCTGCCTTCAATATTTTTGGTGATGACCGGTCCAAATTCAGCAAACGGAAGTTTGAGCTTTGATCTAGGTAGATTGTACGTTTCTCTGCTTTTGCTTGGGCTTTTGGCTATCTCAGCCCAGAATTTTGTGATGTCTGTCGTCACAAGCTTGACATTGGCAGGACCAATTAAGGGAAGGTGCAGGTATCTGTTTAGTGTACCAGGCGTGATGACTATGTTTTTTCCAAAGATTGAGCTTGTGATGCGATCGACTTGATCTTCTTTGTGCCGGGCACAAACTTGGCATTTTTCCGAATGCTATCAGTTTTCATAGCGATACCGATTATTGGGGGTTTAGAAAGGTCATCACCCCAAATTTGTACAAAGAATCGACCAAGCGTTGTGCTTGTGCATCGTTATCACAATAAGAGAGAGTGTTGTTCGGTTTGAAAAAACGAACCAGTGATGATTGATTTTTCATAGTATTTTTCAATTAGGAGAGATTGTGGAAGATGAGGCCATTGATAGTAGATAGATGTTTAGAAAGGAGTTCTTCAAGTTTTCTGTGAAAATCAGAAATAGGGTTTGTAATTTACAAGAGAGCGTAAAGATTTCTGAAAATCTTTAAGTCTGGTTCATATAGTGTGATTTGGGTAGTGTGAACGTGGTTTGAATATGGAAGGATTTTGTGACATCATGGCGTGATTTTGTGTATGTGAATTGCAATATTCGAGCGTAATGGGGGAGTGGTTTGAGGTAAGTAATGATAGAGCCCGGGAATCGAGGAGTTTACAATTCGAAAAATAATACAATTACCTCCATGATCATAAATTGATCTCCACATGTGATCAGAATTGATTTTGTTCACACTTTTAATTTATCCAAGTCTTTATTTCGGTGAAGTGCCTTGGTGGTCACTTTGCCGATCAAATGAGTTCTTCATCGAAATGCTCCATTTAACTGCTCCTAACAATCGCTTAAGTTACCTTCATTTGATACTGGTGCCTTACCTCGCTACACCTCACCATAACGGCAAAGGTTGTACCAGATTGATGAAGTCACTTAGCCGATTACTCCAGCTTGGCGCTCCTTGATACTTAGTCGATTTCAATCATTCCTAACTCGCCTCAACATACTAAATCTTTCATAATCGAGTGGTTTAGTGAAGATGTCACCAATTGATCTTCATGAGGTATGTATTTTAGGATGACATCTCCCATTTCAACACGGTCTCTGATAAAATGGTGTCTCACATCAATGTTTTTTGTTCTCGAATGCAATACTGGATTTTCAGTAATAGATATTGCACTTGTGTTATCACACATGATTGGAATTGTTTTCTCTTCCATTCCATAGTCCTTTAGTTGTTGTCTTATCCAAAGTACTTGAGCACAAAGACTACTACTGCTATATATTCTCGTCAAATTGTTGATGTAGATATGGAGTTTTGCTTTTGTTGAACCAAGAGACTAGTCTCGTTCCTAGCATTTGACATGTTCCAGAGGTGCTTTTTCTATCTATTTTGCATCCAAAGATAGTCGAGTCCGAATATGATATCAATTTAAATCCTCCATCTTTTGGATACCAAATTCCAACATTTATAGTGTTTTTCAAGTATTTGATTATCCTTTTGGCTGCTAGAAGATGTGATTCTTTTGGTTGAGCTTGAAATCTTGCACACACTCCTACTGCAAATGCTATATCAGGTCTGCTTGCAGTTAAGTATAATAAGGATCCAATGATTCCTCTATACATTTTCTCTCGATCAACATCCTTTCCTCGCTTCATCTTTTCCAAGTATGACTCGGCACACATTGGTGTGTCTGCTGTGCCACTTGTATCCATCCCATACTTGTGTATCAAATCTCTTGTGTACTTGGCTTGACTAATGAAAATGCCATCCTTCATTTGCATTACTTGAAGGCCAAGGAAATAGTTTAATTCTCCCATCATGCTCATCCTAATTTGCTCTTCATCGAGTTTGCAAATTTCTCACAAAGCTTTTCATCCTCTGATCCAAAGATTATATCATCAACATAGATTTGTACCAAAGAATGTGCTTGCTCCTTCCTCTAGTTTGAATAGAGTCTTGTCAATAGTTCCTTGTTGAATCCATTCTTGATCGAAAATTGTGATAGTGTTTCATACCAGCTCTAGGTGCTGCTTTGAGGCCATAGAGGGCCTTCTTGAGTTTGTATACTTTGTCTTCTTTTCCTTTGATTTGAAATCCAGGAGGTTGTTCTACATAAACTTCTTCTTCCAAAATTCCATTTAGGAATGCACTCTTGACATTCATTTGATAGACTTTGAAGTCTTTGTATGCAAAGAAAAGCTAGAAAGAGTCCGATTGCTTCCAATCTTGTTATTGTGCAAATGTTTCATCATAATCTATTCCTTCCCTTGAGAATAGCCTTTTGCAACTAGCCTTGCTTTGTTTCTCGACAACGGTTCCTCGCTTCATCCATCTTGTTCCTGAATACCCATTTTGCACCAATGATGTTGGCCATATCTCGTCTCATCAATAAGTTTCAGACTTCATTTCTTTCAAATTCATTTAGTTCTTCTTGCATTCTGTGTGATCCAATCTGCATTTTGGATTGCATCATCTATGGTCTTGGGTTCCACTTGTGATAGAAAGCAAGTTAGCATGTGCTCCAGCTTGTCTTACTCGTTCTAACTCCTGTGTGAATATCTCCAATAACTTGTTCTTCGGATGGTCTCTTAGCCAATTTAGATCTGGTTGAAGTTGTTCTTCACTTGGTTCTTCCATATCTTCATGCTGAGCATGATCTTCAACTTCAGGTGCTTCTTCTGTTGTATTGATATGTGGCTCCTCTTGATTTTCAAAGTGATGATTCAGGATAGTAGCTGGTATGGTTGCATTTGTATAGATTTCCTCTGTCGCTTTCTTTCTTGGTCTTGAAGATCTTCACCATTTGTATTTGGTTCATCAAAACCACATGTATTGATTCTTCAATCACCAATGTTCTTTTATTGAGTACTCAATGCTTTGTCGGTGTGTCGAGTATCCCATGAAGATTGCTTCATCACCTTCTCATCAAAGGTATGCAAATGGGTTCTGTTTAAGACAAAACATTTTGATCCAAACATATGAAAATATGAGATATTGATTTTTCTACCATTCCATATTTCATATGGAGTCTTTCCATGATATTTGTTGATGATTGATCTGTTTTGTGTATGACATGCTGTGTTTACTGCTTCAGCCCAAAATCTCTTTGGCAAGCATGCTTCAGCAATCATTGTTCTAACTGCTTCTTTGAGAATTCTGTTACCAATTGTTGTGGAGTGCCCGCTGCAGATAGTTGATGTAGTACTCCATTTTCTTCACAGTAGGTTCTGATGATTTCATTTAGAAATTCAAAGCCTCTGCATCGATCCGATCTTTATAATCTTTAGTTCTTTCTCATTTTGGAGTCTTCTCAAAGAATCTGCAGCTTTTGAGTGTCTCTTTCTTCTTGTTCATGAAAATGGTCCAGTGTACTTTGAGAAGTCATCCACCACTACAAGGGTGTATTTCTTACCACTCACACTTACTCGTGTGACTGGTCCAAACAGTCCATGTGTAATGTGATGTAGAACTCTTGTTGTAGATTGATAAGGCTTTGACTTGAATGAACTTTTGATCTGCTTTTCCTTTCTGACATGCATCACATAGACTTTCTTTCTTGAATGTGATCTCTGGCAAACCTTCAACTAACTTGTTCTTTGATAGTTTGTTGATGGTCTTGAAATTCAGATGATTTAATCTTTTGTGCCAAATCCAGCTTGTAGATTGTTTGTTTTGACCAATGTACATGTTTCTCGCTTGGTCGTTTCTCCATCCACAACATACATGTTGTCTTGTCTTCTACCTGCAAGAACCACTGTGTTGGTTTGGCTGTGAATCACTTTGCATCCTTCTTTGTTGAAGTGCACATTGTAGCCTTTGTCACAAAATTGACTGATGCTCATCAGATTGAAATTTAGTCCCTTGACATATGCCATATTTTGAATCTTCAAATTGTTCTTGAGTATTATGCCTTCCCTTTAATCTTGCCAGGGTTTTTTGCCTCCAAATGTGACTTTGGGTCCATCAAAAGCCTTGAAGTCGGTGAGCCATTTCTTGTTTCTGTCAAGTGTCTGGAACATCCACTTGCCTATGTACCGGACATCCTACAAAACAGATTAATTAAGTTTAGGTACCCAACACTTGCTTGGGTCCATACTGCTAGCAATCATGCCTCCCATACCAAGTGTGTATCCAAAAGGTCTTCTTTTTGGATAATTGAAGTCATCAACTTCATATGTATAAGGCATGGCAGAATAGCTTCTAATATTTTTGCTGAAGGTATTCTGATACTTTTCTCCACCTTTTGGTGCATTTACATCCTTCTTCACTTTCCAATATGCAATAGGAAACCTTTCTTGCTTCAAGTGTCTAGGAACAGATTGGTTTTTCTTAATCACATGATGCATTTTGTGGAATGGTTTCCTCTTGTATTTTGGAGGTGCAACATTCCAATCATCCTCTGAAGGGTAAAGTCTGTCTTTACCTTTCAGATGGCTGTTGTTCTTGATTGACTGGAATGAGGATTTAGTCTGCTGTTTCACTACACTAGGTTTTGACTTCACCGAACAGATGATCTCATTGGAACTATGGTCTGTCCTTTCTAAATTTTGATCCATTAATGGTCCTGAATTTAGAATTATGTTGACCATTATTCCTACTTTTATCCTCGATCATTGTAGCCAAGACCAGATCTGATCCAAACCTTTTTGAGGGTTTGTAAGTAGGTGCTTTTAGTGGTGCAGTGGTTACCTTTTTCGGTGAGAGATTTTCTTAATCGATCTCATCAATAATGGATGTATGATCATCTGCTTTTTGTTGATCATTTAAGTAGGTCTCCTTACTAGTTAATCAGCTTTTGCTTTATCCAGTTCTTTCTTTAATCTCTTATTTTCTTTTCTTAGATCCTTGCATTCCTTTTCCAGAATTTCATGATTCTTTTCAATTTCATCAAATTTAGTCATGAGATTTTGGACTAGGTCTGCTGTATCTAATGGGAGAGTAGAAGAATGTGCGAAGTCGATGTGGATGTATTAGATGAAGAGTAAGAGCTAGATGATACCTCAGATTCATCTGATTCTTTAGCCATTAGACATAGGCTTGTTTCTTCAGTGTCTGAACTATCACTTTCATCTTCATCCAATTCTTTGGTCATGAGGCATATGCATGCTTTCTCCTTTTCTGAGCTGTCTTCTTCATCACTATCATCTGAATCATTATCAGATGATTCTTCATTCTTCTCACTGCTGGATTCTGCCTTGAGTGCCTTCTTGCTTTTTCTCTTTTCAAATGCTTTGTATTTATTCTTTTCATCATCTTTGTCATTTTCTTCAGGACAATCTGCCTTGAAGTGACCTTTCTTGTTGCAGTTGAAGCATCTGTATTCATCATCTTTCTTCTTCATGTCTCTGTTTGAGCTTGACCTCTTGTTTGATGATGAATTTCCTTTGAAGGGCTTCTTTTTGCTAAACTTGTTAAAGCGTTTAACCAATAAAGCTACATGTTCTTTAAGTTCATGTGTTTCTTCGCTGATGTAATCGGCAAAGTTACTTTGCTGGGGTGCAACCAGTGCAGTGAGTTTTTGTGTCTCTGCCGGAGCACCATCTTCACCATTCAATTCGAATTCATGAGCTTTTAATTGGGACATTAGTGTCAGAGTGTCAGTGCTTGCAAGATTTGTTGTTCCTCTGATTACTGATGTTATGATCTTCCATCTTTCAGGTAGTCCTATCAAGATCTTCAAGCATACTTTTTTTGGGGATATGTGTGTCCAAGCTGTTGCAGTTCACTGATGATGCTTGAGAATCTGTTGTCCATTTGATCTATGGATTCACCAGTCTTCATTTTGAAGTTTTCAAACTTCGCTTTTTAACAGAATAATTTGTTTTCTTTAATCGCTTGAGATCCTTCATTTATCAATGATAGCTTGTCCCACATCTCCTTTGTCTTGTTTTGCGCTTTGATTCTCATGAACATGTTGCTATCTAGGGTCTTCAAGATCATGTCTTTTGCAACAAAGTCCAGTTTGCTCTTCTCTCCGTCATCCTTGGTCCAATCCTTTTTAGGTTTGTCAATTTCCTTTTCTTGATCTGCTCCTGTGCTACCACGTAGTGATTGTGATTGGTCCATCATTAATTACATCCAAAGATCTCTTCATGAGTTCTTTGCAAGATGAGATAGCATTCTTATTTTATATTCATCAAAATTGTTAACATTAAAAGCAGTACTTTTGACAAGAAGTTTGAGGAATCCATCGATTGCAAATGAAGATATAAATGTAAATGTATAGAAAACTTCATTTGAAAACTACTTTGAAAATATGTGATCTCCTTGTTACGTAAATTAGATCCAAGCAGGTTACGATACTAGGAACACCGCTCCGATACCAATTGTTGGTCCCGAGAGAAGGTGAAACTATAGTCGAGAGGGGGGATGAATGACTATAGTGGAGTTTCAAAACTTTTCTTTTATTTAAAAGCTTTTGGGCAAATGGATAAGTCCCTTCTTACTATGTTGTTTTCAAATCAGTTTAGACAATCACAAAAATAAGTTATGATGTAGGCAAATTAAATAAATGTTTGTAAAGTAAATTGCAAGAATTAAATTGACACAAGGCTTATAGTGGTTCAGGTGGTGTAATCCTTTAATCCACTCTTCTCACTGTGATGATCGGAGGAATTCACTATTGTTTTCACAGATACAATAGTATGATTGTCCTTGGCTTCCCAAGCTTCACAATCTACAAGACTATCACTCCTTGACTGCAATGACTTGATGATTCAGTCTCTTTTCTTTGCTCCTGAGATCAAAATCCTTCAACATCTATCACAGATTCAACTCCTTCTCAGATTGCCTCTGATTCAGTTGTTTTACTTTGATGAGAATGTGATTCACAAACTTGCTTGATCAATCTCAGTGCTGAGTATGACTTTGTAGCTCTGATGCCTGAGTTGATAACTAGATGTGTCTTTTTAAGTTCAGAGAGAAGGCTTTTCAGATTGACAGAGTTTTTGCTTCATTTTTCTCTTTAGATCGTTCCTCTTCTTTTCTCTGTCTGTCAATGCCTTCTATTTATAGCCTTGAATAACCTTGATTTTGAAATTCCGTCCGTTGGCTATATTAATGAGGGAATAATCCTTGATTTTATTCTTGATTCCCCCTTAATTGCATTCTCCTTGATTTCACTGATCGGATTCTTTCTTCAATCGTACAGCAGAAGATCCGTCCTTGATTGATCCTCTAATGATTGTGCATTTAATGCATGATCTTCTGAATCTTCAACGTATATTAAATCTGATCTGGTAAGTGTTCCTTCGCCGTTTTCAGAACGGTCGAGCGATCCTTCTGACTTAACCGATTTAGATCTTCCTTCACCGTTTTGTCTTCACTCAGCCGAAAGTCAGTTTACTTTGCCGATTCACAGTTTTCTTCTTTGCTTCAGTTGAAGGAGAATCTTTGTACTTCACTGATCTTTGATTGTGGTGAGATCAGTGTACACCATATTCGAATATTAATGTACATCACTTGTAGTATAACTTAGACTTGTCCAAGGTCATCACAGACTTCCTTGGTTACAAGTCAGACCTTTAATGTCTGCATTGCTTCTCTGCTGGTGCTTGGCTGGCTTCACTCTACCGAATATCTGTTTTTGCTTTGCCGTCCTACCAACTAGTACAATACTTGTCTGACTCAACTTATACAACATGTCAGACTCTAAGTAAAGACTTATACAGAGAATTCTAACTTATTTCAGACTTTCTATAACAGCTAGTATGGCCATCATCAAAACATAATAAAATGTTCCTAACATTATCGATCCAAGATTATGTTGCAACTCTGGTTTATCTTCTTATGTTGATTGGAAATGATTGTTTGTGTTGTTAGTTTTGATTGTTGTAAAGATTTTCCTACTTGTGTTGTATTGATTTCTTGCATTGGAGTAATTTCCTAGTGTTAGCATTTACACGTTTGACAGAGACCGAAAGGAGATGTTGGTCGTGGGAAGAGGGTAGGAAAACCGGAAGGTAAAATCGACTCTTCATGGCATTCGATTTCTTATCCGGGGATAGTTGACATTGTCATTGCATTCATGTGCGTAGCATACCAAATCATCAAGTCTGGGACCCCTAAACCGAAGAGGAGGTAGAGAGTAGTTTCGTACACTCGTATGAGGGGAAACTACTTGCTTAGGAATGCACCGTTTCACACTTTCGAACACCAATGGTAGGAAGGTAGGAAATCATTCCCATGATACTACAAGAGGAGGGCTAGGTTACACATTGTCTTGGTTAGTTTCTTTTATCGTTTTATCATCTTTATTATCACAAGCACTTTATTTATGCATGCTATTACTCTCTTGCAAATTGTGACCTAGATCGAATTAATATAGACTTTTTAGTGTGTAACCTCAAAAGTGATTTTCCCCGTGGATTCGAACTTGACTCACCATACTAGACTACAATCGACCCGGTACACTGCCGGTTAGATTGGACACCTAGGATTTGGCCATCAAAGCCTCTTATTTAATGCTACATAAACCGACTTAGAAACACCTAGATCTACCCCTCGTCCAAGAAACGCGTTTCGGATGATTCTAGACTCTCGATAAGTCGGCGTCAGCTACCGGTTTACCGGGGGTAGTTTTGTCTTTTGCTCTCTACCGACTTAGCTTGGAAGGTTCTGGAATACCCTAGGCCCAATCCTTTCGTTCAGTCCACTCCAGATTCACCCATGATGCTCAGCCCAATATTTCGTATCCTGAAAATAATCAAATAACGCACGAAATAATATCGAAATAGGGATAATAAACGTTAAGTGCAGATTACTCGACTCACGAACCCGACATATGATATTCAACTCAAATGGTTCATATTTATAGGTCGAAACAACTAGTTTTAGCTCATAATGGATAGAATGTTGATGTCGTAGGATAGACTATTTTAACCGTCATCAACTACCCCGCACTAGCCCTTTGCTCGTCGACAAGCAGAGTATCAAGGCGGAATGTACCTCCAAGAGCAATCCCCATCAACTACCACATATTCAATAAAGATTTCCAGCAGTACACACATTAAGCAATAATCCATAAGCTCCCCATTAATCACTACTTATCGCGCATCAATGTGTCGTGTGATGAATCTTTCGTGATAGTGCGTTCGTGAGGAGAATCAAGTTGTATTAACCCACAATCTTAACTTACCTGCGGATACACTCACTCATCTTGCCTTCAGACTTGGTTACACAACATGGTACCTTAATCGGGCCGGGTGGACTTGGGGACCGAGTCTTGCTCTTAGGTCCTCGTTTGTTTCTTTTTATGCAAGGGTCGTGTCCTTTTTGCTACGAGTTCGCTTCCCTCACTGCCTTTATTTTATATTTTCTTTTCTTTTTTCTGGCATTTTTTCTCACCATTTTTTCTCTCTCTCTTACAA
This sequence comes from Gentiana macrophylla, assembly GCA_026214975.1. Classification (NCBI taxonomy): domain Eukaryota; kingdom Viridiplantae; phylum Streptophyta; class Magnoliopsida; order Gentianales; family Gentianaceae; genus Gentiana; species Gentiana macrophylla. Next base: position 66,850,933 of record CM047811.1, read on the forward strand.
GTCCGTTTTGTCCCGGTTACCTCTTTTGGCATTCAAGTTGCTTCCTTGTCCTACAACAATTTGTTAAAGTATATAGATAGACAAATAATGATTCCCGGTTAAAACAACTTATCATCTAATCTTAAACACTTCTCACTCAGATTATGTGCTCAAATAATTGAGTGCAATGATAGAATAACAATTAATAAGTTACTAATTAATGTAACATAACATATGCTCCTTCTTCCATACTAAATTGAATACGCTATAGCTAACTTCAAATCAAACTTGGGCTCCTTTTCTACCGATTCCTTACTCGGAAACGTGCAATAGGCAAGCTAAAAACAGTGCTAATTTTTTTCAAAATTATTCCCTTTATCGATTATCTAGCTAAGACCGCCTACCCCCCCATTTATTATGGGCATTGTCCCTAATGACAAACAATAAAGAAAAGGAAAGGTACTTAGCTCTGGAATTGGTCAGCTGACTCAAAGTGATTCCTGGAGTGGAATCATTAGCTCCTAGGTCATCCATCTTCCAAGTTGTTACTTGTATTCCAAAATACTTCTGAAAAAACTATGAGTAACATGCGAAGGGCAGTAAGAAAATAAGGTGGCGGTAATTGTGCATACCGAAGGAATGCGCAAAAAAAAAACAGTTTAAGCTACTTTATTCTTTATTGGCTTAAGCAAAATGCGAAAACTTTTACGAGGGTATCACATGAGAATTGTGAAGGAAAAAACCACATATATCTCTAGCCAAACGACCGCAGATATATGCGATGAAAAAAACCTTGCGATTGTCATGCTACTTTATTGACTCAATATAAAGCAATAAATAAGGGTTTAGAAATAGTTCCGAGTTTATAATCGCCAGCTCGACTGTACTAATAGGGCTCATTTATTTGTACTTTGGATCCGTCAATGTAAAGACTTCCAACTCAGGGTTATACTTGTGCTCTAGGTAATGCTTCAACTTGTGGCCGTTTACTATGAAAGTTTTCCTAGAGTATTCATTCTTAACTTCACATGCGCCTGAATTGAAAACTTTGGTGACTACATGTGGTCCATACCTTCTAGACTTCAACTTCCCAGAAAAAAGATGAAAACGCGAATTATATACCAACACCTTATCTCCACTTGAAATGTGTGGTTAAGAATCCTCTTATCATGCAGGCACTTCGCTCTTTCTTTGTAAATCTTTGCATTCCCATACGCTTGAAGTCTAAACTCCTCTAGTTTATTCAATTCTAGCAATTTCTACTCACCGGCTAAATTCTCATCCATGTTTAGAAACCTCGTAGCCCACAACACTGGGTGCTCGAGTTCTACTGGTAAATGGCACGCTTTTCCAAACACTATCATATACGGTGACATCCCAATCATGGTCCTATAAGCTGTTCTGTACGCCCAAAGAGCGTCATCTAATTTCAAAGACCAATCTTTCCTCGTGGATTCACAGTGTTCTCTAAGATCCTCTTAATCTCTCTATTCGTGACCTCCACTTGTCCACTCGTCTGAGGGTGATATGCTGCTGCAATCTTATGTCTAACCCCATATCTGAACATCAATTTCTCAAACAACCTATTACAGAAATGACTCCCTCCGTCACTAATTATGACTCTGGGCACTCTAAATCTCATCAAAATGTTCTTCCTAAGAAACCTCAGGACAACCCTGGCATCATTAAAAGGTGAGGCCACTGCCTCCACACATTTGGAAACATAATCAACTACTACCAGGATGTAACGATTTGATTCTGACGATGTGAAAGGCCCAGCAAAATCAATTCCCCATACATCGAATAATTCCACTTCCAAGATACTCTGCAGTGGCATCACATTTCGCTTAGAAATGTTGCCGCTCATTTGACAGGAATGACAGCCTCTTGTAAACTCATAAGCATATTTATGCATTGTTGGCCAATAGAATCCACACTGCAGTACCTTTGTTGTTGTCTTATCTGGCCCATAGTGACCTCCAGCTTCTCTATAATGACATTAGCTTAAAATGCTTGGAATATCATTATCATGGATACATCTCCTAAGAATGGCATCAGGGCACATCTTGTATAGGTATGGATCGTCCCAATGATAATGCTTCAGATCCGTAAATCCGTATTTGTGAATTCCGGTGGTAGGTACCTTCCTGCTAAATAATTGACAATATTAGCAAACCAAGGGTATACCTTGCCCACTCTTGATGTATTTTGTCGGGTCTGAGATTCAATTAGAGCTACCACTGAGACGGCAAAAATTTGTTCATCGGGAAAGCTCTCCCATATCTCAGTTGGTTGCTTCTCTTCCAGCAAAGTTAATCTTGACAGGTGATCAGCCATCTGGTTCTCAGATCCCTTTTTATCCTTTATCTCGACATCAAACTCTTGTAAGAGTAGAATCCATCTCAACAATCTTGGCTTGGAGTCCTCCTTAGTTAGAAGGTATTTCAGAGCTGCATGGTCAGTGAATACAGTGGCTTTCGATCCTATCAGATATGGTCGAAACTTGTCAAATACGAAGACAACATTTTAGAGTTCCTTCTTTATAGTTGCATAATTCCTCTAGGCACTGTTAAGGGTATGGTTGGTGTAATAGATCGGCTTAAAGATTTTATCCTACCTTTGTCCCAGGGCTGCTCCAACTGCCGTGTCACTTGCATCACACATAAGCTCGAAAGGTTTGTTCCAATCTGGTGCTACCAGAATTGGGGCGGTTATAAGAATTTGCTTCAATGTGTTGAATGCTTGCTTGCATTCTTCTCCAAACACAAAAGGCACATCCTTTTCAAGTAATTCCTTCAAAGGTCTAGAAACTTTAGAGAAATCATTAATAAACCTCCTATAGAATCCTGCGTGGCCAAGAAAGGCTCGCAACGTCTTTAAGTTTGTTGGAAACGATAACTTCTCTATCACCTCTATCTTTGCCTTATCAACCTCCGTTCCTTTCCTTGAAATCTTATGACCCAACACTATTCCTTCTGTAACCATGAAATGGCATTTTTTTCAGTTAAGTACAAGGTTGGTCTCTTCACATCTCTTCAGCACTCTACTCAAGTTGTCCAAGTATTTATCAAAGCTATCTCCAAATACAGAGAAATCCTCCATCATGTCCGCAAATAACGACATCATGCACCTTTGAAATGTTGTTGGTGCATTATGATGAACTCCAAATGGTGCCAATAATTATACCTATATTCACCCCAAATTCTGCTCAAGAGAGGATAGATAGGCTCATTATTGCTTAGAATATATGTTAAATTCTATGTGAGTGTTTCCAGGATCGTAATTCTGCATCTATGCACTTTTTTGTTCCTGTTTTGTCTCGTTTTGTGTCTTTTATAGAATGTACCGAATCTGGAGCATTGGAGAACAGATCTGGACCAAAAGGAATGCATTGGGCTGAGTAATTGAAGTCCAAGAGGAAGCCTGCTGAAGAAAAAGAAGAATAGAAGGCCCGGTAACCCGAGGGTTAGGCCCGGTAAACCGGTGACTTATTCAACACGAAATTCATTCTGCCGTATTGTCTAAGTCGGTTAGGGTTTTAGAGAGTCTTAAGTCGGCTATTGTATCTATATAAAGCCCCATATACTGAATGCTTAAGAGAATCTCATATCTTATCAATTTTATTATACAATTATTAGGAAATAAAGTTTTCTTGAGCTTTGGAGAGTTGTTTTTGGTTTCCTCCCTTCTCCCATCATCTCTAGCTTGAGTAGATCGAGCTAGATCTCCATTTTTGAAGGTATGAAGCTTTGAACGTTCCTTTATCGTCTTCAATATGGTTGATCTGTTTGTATTTATGTGTTTTAGTTAATCTGCATGTTTAACAACCCCATAGTTTACTTATTTTAATCGTATTGAGCAAATGTAGATCCAGAAATTAGGAAAAGCCGCCCTCGGTAACCCGGTGGTCTATACCGGTTTACCGAGGCATATTTTAGAAAACCTAAACTGGGATTCACTACAGCTACGTTGATCGGCATAAATAATTAAAACGAGTAATAGGTCTGGCCAATCTAGTATTCGTAATTCGTAAATTAACATGAAGGACCGCAAGTGAAGTGTTAATTAGGACATAGTCTTGATGGACCCTAGGAACGTGCTGGTCAGAGTGGTATGAGGTAACGCTCAATATCGGCAGTTCTAGTTCTTTATCTGTATGGGCTATTACGGACCAATTAAGGAGGGTAGCTTGCGTATAGATTGTCTACTGCCATTGTCGGAGTAGATAGGAGTAGGAACTGCACCCGTAGCTGATAAATATGATAATAATCATTAAAAGCTCACGATTAATCTAGGAAATTATGTGGGGAAGTAAACATAACGATTAACTAATCCATGTTAGTAGATCGGTGAGGAGAAGGAGAGGTATACCATGTTTGTTTTCTTTTTATGTTATTGTTGGTCAATGACCGTCTATATGTTGCTTCTTAATTAGGTTAGAATCGTTTATATGCATAATTTGCATTGTCTCTGCGGGATCGATCTTGACTCACATTTACTATACTGCGATGCACCTAGTATTCTTGCTTGTCATATCGACGTTAGTGACTTACACGCGATCACATTACAAAGTCCAAAAGGCATGCGATTGTATGTACAAGTTCCATAGGGACATGTAGAAGTTATTTTCTCTCGGTCCTCGAGGGCAATATGGATCTGATAGTAACCAGAATATCCATCTAAGAAACAATAAAAAGCATGACCGCTTAATCTTTCCAACATCTGGTCAATGAATGGTAGGGTAAAATGATCTTTAGGAATAAGCCCATCGGTGTGTATGCATAATATCGGCAGTTCTAGTTTCCTGAAATCAATGCATACTCGATGTCCAGTAATCAGCCTCACAGGGATTAACTCATCGAACTCATTTGGTTGGACAGTGAATCCTCCCTTCTTGGGCACCACATGAATCAGGCTCACCCATTCACTATCTGCAATTGGGAAAATGATTCTCATCTCCAACATCTTTATAATTTCTTCCTTTACAACATCCTTAGGTTGTGGCGTTAGCCTCCTTTGTGGTTGTGCTACTACTTTCTTCTCAGGTTCTACAGAGATTTTATGCATACACACCGATGGTCTTATTCCTCTAATATCTGCAATCGTCCACCCAAACGCTCCCTTGTGCTCTCTCAATACTCTTTAGGGTTTCTCCTCCTCTAAAGGTGATAGCAACGATGAAATTATAAGGGGAAGAGTATCATCTTGTAAGTATACATACTTTAGGTGAGATGGCAAAGGTTTCAACGTTAAGTTCCTTGGTGGCTCTTCTAGTGATGACCTTAACAGCTTACAAGTCAATTGTAAGTCAAAGAACTTGTGCCACGAATGTCTATGAATTGTTCCTCCTAAATCCACAAAAAATATAGGCTCTACTTCTCGCACTTGACCTTCGCTACACCCAGGCCAAGTTTCCTCATAACCTTCTTCTTCCTTCAGGGGTAAAGTCTCTGCTACTTCAGGGTCTAGTGCCAGCTACTGATATAACTCAAAAACAAGCTCGTCTATGGCATCTAGCATGTAACACGCTTCTCCTTTATCTTGGGCATACCTCATTGTTTTCATTACATTGAATACTACTCTATCCTCATTCACTCTCAGACTTAGCTCACCCTTATGGACATCTATCAATGTCTTACTTGTCGCTAGGAAAGGACTGCCTAATATTAGTGGAACATCCTGGTTAGCCTCCATGTCTAGCACCACAAACTCTATAGGGAATACAAACTTATCAACTTTTACCAGTACATCCTCACCACTCCCATAGTGACCTCCAGCTTCTCTAGAATGACATTGGCTTAAAATGCTTGGAATCTCATCACCATGGACGCATCTCCTAAGAATGGCATCAGGGCACATCTTGTATAGGTAGGGATTGTCCCAATGATAATGATTCAGATCCGTAAAGAACTTCTTCTTATCCACATTTGTGAATTCCGGTGGTAGGTACCTTCCTGCTAGATAATTGACAATATTAGCAAACCAAGGGTATACCTTGCCCACTCTTGATGTATTTTGTCAGGTCTGAGATTCAATTGGAGCTACCACTAAGACCGCAAAAAGTTGTTCATCGGAAAAGCTCTCCGTAATCTCAGTTGGTTGCTTCTCTTCCAGCAAAGTTAATCTTGACAGGTGATCAGCCACCTGGTTCTCAGATCCCTTTTTATCCTTTATCTCAACATCAAACCTCTTGTAAGAGTAGAATCCAGCTCAACAATCTTGGCTTCGAGTCTTGCTTAGTTAGAAGGTATTTCAGAGCTCCATGGTCAGTGAACACAGTGACTTTCGATCCTATCAGATATGGTCGAAACTTGTCAAATAAGAAGATAACAGCTAAGAGTTCCTTCTCTATAGTCGCATAATTCCTCTGGGCACTATTAAGGGTACGACTGGCGTAATAGATAGGCTAAAAGATTTTATCCTCCTTTTGTCCCAGGGCTGCTCCAACTGCCGTGTCGTTTGCATTACACATAAGCTCGAAAGGTTTGTTCCAATCTAGTGCTATCAGAATTGGGGCGGTTATAAGCATTTGCTTCAATATGTTGAATGCTTGCTTGCATTCTTCTCCAAACACAAACGGCACATCCTTTGCAAGTAATTCCATCAAAGGTCTATAAACTTTAGAGAAATATTTAATAAACTTCCTATAGAATCCTGTGTGTTCAAGAAAGGCTCGCAACGTCTTTAAGTTTGTTGGAGGGGGTAACTTCTCTATCACTATTCCTTCTGTACCATGAAATGACATTTTTCTCAGTTAAGTACAAGGTTGGTCTCTTCACATCTCTTCAGCACTCTACTCAAGTTGTCCAAGCATTTATGAAAGCTATCTCCAAATACAGAGAAATCATCCATTAAAATCTCTAGAAAATCCTCCACCATGTCCACAAATAACGACATCATGCACCTTTGAAATGTTGTCGGTGCATTACAAAGTCCAAAAGGCATGCGATTGTATTCAAAAGTTCCATAGGGACATGTAAAAGTTGTTTTCACTCGGCCCTCGAGGGCAATATGGATATGATATGATAGTAACCAGAATATCCATTTAATAAACAATAAAAAGAATGACCGCTTAATCTTTCCAGCATCTGGTCAATGAATGGTAGGGGGAAATCATCTTTACAAGTTGCGTCATTCAGTTTCCTGAAATCAATGCAAACTCGATGTCCAGTAATTAGCCTCGGAGGGATTAACTCATCGAACTTATTACGTTGGACATTGAATCCTCCCTTCTTGGGCACCACATGAATCGGGCTCACCCATTCACTATCTGCAATTAGGAAAATGATTCCCATCTCCCACAACTTTATAATTTCTTCCTTTACAACATCCTTCAGTTGTGGCATTAGTCTCATTTGTGGTTGTGCTACTGCTTTCTTCTCAGAGTCTACAGAGATTTTATGCATACACACCGATGGGCTTATTCCTCTAATATGTGCAATCGTCCACCCAAACGCTCCCTTGTGCTCTCTCAGTACTCTTAAGAGTTTCTTCTCCTCTAAAGGTGATAGCAACGATGAAATTATAAGGGGAAGAGTATCATCTTTTAAGTATACGTACTTCAGGTGAGATGACAAAGGTTTCAACATTAAGTTCCTTGGTGGCTCTTCTAGTGATGACCTTAACAGCTTACCAGTCAATTGTAAGTCAAAGAACTTGTGCCACAAAGGTCTATGAATTGTTCCTCCTAAATCCATATAAGATATAGGCTCTACTTCTCGCACTTGACCTGTTGGAAATAATATCTGTGTTTTGATGATGATTTGTCACGCATCTAGTAAGATCGCTTACAACCCATGATGATGAAGTCATAACTAACTGTTATAGTGCATAATGAAAGAAGAAGCAAGAAATGGTCTAGAGAAAATGTATAAGTTCTATCTAGATTCTGAACTTTGTATGGGTTGTTTCAGACAAGCATTGTAATAGATAGGAACTAGGCGAACAACTGAGTCACAGCAAGCAAACTAAGTATACATATGAAGAACTGAGGGATCAGACTCAGTCATGAGAAAATCGAAGAAGATAAGTTCGAGAGGACCAGACTCGATTGGCTTGTCTAAGAAGACCAATAAGCGAGGACACCAGACTCGATTATTGAAGATCAAGAACTGAGTTGGCAAACTCAGTTAGAAGCTGATTAAGTCATGACTATAAGTCAGAATTCAGGCAAGTCTATGGTGACCTGGAACTGAATTATAGATCATGTAAAGCTGAATAATCTTAAGGACAAAGATTATCAGGTACCAAGAAAAGAAGAAACTGAATGGTGTACTCTGACATAGTCAATTGAAGTCAGATGTCAAGAATATAAGGTACTCAGTTTTGAAGAGTAGAAAACTGATTTAAGGCCTTGTTGAATTTGAAATAAGAAAACGACAAAAGGTCGTACATATGAACGTTGGCTAAACAAAAAATGTAACAGCTATAAAAATTATCTGACCGTTACATTGCCCCTATAAATAATAGAGACAAGCACTTGAAAAAATGAGATCTGAAAAAGCTTTACAAGCATATATCTAAAGATCCAGATCCAGAAAATCAGATTTCATATCTAGAAAAAGGGAAGCCAACAGAATTGCCTTGAAGATTACAAAGAAAGATCCAGTAACCCATTAAGGGGGAAGAAGGCATCTTGGAGCTGCAACTCCATATCCAGAAGAAGCAAACAACTCACTAAATTAATCACTTGATTAATTCTAAACCTAACCTTTGTGAAAAAGGGTTGGCTGTGCATAGTTTGAGGAGAGCAACTCCACCTTTCCTCATACGGTTGCAACTTGGTTGCCACAGCTGTTGGTCCAGTCTGTGGATTGTGTTTGTGTTAGTGTGAGCTGGTGAATGAGGCATTCCACCTCCGAAGGATCAATGTGCAGAGTGAAGGGAGCAATCTTACCTTTCTTCATTATGTGTAGACAGTGAAACTAGGGTGTCGTGAAGGACTGTCATTGGGCTATGATTTTGTAACAGTTATCCCAAGATTCTAGTGATACCTCCTACACCACAGGAGAAGGGGAGACGTACGGGATTACACCACCCGGAACTTCCATAAACAAACCCTGTGTTGATTTACTTTACGCATTTATATTTGTGATGAGATTGCTTTAATTATTAATTGTCTTGTTATCACTCACTCAGCAAACACTAGACACTGAATCTACACAAAACTGATACATAGGAGGCTTAGACTATCAATGACATATATATTGCACGAAAGGCTTGATCTTATCCGCTGCAAGTTAGTTCAGTTCTAGCATCAGCCAAACTGAATTAGCTAACTCCTACACAGGATTAAAGGGTTGGAACGAAACTGAACTAAGTCATATTGTACATCAGTTTGTTAATTCAGTTTGAGTTACTAAGAAACTTAGTTCCTGGGGTACTTTCAGTTTTGGGAAAGTTTTTGGTGACAAGTCTATTCACCCCATCTAAACTTGTGTTAGCATTTCCAATGGACCAACAATTGGTATCAGAGCAGTTCTTCCGTTTGAAAGTGATCCAAAAAGATCTGACAAACCAGTTGTTGAAAACCCCTCATTGTATCAGTTGTAAAAGCAGTAAATCGAAATGGTTACATCTAGAATTAGAAGTTGGCTTATTCACCCCCTGACTAATTGTTTGCAAAATGTATCTGATTTTCAGGATCAAGTTTTTGAGAGGTTCAGTGCTACAAATTCACATACAAATCCGGAACCTCAAATCAATGGTGACGTGGACATTATTATCAATGTACATGATGACAAATTCAGAGGAATTCCTTCACTAAGTAACTTCTCAGATGAAGAAGAAAAGAATTTGTTGCAAGAAACTGACGATATAAAAGATTCATTGGAGCAACCAAAGAATGTACATTCATATCATGAAGCTGCAACAAGTAATCAAGAAAAGGTACATTCTTCAACTCAGTTATCATTCGCTGAACTTAGTCAGAGAAACTCTGAGCTTGCCAAGCTGACAGAAAAACTCACACTGGAGTTGAAACTAAAAGATATAGAACTTGGCAGAGCAAAAGATTGGAATGAGTTTCTTGAAACTGAGATGTCAAATCTAGCTGAAAGGTTATTATCTAGTAAGTTTGACAAAAGCAATGATAATTCCCCATCTTTACACAGTCTTGAGATTTCAAATAGTATAAACTCTAGACATCAAGATACTGGAAGACCTAATGGATTACACAAAGAAAATAAAGATGATAAATCTAAAAGAATCCTTGTGAAATCAACTAAGGTTGAGCGTAATGGCCTATCTAGAAAAGAGATGGGAAAGGTTAATTGTCTCATCAAACAAATTGAAGTTTGTACTTCAGTAACTAATCCAGCCGGACCCAAGAAGATATGGGTACCGAAGAAAATTTAAAACTGTTTTGCAGGTAAGGTCAGTTTTTATTGCAAAATCCTTAGAAAAACCGACTTTATACACAAAGCTGAAAAAGGCAAAAGATGATGAAGGGTAAATTGGTCAAAAGACAAAAACTTTCCAGCTACCATCTGTCGCTTGGGCTGACAAGACAAATCACCTGAAGCCATGTGTCAATCAAGGAGAAGAAGTAGATGTACATCCCTACAAATCTCATTGATTGCGACACGACTCTTATTGAAAACGATTGAAGGACTCAAAAACGCTTATTTGACAAAATCTTGTTCAATCATTTTCAAAACATTCAAAGTTCCTCCAAGAATTCTTAACCTTGATCCATGGAGCGATATAACATTGATGAAGGAATCACCATGAGTCTGGTTGACTTCAGTAAAAAATTTCAAACTCCAACCTATCGACTCAGATTGCAGACAAAATCAAAAAGGTTCGAGGACTTGAAAATTTGATTGATACAAAGGTCAATACTCTGTGCCCAGAAAGTATCAAAAATTTCTACAGAAACGCTGTAATCACCGATGATGGAAAGAGTTTCAGGACAGCAGTTCAAGATAAGAGCATTACTGTTAATGAACATCTGCTTTCACTAGTATTTGGTTTGGATATATTTGGAGGATCTTCATCTCTCACTTTTGGGAATGAAGAAAAAAGACAAACTTTGGAATGTCACAGCACTCAACAAGGATAAGCAGAATTTCATTGGATCCATTCAAAATGAGAATTCGCGTTTTTGACAATTCTTTTGACAAAAAATGTCATTGGTCACACCTGGAATCTTTACACTCTGTCAACAGAGAAACTGAAACTTATCTATGCTATTTGGTTTGAAGAAAAGCTGTATTGGAACAAGTTTGTTCTCAAGCAACTAATCAAACAAATTTCGGATGAAAAAGCGAAAGCCAAAGGAAGGAAGGCTACTGGAGAAAAGTTCTTATTGAAAAAGGGATTTGCATATCTGGTTCAAGGTATACTAGACAATTTCTCCATTTCAAAATCCACAGAAACAGAAGTAATGCAGAAACCAGTGTCCAGTGGAGCGAAGAAAAGGAAAGTCGATGAAGAAGACAGGAAAGAAACTTCAAACTCTAGCTCAAGTGAAACTGTTAATCTGGATGAAATAACTTTAAGAAGACAAAGAAGGATGTGGAACAAATATCTTGCAAAGAAAACTGAAACAGAAGACACTATCCTAATTGAAGATGAAACTAAAGAAAGTGATCTTCCAACTGAGATGCATGGAGGATATACTGAAGAGCAAAGAGAAGCTTTGGAAGATGCTGAATTTTGCACAACTGAGTATGAGAAGGAACTATTAAGTCATGACACTCATTATCAAGAGGCCAGTTCCTCATCTCAAGTTCATAAAGCGTCTACAAGCAAATCTGTACTGAAGGATATTCCCCATGATGTAACTGAAAGGTCTCAATGCCAATTAACTGAAACTGAAGAGAAATTGGAAGGATTAAAAGTGATCATCGAAAGTCTGATGCAGACTCTACAATAGAAGCTCTACAACTTACATTTATTGGAACAGCACATTACTCAGGTCTGAAGAAATACTCCAACATCATCACCTTGTACAAGTTATTTGAAGAAAGCTTTTGCATATCTTCAAACAAGGGGGAAGATAAAGCTGAAGGTGATGCTGATGCTAATAAAACTGAAAGAGCTGACAAAGCTGAAGAAATCTATGCCAAACTGTTGGTTGAAGAACAAGACAGACAAGTAGATGCTGATCTACTTGCTATTCAACAAAATGGAGAAGCAGTTGATAATCTGATCGAGGAGCTAATTGCAGAAGAAACTTTTGTAGAAACAAGAACTGAGGAAGATGAAGAAGCCTCAGCTAAAGCTGTGTTGAACATCAGGAAGAAGCTTGCAATCAGTACAAGATTGAAGGAAATTTAAAGGCAGATGAAGGCAAAAAGACAAAAACTCTGGGGGAAAATATCTTGAAGCCTAAAGAAAAGGAACTTGATCTTATATCAAAAGAAGAAGAGAAGTTAATGGATGAGAAGATTAAAGAGATCTTGATGAAACTCAAAAACCAAGATAACGAAGAAGCAAATCGGTTGATCAATGAGTACCTGGATATCAAACCCAGAGATGGTGAATCGAGAGAAGAAGGAAAAGAAAGAAGGCTTCTAGAAACAAAAAGAAGTATTTTTCTTGGTGAAAAGATGTTGTCTTTGGAAAAAGAAAAATTGTAATCAATCCAGTAACTCAGTTTGTTTTGTAATTGATGTGTCTAAATATGCCGCCGCCTAGGTATTAACGGAAACCGCCAATCCAGTCACCCGGTCGGGGGCGAGCCGTGGCCATAGCATCAAAAGCAGCGATCGGGTTAGGGTCGGGCGGAAACCTCGTGACGAGTGTGTGAACTCAGGGATCTTGATCGCTCGAGGCCACCAAAAGATCCTAAGTCGAGAGATCAATAAGATATGGAGCGAGCCAGGAGAGGAGCGACCAAGGGAAGTCAAGATAGAGCGAGAAAGCTCTCACATACCACACTCGGCGGCCCACGCGGCACCGCCGCTGCTATATTGTCGCATAACATCATTGTATATTGTGCTTATCCACCCCTACCCCGTACCCTTAGCTCTGGCTCTTGCCTATAAAAGGAGGGCTTGTGTAATTTCAAAGATATATGCAAAAAAATAGACAAAGAGGACAAAACTCTTGTCAAGTAACTTCTCTCTAGTGTTCCTCCACTCCACCACATCACTGCCGTGCCATCACCAGCCATCACCACTGTAAAATCATCCAAAACAGCCAGATACCCATCTTCCACACCACCGCTAAGCCACCGTGATTATATTGTGCATTATCAGTTGGCTCCGTTACCGGGAAAATCATAATCTTCCAGCTTTCCGGTGAAGAAATCACCCATAAAAGCCTGAATACGGCGAAAAGGCTGATCATCACCTTCATCGCCCACCCAGAATCAACATAGTTGTCAACCAAAGAAGAAATCACCCGGATGGCCTCACGACGAACGAGGTAGTGTTATTACGAGTCTGCATTGGAAAATTCATCTCTCGAAGTGCTCTTCAATGTATATCTCTCCTACCGAAGGTTATACCAGTTTCTGGGATGATTGCGTTTGAATCATCACCTTTTTTCCCAAAAATTGGTATCGACTGACTGGAGCTCGCCTGAGTTACCACCGTCTGAGCCCATTCTCCCACCAACTCTCAGAGGGAAGTACAACAACTAACAACCCCCCAAACCACTTCGACAGAAGACACTGTGTAAAGCAGTTAAACCTGTCAGACGGAGTAGTTCACTAGCTGGGAGTAGGTTGTCAGAGTAGGTAACAGTCAGCAATTCGACCCTATTTTCAGGCACGTCCCCATAGCAATGGCAGGAAGTAAGGGCACGCTGATACCCCCTACACCAGATAAGGGGGTTGCAATCAATCATAGCCGCGCCGAGGGCGCTGGATAGACATTGGACAGCCCCACTATTGGGGGAAGTAGGCCGCAAAGGGATGCCCTGGCCACCGCCGATGCTCGGAACATCATAAATCAGAAGTCGAAGTCCAGAGAAGCCCAAGTGGGCCTGGAAGAGGTTCACAAAGAAAAAAACCCCATTGGGGCGTTTAGGCCGCAACGCAGCCGGGACGTGCCAGAGAAAGTAGCAGGGTTGCAAGAAGAGTCTGAGATCGCAGAAATGATAGAGTATGCCAAGTATGTCGAAAGAATATACTTGACCAATTCCCGACTAGTAGCACTAGGCCGAGAACCTTTGCCAGTCCGGGAAGCGAACCAACCCAGGGGCGAGCCCCACCACAAAGCGCCAGAAAAAGAGAGTCAAAGTCAAAGGGTAGAAGTAAAGGAGAGCATCCAGTCCTCAGGTCGCAAAGGTCTCCGGGGAGAACAGGAGATCATCCAAACCCTTGCCCGACCTAGCCACGAAAATTCCAAGGAAAGCAGAGAAAGAGGCTCCGCCTTTAAAAGGCTGGGCGAGAAAGAAAAGGGTCGGGCTCTAAGTCGATTAAGCCTCCCAGAAAGAGGAGTAATACCTCGGCAGGAAGGAAGGAATTGAAGGGACGCACGGCTGATAATAAGGGAAAAGCAAGCACAACAGGAGGAATCGCGAAATCAAGCGGTCTCAGAGCACGGAATCGAGTTAGCGGCCAGTCCGCCCCTGCCTATAACAAGCCATGATCCGATCCTTGCAGAACAAATGAAAATAATGAAGAGAGAGCTCGCTGAGCTCAAAAAGTCGAGGCCCGCCGAAAAACCCGCCCCTATCTCCGGGATCGACGTGCTCGCTAAGAAGATAGTCGAAACTTTACCTACCAACAAGGAAAAGGTCAGCTATCCTAGTTACAATTACTACAATGGAAACACTTGCCCGCACGATTGGCTCACCGCCTTCCAGGGTTGCATCACTCTCGCAACCCAGAACAAGTCCGCATGGTGTATCGCTTTAGTCGTAAGTATGCAAGATAGGGCCGCCTCCTGGGTCCGTGGGCTCCTCCGGGGATCGATTGAAAGTTGGGAGGATCCATCGGAAAAATTTGTGAGAGAATTTGAATCAGCCAGCTGTTAAGGCCATATTTATATGATTATTAAAGGTTTATTTCATTATTATTTTCCCCACATTTGCGTAATTTATATAAGAATTAAGGGTTTAAGTGTAATTATTTAATAAAGATGATTTTAAGAGGGTTGTATGCAAAATTGATGATTTTAAGTGTTTAATTTAATGGAATTGTTATTATTTGGATTTTATTACATTTTTGCGTTGTTTATTTATCATGTAGAAGTTAATTTTCGTGCATATAATGAGGATAAATGAAGCTCAAGTCGAATTATAAGAGATAGAGTTGGAATTGGCTTGAAGAAATTGGATAAGGATGAAGAAATCAAGTTCAAGTCGATCCAGGCGAGTCCAGACGAAGCGCCCACCTTCCGTCCATTATGAGCGGGCGTTTGGTGAAATGGAGCGTGCGTTCGAAGTGCGAAAATCGAATAGAGAGTCAACCGCATCGAGCGAGCGTTTGATTAGCATCCAAGTCGAGTGAACGAACGTCCATTGAAGCAGACGAGCGTCCGTTGCCGACTTAGTCATAACCGACTTAAAACTCTATATATAGCAGCAGCCTCTTAACCCTAATTGATACCACATAATTGAGATCACAATTTTACACCAAAAAGCTGCGGCCACAAGCCTTTTTACGCAGAGAGATGAATTTCTCCAATCCAAAGAATCTTGTTCACCATGATTGTTGGCTAAAACTTTGCGGTGAGTCGACGGAGGAAGCTCATCAACAACAAAACCAACTAGAGTTCGATCTTGGATGTTTAGTGAGTTTAAGATCTAGTTTTTCATCACTTTTTAACGCTGCTTTTACATTGCCATGTTTTGTTGAATTATCAATTCTATGAAACGATCTATTTATCTATCTTTATGCTTGAATAAATTTACGAAAGTCTGTTTATTTGAGTTCTCTTTTATTTAAGTGATGCATCTAATCATGTTATAAGAGATTAGGCATGTTTAGTTGAGTAAGAGTTTGAAAGCGATCTCGTGATTTCGTTTTGATTGCATGTTCGATTTACTTGAAAAGATAAACGAAACCCTAGAATTTGGTTAGAGATATCTAATTGAATCCGTGAAAAATCACTACTAAAAACTATGTTCTAAATCATCATCTAGTTGAGTTGTTGGTTGATGGGTGGAATCGATCGCCTCATTGTGTTTTTCCTTTATTGTTAATCAAATCATTAGTTTAATCTTTAGTTAAGTTTTAGTTTTAACCCTAGTTTCTTGCTGATTTTACGCATATTTTACATTCGATTCATATTCGGCGCTCGTCCGTGAAATCGAACGCCCGTCCGTTAGCTTTAGTTTCCAGACGCTCGTTCATTTATCTGAACGATCGTCCATCATTCTGTTTTCTTATTTTTCAGCTTGTTTTATTTCTGTTTTAGTTTTAGTTTTAGGGTTCAGTTCTTTGGTTTATTCCTTAGGTTTTAGTTAGTTTCAACCTTAGTTTAGTAGTAGTTTAGTGACATAATCGATATAGGTTTATATTTGAATTCGATAAACGTTCCATTCCCTTAGGACGACCCGATAACATCCTTTACTACAGATCCTTATACTTGGGGTGTTTCGGTATTATAAATTTAAAACTCGTTTTTACCGAACAAGTTTTTGGCGCCGTTGCCGGGGAATCGGTTTCGGTTGTCGGATTCTTTTAGGTATAAATTTTTATATCGATTCTAATTTTAATTTGTAGTTTTTAATTTTAGGATTACATTTATTACTGTTTTATTTTATTTGATTTTCTTTCAATTATTTTCCTTACTTTTTATAGCTTAGATCTGTTTTCGTAATTATAGATTTGTTTTATTTTGTTTCCATAAGTCTTTTCTGCTTTTATATTCTTTTTTATCTCGTTTTTAATTTCTGGTAACCTTAGTTTTTAGGTTTTCGTATCTGAACGAGCGTTCAACAACTTGAACGCCCGTCCACCTCAATTCTGTCCTCTGAACGAACGTTCATTCAAGCTGAGCAGCGTTCGATTCTGAGCGAACGTCCACTAACACTGGGCGCTTGATTCGATCTGTTTCAATCATCACTTCTTTTCTCTCTTCTCTTTTCTTCTCTTTTCTTTTCTCCTCTAAACCATCTAATCTTTTCTAAACTGTTCTAATCAACCCCAAAGGGTTGATTTCTTCCTTTCCTTTCTTCCGGTTTATGCAAGCGAGAAGTAAGAAGGGACTTCGATCTTTGATCCTGAGCACG